>JBBPBR010000001.1:38552276-38594488 GCA_037974775.1 Cicer pinnatifidum | reverse complement strand
CCCCCCCCCCCCCCCCTTTAGAAATTTTTTAATTCAAAATTTGAGAATTTACCCATTGAGAGAAGTTTGGATTAATGACTTGAAAATCACATAGATGGACCCATCAAGATCATTATCAATCTTGAAAATATTCATGTGAGTATTGATGATGAAGAACAAGTTTTACTTTTGGTATGCTCATTGCCAAATTCATGTGAGCACTTACGTGATACACTAATCTTTGGCAAGGATACCTTGTCCCTTGAGGAGTTCAATCAAAACTTATTTCTAAGGAGTTGGAAGAAACCAAAAGTAAGAGATGAAGAAAACCATGAAGTTTGTTCGAAAAATTAAATACCAGAAGAAGAAATCTAAACACAATTTAAAAGTAAGAAGAAGAACACTAATAAAACAAACAAAAGATGTTTTTAGTGTGACTATAAGGGCATTTAAATGAAGATTGTCCTGATATAAGATTTAAGAAAAGAATGATGGAGGGGAGGATGCTTGAAAACTGTCAATTTCTTTAGGAGGTTACTTAAATGCTTACGTGCTAATGGCAACTACATGATATTCGGACGATGAGTCGGTCTTGGACTCAGGATGCTCATTTCATCTGAATCCAATGAGTTTTGATTCTTGGATTCAAGAGACTGATAGAGGGAGGTCATCATAGGCAATAATTTTGAATGCAAGGGTGTAGGATTTGGTTTAAAAATTTGAAGTTTGAAGGTGGTACTAGGAAAGTACCAAAAACTATGAGATATGTTTCACAACTCAAGAGAAACTTAATATCCTTTATGAATACTGGAGGAGTCTGATTGCTCCTACCAACTGAACATAGTACATTGAGGGTAATGAAAGGGGACATAATAGTGAGGAAAGGTTACAAGAAAAATGACACTTATGGCCTAAATGGGAATATCATAATTGGAGATGCGTAGCTGATTTATCCAATCAAAAAATACAAGTATGTGGCATCAAAGGTTGGGACACATGAGTCTCAAACAAATGCAAGTTTTGAGTAAGCAAATAGTTCTAGGTGGAGACAATATTGGAGAGTTGCCAATTTGTGAACATTGTGTATATGGCAAAATGCATAAGGCTAAATTCATAATTGGCCAGCACTACAACAATTAGGAAATACAATTTCATGGATTTTTGAAGGAAAACACAATGTAACCAAAGGCACATACATGGTTGTCTAAAATACTAACACAATGCAACACCAAAATGGGTCTTGTTGCATATTGATGACTATAATGAAACCTAAAAGGTGTGTGTTGTCAAACTCAAGTATGCCTATGAAATTTTGAGTTGAAAATGCTCACATAGCTTTCTATCTCATCAACATGAGTCCACCAATAACCATTAATTTGAAGACTCTTCAATAACCTTGGATTAGTAAGGTTCCAAACTACAATCACCTTAAAGTTTCTGGGTGTACTACATATTATCGTGTAAATGATGGAAATGGGTCCTAGAACAAAGAGAGGATATTTTGTTGTATATCCTATTGGAGGGAAGGGTACATAATATGGTGCATTGAAACAAAATATGTATTATACGTAGAGGTGTCAAATTTCATGAAGAAAATTCTACAAGTCACTAAATATAGTGAAAACTAGATTCAATTTCAAAATGTATTAGATGGTCTTGAGCTTGAGCGGGAGTCTGGTGGTAGAAATGAGCCAATGTATGATCTAAACCAAATCCCTAGGAAGAATCAACTTACAACCCTATAGCAACTGATTTAGATGATGGTAATCATGATAATACAAATGAGTGTTTGCTTGCAAACGATAAAGACAACAGATAGATAAATTCAACTCAAAGGTATGTGTTCATAGTTGATATGATCAAATATGCATTTCACACTATTGAAGAATTTAGTGGGCAAGAACTAAATAATGTTACTGAAGCCATTAAATGCAAGGATAGTTGAAATTGGATGCTAGTCACAAATGAAGAGTTAACCTTTTTGAAAAGGAAAATACTTGGGATCTTGTCTTTAAAGCAAAAGGAGCCTAGATAATTGGGAGTAAGTGATTTTTAAAGTTGAAAGAAATAATTTCAAGAGTTGAATCTTCTAGGTACAAGACAAGGCTTGTAGCAAAGGAGTTCACTTGAAGAAAGGGTATAAACTATGATGAAATATTCATCCTTGGGTTGAAGCTTTCACCTATTAGAATTTTGTTATTTATAGTTGCTCACTTCCATATGGACTTGGAGAAATTGGATGTCAATACAACCCTCTTCATGGTGATTTGAAGGAGACTATTGTTATGAAGCAACCTAGTGGTGTTGAAGTTAAAGGAACATAAAATTGGGCATGTCATCTTAAAAGATAACTCTGTGGACTCAAGCAATCACCTAGGAAGTGGTACTTGAGGTTCCTTCATGTTGAGACAAAAATTCATTAGCAGAAATTATGATTGTTGTGTTTAATTTAAGAAATGCACAAACAATATCATTATATATCTTCTTCAAAATCACATGACAAAGTCACAACAGTTTTACTAAAAGTTGGATCAAGGAAGTCTAATCACAGGAAGAAATATCAAAAGGAAAATATGATCATAGATAATTTGATCAAAAGAAGAACTATGTTAGAGGAAAATCTGACTAGATGTAAATTTAATCATAAGGAAAACTATATCAGATGGAAATTTGATCAGAAGAACTGTATAAGATGAAAATCTAATTAGAGGAACCTGCAATCATTTGATTCCCCAATAACTAACTCACATATCCCTATTCATCCCTTATATTGGGATAAAGTGCAAATCTAGTATATTGACACACTAACACATAAGGTGTACCAGACACACGCTCACACACATCTGGTATAATCTAAGTAATTTTTGGAGTTTAATCGCTTCAAGTTTCTACATCTATAGTAGAGTGTAGGAGATTGTCAAGCATTCCTACAAACCAATGGGAAACCATAGTTCTAATATCCCAATAAACCATTTATAACTCTATTATCCTAAAACCAAAACTAAAGGGCACCATAATTCCAGTACAGGACCATAATTACCAATTGTTTAGTTATTGCAAAGAAATTATAATAATCACTAATAACTTGAAAGTTAATAAAGTACTATCAAATTTTGCCTAACTTATTAGTCACACTATTTATAACTCTTTTGAATGAATATTTTGTCTTCTGTATCACTCATTCAAATTGCTATACTTACCCTTCTTACCGTCAAGGGCATCGACCCTTCATTTCAACAATTATATTGGAGTCTTACAATTCTTCTTTACACGGGCGTAAACTACTAAATGTAAGTCTCTATTACCTTTTCAAAATGGTTGTCACTCACATAAAGACAATTCATATCACATCATGTTTTCCAAGTCTTTCTGTTATAGTTCTACACACCAAACACAAAATATTAAGCTGATCAGACTTAATATTTGGTGAATTGATACTTATAACATATAGCAAAAACAAAAACATCCTAAATTGAACCTAATACCCACAATCCAATTGGTTCGACCTGCTCTAATAACAAAATATAACACCCATCACCATGTATCAAGAAAATGATAATAAATTTATACATTTTAGTATTTCAGAAGCAATCATATGTACAATCTTAGAAATATTAATATAATTATGTAATACATAGTGTACAGTCATCCTTTAATGTACCAATACCTAATACAATTACAATTTAACAAAAATAACACTAATGAGTTTTATCCTCTTGAATTTTCTGCTTCAAGCCCTCTATCTGCTATAATTTATAAGAAAATATGGGTTGATATAATAATCCCAGTGAAATCTATAAAGGGGGGAGGTTTGAAATAATTTTCCTTAAAAAAATAATGAAAACTTGGCATGAATATGCAATGTTTTTCATTAGCCATAGGACAAACATTAAATCTTTTCTTTTACTTTGAGCATGATGAAGCTGTACATTTGCTTTATTTTCTTAATTAGGAAAAGCTTTATAATTTACATTTCCTTTTATAAGGAAAATTGGTATAATTTCCATTTCCTTTTATAAGGAAAATCTCCTCAAATTACCCAGATGTGGGTAACTCAGATAAATTGAGTCTCTTGCAAAGGTAGTCTGCCCATGACCCCAAATTGTTTTACCTTTACCCACTGTTTCTAGCCTAAAACAAAGTTGAAATGTGACATCTTAATATGCATGTCGTTATCTTATTTATGAAATGCAACGTATTTTCACATCATGTATGCAATGCATATCTCAATCATCTTTACAATTATGAAATCAAAGTATAATACTATAGCTTGCATTAATCATCATAACTTATTCTAACTCGAGATAACATAATAAGAGGTGTACTCAGATCAAAGGCACGAAGTCATGACATTCTTAGATCAGAGGCAACAGAATCAGGGCATCATAATCAAAGGTAGCATGATTAGAGGTAGAGTCAAAGTCAACATGATCAAAGGATATTTGAATCAGAGACAACATGATCAAAGGATACATGGACTAGAGGCAGCGAGGTCATAGGATACATTGACCAAAGGCAACATGGTCAAATGCAGATGAACAAAAATCAAAGTTAAAGGCAAATGAACAGTGAATAGAGTCATCTGCAGATGAACAATATCAAAGTCAGAGGTAGATGAATAATAGTAATAGTTAGATGCATGTGAACATTGATCAGATTTAGAGGCAAATGATCACTGATCAGAGTCTTAGGCAGAAAGAAGAAGAAACATAAAAGGCAACCAATTAGAAGAAGAAACACTAGAGGCAACTAAAAATATTAGAGTTAGAAAGAATAGATAAAGAGGATCAAATGCATAATCGAATGTTCAGATAGAAGGTTCAGAAAATGTGTTAACACAACAGACGTATCAGTTAATCAACTAACAATTTAACATGTATTCCTTCAACCTGTAATAAACTATAATCATTCATACAATATATGGAGAATGAATGGGTTTAGAAAAAAAAAATGTAGGTTATCAAACATTTCCTACATGCTAAACCTCATAGTTTTTTCTCACACTCATATTCTATTTAAGTCCATCATCTCAAACCCGTAAACCCACATGCAAAATATGAAATCATTCTTGGGAAAAGAACTCATAGTCTGTTAATAATAATCCCCTTTAATCCAAATTGGGTTATGGAATATGCTTGCCTTATCATTTCTTCATTCCTTTTCTTTTATGTTCTGTTTCAGATTCAGAGATTTCTCAATCTACTAATTTTCTTCCATCGGTGTTGTTTTGGTTGATCAATGGGTTTTGTAAAGGAAGAAAGGGACATGTAAGGGGTCTAATTGTAGGTAAAAGACTTTAGATGCTTGTTGTCTTTGAATAAATGTGAGAAGAAGAGAAAAATGGATGAATTGAGAAGATGCTGATCAATAACCAGTGTTGGTGTTTTCAGAATACTTTTGAGAGTGTGTATTGGAAGTGAAAGAAAATGAAGGGGAAGATGGGTTAGTACTCGTGAGCGAATTTGAAAGAGAGAGAAAAATAAAGGTAGCATGTTCTCTCTTTGTCACTTGGACTTGTTCATACTATTACTTTCCTATTTTACCTTTGATTCTAATTTAATATTACTAAAAACACAACATTCACAATTACTAAAATTCTAATTAATACTTAGGTCTTATAAATATTTCGGAGGTAGTGAAAGGACTGTTACATATTCTTTTGTAACCTACCGCAGTAGTGGCTGCCTTCCTCAACAAATTGATTGTACTAAGCTAGAAGATTAGAAGACTTGAACACAGTTAGTTTGACTAGTATGTGTTCAGTGAAAGTGTTATTATGTGGTGAAGTAGTGGAATAAAACCTTTAGGTTGAAGGGGTCGGACGTAGCTATCGTGTTGGTAGTGAATCAAGATAAATGGTGTGTATTTTCTGTTATGTTCTTGCTCATTTGCCTTGTTTTCTTTACTAAAAAGAAACACAATTAAAAAGATTTTTAAAAGAAACACAATTCAAATCCCCCCCCCCCCTTGCATGTGTTTTTCGTTATACAATGCGACTTCTTGTTGGTCGTCCACTCATTTACTAATTCAAATCTTGTATTGTTGAAGTTGAAGATTAGATGATTGAATTGCATTTCTCTTTCAAAACAAATATAGTTCCTTATTTCTCATATTTATAAGGAAGACAATACATGCGTTGATATGCTTGCTAATATTGAGCTTTACACTCTCTGATTTACTTGGTGGGATTTGCTGCCACCCAATATTTATTATGAATTTTACCGCAATCGGTATAGTCTTCCCTTTTTCTATATTCGTTAATTTTCCCTTAGGTTGTTAATGATGTTTTGTTATATTGGATTTCACTCTTGTTTCCTGCATAAGTTTATGATGAGGCAGCTTGTTCATTTTCGTTTCCTTTGGTTTAGGCCTAGTCCCTCAACCTTTTTATTTCTTACATTTTGTATTTTATTTTATAAACTTATAAGAGTGATCTAAATGATAGGTGATAGTTTTAGGGTTCAACATAGTTGGCATATCAACTTTATCATGAAATATTTTTGTGCGCTATTTTCTAATTAGAAAAAAGACTTATTTCCAGTTTTGGTATCTCTATTTTCATCAATTCACGTAATTGATTCTTTTATTTTAAAACTCGACCATTTTGGTCATTCCCTCATGTTTTTGAACAAAAAAAATATAACGATTTGATATATTAAATGATGTGGCATACGATTTTATGATGTAGAACCATCTAGATGGATTAATTATTCATACGTCATTAATTAAATTACAAAAATCAAATAAAAAATCAAAGTTGAAAGTCAAATTTCTAGAGAATTTTATTGGAATTTTATAGATGTTAATTATACTATCATATATTACGTTTTTATAAACTATGTCATATCTCTATTTTAAGTTAAAATATTATAATAAAGATAAAAACTGCTAGATTTTAAAGTTAGGATCGATGTCGTAAATTAAACTAAAAATATCAAAGTAAAAGTAAAAGGTCAACAACAAAAGTGTAAAGGGTCAACCAAAAACATGATGGACGAAAGGGTCAACAACAAAAGCATAGAAATTCTTGTTGAAGAGTAAGTTGTAACACTTTCAATCTATGTGTAGCAAACACTAATTCAACAAAATAAAACCAAACCCATAAATTACGAAATTTAAAACATGGTAAATCATCAAGAATAATATCTAAGTCTATTGTTTTTAGAAAGAGAACTTGAAAAGCAAATTGAAAAAAGCAAATGTTCATAATAAAATAAATACAGTTTCTGATGAACAAGATCAGCCTGGGTTGTGGTACAGAGCATACTTAGTTTGTAGGAATAAAATTTAACAATGCAAGATATTAAACACGAATGAGATTAATACATGATTAATATTTACAATGGTTTTGGAATACTGAAAATAAAATATTATAACGTTTTGAAATATCGGAGACACTCAAGATTTCTTAGAGAATTATGCTTGTTGTATCCAAATCTGATCTTGAACTGAAGAGGAGCCTTCCTTATATAGGTAAAGGATCTCATTTGTGCTGCATTATAAAGTGAGGGAAATGATGAGATTCCTTCTGCTTTCGGTGCCACTATAGACTTTTGGTGCAGATGGCAGAGAAGTGCCAAAAAAGACCTTTTTTTTTCGAAATGGGCCAAGAATATTGGGCCATTATATTCATTTTATGGGTAACAAGATGTCGAAACAGTCGTCTTCATTTTCATTTTCTAAATTAATGGTTTCTTCTGAAGCGCTGTCTGAGGAAGGTTTTGATGATTGGACATGCTTTTGAGAAGTTGAGTCATGATTTCAAAGTATTCCTCTTCGGACTTTGCCGCGGCTAATTGTGTGTGGGCAAATTATTTTTGGGCCAAGAATTTAGTTGCCATTGGGTCTGGTTTTTGCATTCCTTGCCTTTGGAGCCATGTCGAAACAACTTGTTTTTTGATACTTGGTGGAATAGAGAATTGTGTCCACCATCTGACTTTGAACCTTCGGATGAGGATTTTTTAGGTCTCTTTTTGGTTAATTTGAAAATAAGAGGCTAATACTCATGGTAGGAAGAATTTTGTAGAGAACAACATTAGAGAGGGAAAAATGTGTTCTATGTCTATTGGTTTGTAATGAGTTTTGTATAATTGGAAGCTTTCTTGGACTTCCGTTTTCAAGATATTTGGAATGGAGCCAAAAAATTTCCACCAATGGGCAAACCATTCAGGGATGTTGGAGGGTTCCTTGGTAAGGTTAAAGAAAAATAACCAAGTATGGCTAAATTTCTGGTTTTGAATGAGGAAAATACTGTACCAGGCTTGTTGATAGTCCCAGTAATTGAAAGTCCTACAATGGTTTATTGTGGTTTTGAAATCAAGTGGGAACTGTTTTGGTGTGTAAAGGTTTGATCCCTATTCTGAAGGTGGGATGATTTTGTGGATTTTGGCAGTTGAATAGGCTACTGGGTCTTCTTTTGGATTGTCTTGAATTGTTACATATTCAGTACATTCAAGAATAGATTTATAGTAAGGTTGGAGTTTTGATAAATCCCACGGTTTGGAAAACCAACCTTCTGGAAAAATCTTTGAGATGACTAATTGAGGATTTTTATTATAAAAGTGATCCTCGATTGTCCAAATGTTTTGATATTCTATTTTGACAAAATACTCAGATTTTGGATTAAACCAAGTAATCTTAGGATCATTTGGATTTAAAATAATTTTTTAAGTTTCTCCTTGGGAGAGTTTTGAAATTATTTTACAGGACGATTCCTCTTGTAAATTTTTTGAAATAATTTTTTGAGAAGGGGTTTTTGAAGATTCTCCCCTTTCTTGTACCGGAAAAGATGGCAATTCTATTTGGAGAGATTCAATCTCTTTTTGGAGTTTGTGGAGTTTTGCAATTTTTTGCAGTTGAAGGTTTTCTTCAATTGAGTCTTTTATCTCCTGAAAATTATCAAGTCCAGCTATTTGTTGGCTAGCAAGCCATTTTTGAATTTGGTTTTGGGCTTCAACTTCTTCTACAGCCTGTGCCCAAGACCTGATGGGTTTTGCGGATGAGATGGGTTTTGGGTTTTCTTGTGTTTGGTCCTTTTGGACCTCAATTCTTTTGGATTTTCTGGGCATCACTCAAGTCCGGTTTTGGAGAAATTCTTTGGTTAGAAAATGAGGAATTGTGTTTGGATCTCCTTTAATAAATTCAATTTCAATATAAAAAATACTAAGGATTGCTTGCCATGTTTTGATGCAATGTTTTGAACATCTTTCTGTAAAAACTTCTTTTGTAGATTTACAATCAATTCAAAGAAAAAATTTTGGTTGAGTAAATCGCTTTGAAATTTTGTAATGCACATGACAATTGAAAGAATTTCTTTTTTAATTGTAGAGTAATTCTTTTGGCAATCATTCTAGTGTGCAAATGTAAATTGTACAATGCATTCTTTGTTATTTGTTTTTTGTTTAAGGATACCCTCATATCCTATGTCTGAAATTTTTTGGGCTGATGGGTCAGCTAAATGCAAGCAAGGTATTTTTTTAACCTGTTTTTTTGATTATTTGAACTATTTTGGTATGCTCTTCTGACCATGGGACAGGTTTTTCTTTAACCTATCATGGAGAGGTTTTGCTATCCTATTAATGTTAGGACAAAAATCTAGTACAAAGTTCAAACTTCCTAAAAATCTTTGTAGTTGTGTTTTATCAAGAATTTTGTCAGGAAATCTATCCGCAAAACTTAATGACCTTTCAATAGGGGTGATAGTACCCTGAGAGATATAATGTCCTAGAAAACGGATTTTTGTTTGAAAAAGTGAAACTTTGGATTTTGAAACAACCATTCCATTTATCTTAGTGATCATTAGAAATGTTCTAAGGTGTTTGAAATGTTGTTCCATGGTTTATGAAAAAATTAAAACATCGTCAATGTATACAGTGCAAAATTTTGAAAATGGATTAATAATTTCATTCATAATTCTTTGAAATTCAGAAGGAGCATTTTTTTTATCCAAAGGACATCACAGTCCATCCATATTGGCCAAAAGGGACAGTGAATGCAATTTTTGTAAAAGATCTTTTTTGTTTGGAATCTGGTAACAAATCCATTTTAAAGCTTTGTTTAAAGGTTTGTAGTTTATTACTAACTTGGGTGTACCTCTTTCTATTTCAGAATTTTTATTCACATAGAAAAATGCACAACTTCAGGGGGATCTAGATTTTGTTAATAGACCTTTTTGTTCAAGGTCTTGGATTTCTGTTTTGCAATGCGTTTCAAGTTCATAATTCATTTGAATAGGCCTAGATTTTGTTGGGATTTGTTTATCAGAAAAGTCATTTTCGTATGGTAGATCTACCATATGTTGTTTTCTATCTCAAAAAGCATTTGGCATATATGAACAAATTTCATTTTCAATTCTTTTTTGATGCTCTGAAATTTTTTGTTTTATGAAACTATTTTGTAATTGTTGTTTAGTTATGAGAAAAGAAACATCTTGTTTCAGGAAATATAGATTTTTTTTCTTTTCCTTGAATCAAGCAATTTAATTCAGTTTTGTAAACAGAACAAGCTTTTAAAAGATTTAAATTTTTTGTTCTGGGTTTTTCAATAAAAGGGAAAATAATTTTGGCTTCTTTTGTTTTGCACGAAATACTATCATAATTGCCTGAGTAGGGAGATATCATGTTAATGAAAGGAGTCCCTAAAATGACACGATGAGTAATATTTTCTAATAAAACAAAAGGAGTTTTGATTGAAATGTTACCATTTTTAATGGAAGCTTCAGTTTTACTTTTTATAATCATGTTAGAGTTGTTAGCTGCAACAAGTTTTTCATTTGATTTTTGTAGAAATCTATTTGGTAGAATGCTACTTTTCAAGCAATTTAATTCTGCTCTAGTATCAAAAAGTGCAATTGTTTCAAATTTGAAATCTTCAGAAAAAACTAAATTAATTTTGATTAAATATTTTCTTGTTGTTATTGTTCTTAAAACAAACAAGAAATCTTCAAGGATTTCTTCTTCTAAATTTTCAATTTTGTTTGAATATTCTTCATTTTCTCCTTCTTCTCCTTCCTGTTCTGGGTCAAAAGAGGTTTGATTTTGTACTTGGGAAAAAAGATTTTGAAGAATATTTGAATCAATTTCTTGTTTTTGTTTAAGAGTTTTTAACTTGTTTTTCACAATTTTAATCTCTTCTTGCAGAGATTGAATTATGACAGGGGTTTGTGACTTTGTTCTTTTCCCTAAGATATTTGTTAAGTCATAAGTGGTATTAGGAAGAAATTTTGATGAGGATGTGGAAGGCTGACCTTGTTTTGATTCAAAAGTACTTAACAATTTTCCTATTATTTCCTTTTGAAGTTTTGTATTTTCAACCTATTTTATAATATCAAGAATCAGTTCTTAATACTTTATTTTGTACTAGCTTCTGAGTCGCTAAGAGAGTCGAAGGTTCCTAGCTCATCAAACTGTAAAGGCTTATCATTTTTTGATGAACCTATT
The DNA here is from genome assembly GCA_037974775.1 of Cicer pinnatifidum. NCBI lineage: Eukaryota > Viridiplantae > Streptophyta > Magnoliopsida > Fabales > Fabaceae > Cicer > Cicer pinnatifidum. The sequence goes on along the minus strand of JBBPBR010000001.1, from coordinate 38,583,071 downwards.
TCAGAATTCGTGATTGTTTCTTCTTCAGAGGTTTCTATAAGTATTGCCTCTATTTTTTAGATTATTTGTTCATCAATTATTAATTCATGGAGTTTTTTTATTTCTGTTGCAATATCTTGAGATGTGTCCTGTTTGGCCACACTTATAACAAGTTATTTGTTTTGAAGTTTGAGGTTTGAACTTCTTTCGCAAGGGTTTTTTCTTATAAAAATTAGGTTTTCTTTGATTGTAAGAATTTTGGGGTTTAGATTTTTTATAGAAATCATGTTTGCCTGGTCTAGAGAAAGATTTTCTGAGAGGTTTTCTAAAAGGTTTTGAACAAGATCCTCCGCAATCTTTAGAAACATTTGTCGTGAGTATTTCAAATTGTTTGCAAAAAGATCCTTGTTCTTGTCTAGTTCTTTTCATTTTCCATTTTAGATGTTTTTGGAGTTTTATATCTTGGCAGATTTTCAAACCTTCCTTTTGTATGAAGCTTACCATTTCCCCATAAGTAAGATGATTATAAGGGATCTAGTTTGTTCCATAGACTTCTTTAATTTTATTTCTAACCTTTTCTCCTAAAAGGGTTGGGAGTCCTACAAGGAATTTGTCCTTCAAAAAAGGTTGGTTTGAGTCTTCCCTAAGCATAACTCTAGTTAGGAAAGTGTTTTTGTAATATTGAAATTCAGATAGTTTTTTTACATCTAAGGTTTGAAAGGAGTTCAATATTCTTATCCTTTAAGTGAGATGGATCACCTATGAAGTGCAGGCTGATTGTGTGAATCAATGTTGTAAACGCATCAGGTATTAGGTTCCCTATTTCGTCGAGGATGGGAATTCCTTCATCGAACAACATTTCAAACACCTTAGAACATTTCCAGATTTTCTAACCAGAAAATTTCTCCAAAACAGGACTTGAGTGATGCCCAGAAAATCCAAAAGAATTGAGGACCAAAAGGACCAAACACAAGAAAACCCAAAACACATCTCATCCGCAAAGCCCATCAGGTCTTGGGCACAGGCTGTAGAAGAAGTTGAAGCCCAAAACCAAATTCAAAAATGGTTTGCTAGCCAACAAATAGCTGGACCTGATAATTTTCAGGAGATAAAAGACTCAATTGAAGAAAACCTTCAACTGCAAAAAATTGCAAAACTCCACAAACTCCAAAAAGAGATTGAATCTCTCCAAATAGAATTGTTATCTTTTCCGGGACAAGAAAGTGGAGAATCTTCAAGAACCCCTTCTCAAAAAATTATTTCAAAACCTTTACAGGAGGAACCATCCTGTAAAATAATTTCAAAACTCTCCCAAAGAGAAACTTCAAAAATTATTTTAAATCCAAATGATCCTAAGATTACTTTGTTTAAACCAAAATTTGAGTATTTTGTCAAAATAGAATATCAAAATATTTGGACAATCAAGGATCACTTTTATAATAAAAATCCTCAATTAGTAATCTCAAAGATTTTTCCAAAGGCTGTTTTTCAAAATGTGGGATTTATCAAAACCCCAGCCTTACTATAAATCTATTCTTGAATGTACAAGATCTATAACAATTCAAGACAATCCAAAAGAAGGCCCAATAGCCTATTCAACTGCTAAAATCCACAAAATCATCCCACCTTCAAATAGGGATCAAATCTTTACACACCAACACAGTTCCCACTTGATTTCCAAACCACAATAAACCATTGTAGGACTTTCAATTACTGGGACTATCAACAAGTCTGGTACAATGTTTTCCTCATTCAAAACCAAAAATTTAGCCATACTTGGTTATTTTTCTTTAACCTTACCATGTAACCCTCCAAAATCCCTCAATGGTTTGCCCATTGGTGGAAATTCTTTGGCTCCATTCCAGATATCTTGAAAACAGAAGTTCAAGAAAGCTTCCAATTATACAAAACTCATTACAAACCAACAAACAGAGAACCCATTTTCCCCCTCTAATGTTATTCTCTACAAAATTCTTTCTACCATGGGTATTAGCCTGGTATTTTAAAATTAACCAAAAAGAGACCCAAACAATCTTCGTCCGAAGGTTCAAAGTCAGATGGTGGACAAAATTCTCTATTCCACCAAGTATCAAAAAACAAGTTGTTTCGACAATAGAATGCATAACCAAGGAAGAAATCCTAGAGGATATTCAAGGTCTTGGAACCCCAATGACAAGAGCAAGGTCAAAGAAGGCGATGGAGGTTCTAAATAACTTGATAACCACTTTATTTTAAGCAAGTACAACTCATGAAGAATTGAAGCCCAAGATAGTCAATTGCTTAACCTAGATTGAAGAAGTTAAGGAATGAAGGCGGCATTTATGTGTTATCAAATTTTAATATTAGTTTTAATTAAAGTATTAGACTAAATTAATAAGAAATTTGGGTGTAACTGTAAAAATTTCAGTTGGACCAAATTTAGAGAACTTTTTAGGAGTTGCCATTATAAAAGGCAAACCCTTATTTTTCTTAAGGCAGATTTTGAATATTGTTTTTTTGTGAGGCTTTGCTCTCTAGAGTTCTTGAAAGAATTCATCTTGAACTTATCAAGGTTGTTAACCCTTGTGGCATTCTTTTTGGTTTATTAATCCCTAGATTGTGGCACCATTTTGTTCTTAATTCGTTTGTTGAATAATAATTTTGAGTTTCCTTTACATCAAACCCTAATACTCAAATTCTATCAATTTTCATGTTCAGTAACCTGCGATCATATCTCGAGTTCTACATACTTGTTTTTGGTGATTCAACAACCTAACTTGCATTTCAGAACATCATCTTTCATCTCATTTTGGAGTCAGCCAAATCGGAGTTTCGTAGCTCTGTTTATCGTGTTCCCTAGCAATACGCAATTTTCACTAAAATTTGTAAGCTTCCGACCTAGAACGATCCTTAAAGTGAACCATGACTATTAGGATCATCACACTAAGTATCAAAAAAACAAGTTGTTTCAACATGGCTCCAAATGCAAGGAATGCAGAAACCAGACCTAATGGCAACTAAATTCTTGGCCCAAAAATCATTTGCTCAAACACAATTAGCAGCGGCAACGTCCGAAGAGGAATACTTTGAAATCATGGCTCAACTTCTCAAAAGCAAGGCCCAATCATCAAAACCTTCCTGAGACAGCGCTTCAGAAGAAACCATTAATTTAGAAAATGACAATGAAGACGACTGTTTCGGCATCTTGTTACCCATAAAATGAATACAATGGTCCAATATTCTTGGCCCATTTCGAAAAAAATGTCTTGTATATCATGTAGCCCAAATTTAATTTCGAACTTAACCAAAAAAAAGTCTAGCATATGATCCAACGGGCCTAGCCCAAAATTGATTCCAAACTTAAAATTAAAAAAAATTATTATTATTATTATTATTATTATTATTATTATCCGACAAACAAATATTTTCTTTCTGACAAACAAAAACGCAAAAGAAAAAGTTGTTTGACACTTGTCTGCACCAAAAATCCATAGTGGCACCGAAAGTAGAAGAAATCTCATCATTTCCTCCACTTCATAATGCAGCACAAACGAGACCCTTTCCCTATATAACGAAGGCTCCTCTTCAGTTCAAGATCAGAGTTGGATACAACAAGCATAATTCTCTTAGAAATCTTGAGTGTCTCCGATATTTCAAAACTTTGTAATACTTTATTTTCAGTAAACCATTGTAAGTATTAATCATGTATTAATCTCGTTCGTGTTTAATATCTTGCATTGTTGAATTTTATTCCTACAAATTAAGTATGCTCTGTACATGCAGCCCAAGCTGATCTTGTACATCAGAAACTGTATTTATTTTATTATGAACATTTACTTTTTTCAATTTGCTTTTCAAATTGTCTTTCTAAAAACAACATACTTAGATATTATTCTTGATGATTTACGATGTTTTAATTTTCGTAATTTATGAGTTTGGTTTTATTTTGTTGAATTAGCGTTTGCTACACATAGATTGAAAATGTTACAAGTTGCTCTTCAAGTAAAAGTAAAGCTTGTTGCCTAAAAAAAACGTGAAGCTGTTTTGTTTGAACTAGACCGATCAAGTCATTACCGTTTTATGCAAGTTTGACTGATTAATTTTGTTTTTACTTCTTGACCGGACTAAATTTAGTTTGACCAATTCAATAGCATTTGTTCTCCATCATGCTGCCCAGATCGTACATGAGTTCGGTTCCTCTATTTTCAATGACAACCATTCAAACACATATTTAATGGTTGAGATTTTTCAATTGAAGATAGGATACTATCATGAATATCAAATTGGGAAGAACAATAGTACGTACCACTACCATGCCTTCTTCTAGCTCTAGTACCCTTTCTTCAATGACTTGTTAGAAAGTACCCTTTCTTTCAATGACTCATTGGGAATGAAAGCAACGTCACTATTTCCTTCTTACACAAACATAGGAGTGTTATCTATCTAGCTAAAAGGTAACGAACATACCCAAAGCTAGCAAAATATTGACTTCTTACTGACCTACCACAAAAAACCAAACCCCAAAAATTATAACTATAGGCATACATTAAGAAAAGTTAATTTAATGCATTATGCAATATTAGAACATATTCCAATTGTAGATTTTCTACTCTCTCTCTGCCTTACCATGTGCTTGGGGCAATAGATACGGATTGAATGGTCCTTAGCTCCCACTATTTTTGAAATCAATACACCTACCTACTAAGTAGGGGTTTAGATCTTATTCCTCTCTAGTTTTTCAATTTGGACAAGAAAATACATTTTTTATTATTTACTAATATGTCAAATAATTATTTGTTTTTATTTCTCAAAAATGAATTATGTAGATTAATTTAGTTGATAAAAATTTAACTCTTGTTTATTGGATAATATTTAAATACATTTTTAGCATCATCTAAAACTTGAGACATTTGCTGACTGTAATGAATCATCATAATACTTTTTAGTTATAAAAAATAAAATCTGTAAGGCACTCCATTTCGTGATGTCAACCTTTGAATGCGAGTAGTCTGATCTCTATCGAACGGTTTAAAAGACTAATGACATTGACAAAAGAAAATCCATAGAACAAAGTATCCTAATATAGAAAGAAGGCAAGTAAATCAAGTATATAGGTAAAAAGGCTAATCAAACATAGAGGTTGGAATTGGGCCCAAAATGGACCATACATAGTCTATTGTTACATGAGTCTACTACTGGCCCATTATTGTGAATTTCCTAAAGTTTGGTGACACTTCCCTCCAAATCATTTTCTTCAGCTGCTTTACCATTGGAAGGTTAATCTTTCAATTATCAAAAATAAACAATCAAGAAAACAGACATTTCACCTTTTTGAAAGGCCTCTAAACTAACTCCCTTTGGTTGCTCTTTAAGAAAGTGAAAATTTTTCTTCTATACCAAATTGCTCTCTAATAAAGTTCAACCATGACTTCTCTTTGAGAAGTTTTTACACAAAATCAATCAAAGAAAAAAAAAAGAGCAAATGGAGTTTCAAACTTCATCGGTGAAACGCCACTATGACATAACCATGTCAAGAAGAACAAGGAAGCAACCAATACCAAATGAGAAACAAATCTCAAAAAGTGAAACAACAAAGGAAGTGTCTTTTGAAAAAACAACACATAATCATGAGGTGAAAGAAAATGAGAATAATAATAATGATCACAAAAGCTTGAAGCAATTGATTGTAGGAGAAGAGAAAGAAACAAAGATTTTATGTAATCATCATGATGAAGGTGAAAGCAAAGGGAGAAATTCACTTGGTGAACATTTTACTGAGGAAGAGAAACAACTTAAGCTTGTTAGGATGCAACAAAAAGACAACATTCAAGGTTTGAAGTTTAAGAAATTGGTTCGTCGTTATGCTAAAGTTTTGGGACATATGATGAAGGCTAAGCGTGATCCTCATTTAGGTGATGCTGGCAAAAAGCCTGTTTTCAAATTATAAACAAGTTTTGGGAAAAATTTTAATTTTTGGGTTTTTTGCTAGTTTATTATTTGGTTGATATATTTTCTATGTATGTATGTGCTAAGCTTATATTTTGGTCACAAAAATTGCATTAACTTTTCTCCATGTTCTTGTCATTTGTGTATACTTATTCATGCATTATTAAATATATGACATTATGTTATATATTGTAATTGTGTCACTCAAATATGTTCATAATTAATGTCATAGCTTCTTCTTAAATACCTTCATAGTAACAATTTTATTCCTTTTCCTCTTGTTTGTTTGTGACAAAACAAGTATAGTTTTTTTTACATTGATAAAACAAGCATAATTTATTCACATAATTCAAGTAGTAGATGTTAAGGGTAATTTGTTTTGGATGTATTTTTAAAGCTAAAGAAAAACATTGTCAGTTATACAAGTTCTTGAGGTGCCAATTTCCATTGCCTTCTTGCACAACACAAATAGATTTTTTCAATTTGTTCATCTGAATGGATTGAATTTTTTGCTTACATTTTATGATTTGTGAACTTAATAGTTATTGGGATGACGTGGTCACGAGAATATAGAGCCAAAAAATGTTAAGATGTTTTTTTATAAAAAAAAAAAAAATAGAGGAAGTAGAAAGTTTTTTTCATTTTCTTTTTTTATTAAAGCAAATAGAAAAGTAATAGAAACCAAGAAATTTTGATTAATAGTTTCAACCACCATTAAGGGTCTAAATGGGCATTTGAGCTACCAACTACTTATAGCCTAGAGAAAGCTTAATGGTGCATGAATAAGTCACGAAGCGAATGCGAAAGTGACGTGTTATTTTGCCCACAAACTATTCAATACTGCATGGAGTTTTGACAATCAATAATGATATAACTTTATTTTTTCTTCCACTTGTACACATTTGATTAATAACATAAAAAGTTGTAGTTAATTCAGTTGAGTGTATGATTATTTTAAATCACTCTAAAAATATGATTAATTTAATTATATAATAAAATTTTATTAAGGAGAGTACAGTATACAAAAAGGAGGACCAAATCCAGCATATCATCGAGGAAAACATCTTTCTAACTTCTATGAATGGTTTGAAGAAATCCCACTAATTCATGTGCTCGAAAATCCACCAAAAAATAAACTAATAATCTAAAAGACCAAAGGAGACTCAATACAAATATCACCTATAATAAATAGAACATCCTCTAAATGTGACAATTATTATTTAAGGATTTTTAAAGTTATTTGAAGATCAAAATTTTCTTAAATATATCATTATAGAAACCTAAATATCTCTAATGTTTCTCTTAATTACACGTGGTTAACCAAACGATAAGTGAAACGTCACATCAAAATTGTCACAACTCAACTATCCACAAAGAAACTCTCTTGTATGAAAATATTTGACAAAAAAAATTTAACTTAAAAAAAAACTAACATGGTTCAATTTAATTTTATGGAGAACTAAAAATTGCGTAATTTTGTGCTGAATTTTGTGTTTTTGAGACGAATTAGATTGAGACTTTACACACACTTTTAAATAAGATTTAAACTTAAATATAATTTTGATCACTTCTTTTTCTCATTCCATAATTTTAGTCTAATATTTTTATTTCCACTATTTTAGTCATCTATTTCTAAAAATGAATCAATTTTGTGAACTCTAGTTGACTCATAATTTTGATCACATGACAATTTAATGAGTTTGACGTGGCATTCGTGTCATAATTAACTTACAATTTTAATTAGTTAATATGTTAATAATATTTTTATGATATTTATAATTAGTTTTTAAAAATAAAACAAATTTAAAAACATATATTATCAACTCTTAAGTTACAAACAGAATTGAGAATGAAGAAATTATCAAAGCTCATTATTAATATATTAACAAGTCAAAATTGCAAGTTAATTATTAATAATGACATAGATGCCACATCAACCTCATTAAATTGCCATATCATCAACATTATTATGAGTTAAATGAAGATTGGACAAAATGTCTTAATTTTTCGACATAGGAAGATCAAAAGTGCTGAAATAAAAATAAGAAAACTAAAATTACATATTGAACAAAATAGAGGACCAAGATTACATTTAAATATAAGATTTAAACTATACATAACCAACAAAATACGATCCCAGTAGCTAGTAAGTAACTTGGGCCATTTAACCTTATATATCCAGATTCAAATCTGTGATGGAAATAAGGGTGTTCTTCTATTGAGAGATAACTTATCACTTAACTGATATTCTACATTTTAAGGAGATTAATCCTTAAGAATTAATCTGATGCACAATTCAGTATGTTTATATATTTAATTTTCTTTTGGTGATGCTACCTACATTTTTCATTTCAATTAAATAGTATACTATATATACATCTGACGTCGTGTTAAGTTAGGAATAGTTAACAACAATTCAATAAATAAATAAATATACACAGCTTGGCAGTAAAACGCGAAGACTTTTTTCATTACTTGAAAGGGTTGAATTTTGAATGGGTCAGAAAAGCTGGAAAATTTGCACAGTAAGTGCAGGTATGAGGTTGTATTCTGGAGAAGTTAAAATGATTGTCTTCATCATCTAAGCAACTATACCAATAATGGTGCTGTCAAAGAGTTTGAAGGATTGTGGAAATCCATTGTGCAAGTTACTACCACACCAAGTAATGCACAAATTGAAGGAACAAGACCTAAGCCCAACCTTGTGATTGAAGGAGGGAACTGAACTCCCTGGAGCTGTGGAGAGACATCTGCATTCATCATTTGAATGGTATTGTATGAGATCATAATTTAACTTATGATATAATTAACAATATATGAATTCAACATTAGCATCAAATAAAAGGAATTCAAGAAACTTACTTTGATATGATTGAAGAACATATAAAGCTATCCCGCATGACATTTTGTCCAAAAAGCTCAATGATCCAACAACAAAAGCACAACCATTAAGATTCTCTCCAATGAGAAAATTTTGCATCCCTACTCCAGTTACCTATAGTAAAAAATAAAAATCAGTACACAACTGTAATTGGAACAACTATAGAGAAATTCTTCAAAACAGCCGAAAAATAAAAGAAAACTTTTCTTTCTTATAGACATTTAATCAAGTATTATACCAACATGAGGGCATTTGCTATGCCAATAAATACTGAAGCTATGTACATGACATAACTCATATCCTTAGTTAATAGGAGGATCGCTGCACCACAAAAAATCCAAATAATGCATCCAACACAATAGTAAACTTTGAGAAGTTTGCCAGTCCATGCAATCTCCTACAAAGTAAACAACTTTAAAAATGTGAAGATTGACAATATGAATAATGTAATAACGAAGAGTTTAATTTCTATACAATTGTCAGTGTAAAAAGTTTTACACTATCAACAAATCACAATCAATCATTTGTGTGACTTTAGAAGTAGATATGATTAAAGTCAAACGTTTTTAGAAATCTTACAGTTACGATTGATTTACAGTGTAAAAAACTTTTTACACTGACAGTGTATATTAATTAAATTCTAAAGAAAAAAAAACAAAATATATATATATATAAGGGATAAATATTTAATAAGGGAACCTGTAATGCAATAGATACGATGAAACTGCAGATGTATATCATAGCAGGAACCTATTATGTCATCATCCAACAGTTTTATCAGCCTCGTCATAGTGCAAACTTCAGACTATATAATTATAAAAAAACTTAAATTAATTTACAATGAGAAGAATTATCATGTACCAAAGCTTTGGTTGATGGAACCATGTTTAGGTCATTGATCACATAGAAAGCAAGGTACGCCTGAAAAATAGTCGATTTTGGTATTAAGTGTCCATATACCATAAAATAGATCACTGTTATCTTCAGTTGGAAATTCAATGCAGGCATGAAGTTCCAGTTTCCTTTTAATTATGTTCCTAAAGGTGTCTTCCACAAACACTTTATCCAACTTGTGAAACATAAAGCCTCTCATCTTCAAAGATTCAAAGATAATGAACACAAATAAGAAAGAAAGGAAAAATAAGCAAACCTGTGAAATGTTGAGAATTAATCTTGTGAGGACATAAATAAGAGCAACTTGGTAATATAAAACACTCTTGAACCAGTAAGCCCATGAAATCCTTGCACGAGCCTTTCCGTGTATGTCCAACTTCAATCTAAGAAGAAAACAAAAAATTTCAGTTTCCACAACAATAGCTAAAAATGCTGAAGCAATCTAATAAAGCAGTAAGCCTACAAGCACACCTGGGTTCTTTAATTGCAAGAAGAAATATGCCGACAAAGCAACATCCAATAAATATCGAGACATACGCAAGCCAGCGGTACTGCTCATTTGAAAGAGGAGAAAAGTGAGTAGGCTTGATAACGTCTGATCATTGATAGATACAAACAATTATCGCCATATACATACCTGATTCTCAACATCAGCATACGTTTTTCCATTGACGACGCTGAATACTACCAAAGCAACTGCGTATAAACTCAGGTTGGCAACCTTTAAAGATATGATTATATGCATTAGTAATTTATACAAACATACTATCAATTTCTTTTTGAGGGAGGGGAATATGGAGTTTTGTAGCTGTAAAGAAGTTTAACAAGAAGCTTACCATGGAAAAAGCGTTGCGACAGCTACCCAATGCAACTCTGCTTGTTGAGTTCAGCGTGATGCAACTCACCATGGACCTTCACAAGAGCAATTCAAAAGAAGACATTAATGAACATGATTTTAAATTGAAGGGCTACGACACTATGTTTTCCCATTTTTATTTGTAATAGCAAATATCCTTTCCTTTCTTTACTCAGGTTTCCTGTTTTCAAAGACTTATACAGGAAACAGTGAAAACAATGTTTTCAATTATGTCTGTCTAATTTGAAAATACTTTTTCTTTTCATTTATTTCAATTGAAATTGAAAAACAGTCCATTGTTTTCACAGTTTTTGTGTACAAATCATTGAAAACAGGAAGCATAGTGACAGTAAGGGATAAACTTTTTGTAACTAAAAATGAAACAAAAAACTATCAAAAATCAACAAGCACTTTTAGTTTGAGATTTCATACTGGATGTTTTAATTTTAACTTTCAAAAGAAAAGATAAATTTGATTTGACAAAGTTATTACATGTGTGAGACCTGAGTAGCAGCCCAGCCCACGTTGAAAATTGCTGCAAACACGCTGTAACTCACGGTTTCAAAAGTAATTGAATTGGAAGTGGAAACTGTGCATGGTAAACAGCCACCAAAAACAGAAGAAAATGAAATAGCCACCAATATAGATCCAGCACCATGCCATATCTTGAAATGTCCAAACCTGTCTATCTATCAAACAAGATAACAGAAATAAGCATTTCTATCAAAATAAGGTCTGAAAAACACTAAAAGATAAGGGAAAAATGCAGCACCATAAACAGATAAGGTGAAAAAATATTTAACATGATGTCACAACAATGATTTTCACATTATGTTACATTTAAACTAAATGTGAAATTTCACGAAAATTAAAATAAGAGTATTTGGATGATATAATTGCAGAATAAAAGTGAGCATAAAATTTTTCATATCCCGTGGACTACAACTCACCCCCTATTCCTCCCTAATTCCTCACTGCCCTAACACCATAATAGGGGGTTGACAGTAAGAGGAATTAGAGGGAGAGGGAAAGAGGAGATCCGAAAAAAGTAGTTCTAGAGGTGAGTTAAAGCATCTTTATATACAAATGGAATTATTAATCTTACGTGGCAACTGTGAATTATTTTTGTGTACGCTAAAATCAGTCATTCTTGAAATGTTAGGGATCAATAAGGAGGATTTTCAGGGACTAAAAACAGAAACACTTTTATTTGCAGGGACTAAAAACATATTTTAGCCTAAATCTTATGCAGAAAGTTAAGGTTTTATTATTAGATGTATCATGTATTAAGAAAACATTGGGTAAACACAGCTGAAACTCCAAACAAAAGATTTGGTACATATATGTTATAAAAGATGAATAGAATTGGAACAAATTAATGTTGTTAGTGACATAAGCTCATGAAGTATTTCCAAGCAGTGAAAAGTAAGAAAATTGTTTAAATACCAGTTCACCGACAAATACAGTGGCGAATCCATCAGCCACTTGACCTGAAAGCATCACAATAGCTGCATTCCTGTGAAATGGTGGAAAATGATAAAAGAAACGTAAAAACACCGTGGAAGCAACAAACGGATATTTTTGTAAGATCAAAATAATGTGCACAAACATTTCTCATAGTAGGATATACTTATACGTCGATAAAAACAGCCTAAGATGAGTAAAATGACAAAGTATGTGTTTATAAGTTCACGATCCACCTCAATTAACACATCTATGCATATTGAAGACAGCCAATTACATCATGTGCTTTTCTGCAACTAGTTGTATAAATTTTAGCATCCAATTAAACTAATTCCATATTGCAAATATGTTAAAATCCATTATGCAAGATAGAGGCTGTTTCCTCCATACATATCCATCGGATTTCTTCTAATCTATAAAATCTGTAACAGCAGGAAACTTTAACAAATCTTCCTTTTCAATTTTCTGTTACATCAATTAACAAGCAGTTGCATAAAACTTACCTACACTAGTTGACAAAATGTATAAAAAATTAAATACAAACAAGTTGATCACAAAATGCACCTTGGTGAAAGTCCAATATCATTCAAGAACAGTAATAGATAGGTGAACCAGCAAGCAGCAGTTATGTCATTAAGCATATGTCCCATGCCATAATAAAAGACGGGCCATCTTCCTAGGAGCTTGGTGAATGTGTCATCTTCAACAACAGTACCCATCAACGCCCCTTAGACGAAAGCAAAAACAAACCTACAAGGTATCAATTGAAGAGTTTAGCAGAACAGCAGAAAAAAGAAGTTTTTCTTTGTGCATTTTTTTTAGTCAAACACACAACTAACATAGATAGAAGTGAAGAAGGGACAAATAAAACATTTGATTTCGCCTTTCATTGTAGTGTGCGCAATTAAAATTCCTTCCTTTCATGACACTAAGCTAAAACAACCCAACTTTTCAGGTAAAAAATAAAAACCTCCTACATATTACATAACAGAAATGGTGATAGATGATACTAGTTACATGTGGAATCTTTCCTACTCAAATAAATGGGGAAGTTAATCCTAACAGTGAATTTTATCTGATGTATAAAATTTAAGCAGTTCAAAGAGTTTCACACAAAGCCTTTCTTATAAAAGATGCTTGGACAAGTTTCAAACAGATCAACAGTGTGCACTGATTTCACGGCAAGCGACAGAGTATATCTGAAATTCAACAAGATGTAACAAATTGTGAAGGGCTCTCTGACTCAAACCATGAAAAAAAGAAGGATTAATTGGAATCCCAATCAAGAATGTTGATGCCATATTGGTCAATCATATAAAAACAAAATGAAATCACAGAGAGGTAGAAACAAATCACATATTAAAGTATCATAGATCATGGCAAAGGTAGAAACAAATCATATTATATATTAAAAGCATGAAACACTTCAAATAGAAAGTGAACCACATCACCTAACCCTAGTTCTAAATCAAGCTCTAGAACCAACCATAGTTCTAAATTGAGGTCTCCAACCGCAATTGCTAGGTTTAATGCCTCGGCAACCGCATAGGAACTGCAATTGAGGTCATTCAAAATCAATGATAGGTATGCAATATCAAAGATCACACCACAATTTAGAACCTTGCACTCAACAACCTCTACTAAGAACAAAATAATATCCTTAAATAAAGAAGAAGAAAAGAGTCACATTACACAACCAATGAAAAACACCAAAAGAAGAAATCTAATCATAGTACCGTAATTCCAGCAGAAAAAACTGAACTTGTTATCTCTACTCACAAACAGCACCAAAAAAAACAACCATAAAAGTCAAACCTTTTTCAATACCTAGAATCACAAAGACCATAATACACTCAAAGTTCAACACATGCAAAGGAGAAAAGGCCAAAAAAACTGCAATTTCCATTTGATAAGTTTTGATCACATACAAAAATAGGAATACAAAGCGTGAAAGCTACTCAAAGCAACAACCCCATCAAAAAAATCCTTTCTATATCAAAGTTGAAACGCATCAAATTCAAATGGTCCAACCAAAGATGGGAAAACAAAAATAAAGGAACAAAAAAAAAAAAAATGACTTTTGAAAATTCAAATAGACACTATATTCAAAAAGAAAATATACTCCTATAAAATTAAAAAAACACACATATTAGATAGATTGAAGAGTTTGTTCCTTACGGTATATAACTTGCCAAGAAAAGAATACTATATAAAATAATATTAGATAGATTCAAGAGTTTGTTTTTGTTGACAACATCAATATGAGTATCACAATTTCATATAGATGTTGGAAGCGGTTGTGTGCAGTTAGTTGAATGGTGCATTGTGTTTGTGTGTTGTGACAAATTTGGTAGGATTCCAAAATCTGTGGAATGACAATAATGTCCCACATGATTTCATTCTTCATTCATGCGGCTGTCGTTTAAATCAGAAAGCCACGTTGTGACTGAGATGACATGTGTGCTACTTGTCAATGCATTCCATTAATTTTCAACTTTTTCTAGTTAAAAAAAAAATGAATTTTTAACTTTGTTTTTAGGAAGTTAGACATATAAAAAAAAATTAATTTTTATATTTAATAATTATATATAAAGATATTTTTTTTTTTATTTTTAAATCAAAAAAATATTTTAAAACATTCTATATTTGAAAGAGATTTTTTTATATCTTTCTTCCGTTCAAATATAATTTTCTTCAAAAACTAATCAAAGCAGCTATTTTTTTAAGTATAAAAACCATTTATAGCAAAATGATTTTTGAAAAACAATTTTTTTTATATATTTTTTTTTTTGGAAAGAATACAAACATAACTAAAATATACGTTTTTATTTTTGTAACAAAATCGTGACTTACGTAATTAATTATATTTTTTTATTGCAGTATGTTGAATTTTCTCCTTATTTTGTTAAAAAATAGGAAAACATTAATACATTAATACAAATAAAATATATAATAAAATTTCATCTTAAAAACTATTAAGCATATTTATTTTACTAATTTACTATATATCTGCAAATACGTATATCATGACATCCACATCCATTAAAGTAATCAAAATATTCTTTTATTTTATTTGCAGATGTTTGTGGAGCTACTCACACATTTCATCCGCATATATATACACATATATATTATTTTGTCATCTTTACTTATAAGTACAATTCAATGAATAGCTATAAGAACATTGACATACACAGACCTTATTCCTCATTTCTACTAAAGGTGTGTAAATTTCAACGTCAAATTATTTGATCAAAACAAAATTTATGATGGTGATATTCAATAGTTATTTTCTCAGTTTAAAGAATTTTTCCAAAAAAATACACAAGGATACATATTATTGATGTTACAACAAATTTGTTATGTTTTCTTGTTTCTCAAAAATCAACAAAGATAAACTTTGTATATTGGAAAAAAGAAACATAAATATCAATGATATTTACCAATGGTTTTGTTCACGATGAGTATTTTTCTCACAAGTGCTCTTGGCAATAAAAAAAAGTGACATAGATATTAAACAAACAAAAGGTGCACTATTTACCTCTTTTTCAACGTGTATTAACGACCGCCGTTCCTAATCATCAGGATGTATTTTCCTTCTATTGTCTTCGTTGGTGTTTTAATACTACTCACAACCAATACCTTTTTATAGTATAAATTAGGTACAATTTAAAGATTATGTATTATTATTTTTTAGAATAAAGATACTGATTTAAAATATTTTATTTTGGATAAGTATTATATTTAGTTAAAAGATTAGGCTTATAATACTGATTTAAAAATGTATAGTCTTTTAAGATAATTGGTTTTGACTAACATCATTTTAATATATATAATACTGATGTTTATTTATTTAAGTGCTGTGGTCATGTATGGTAATTTAATTACTGTATATTGCAGTTTTTATAATTTTTATAATATATATCATGATTTTAGGAAGAGTTAGGTATTAAAGTATATTATTGCGTACATGCATGAAATATGTTCAATTTATTTGAAACAAATAATTTATAGTGTATTTGATAAAAAAAATTAAATAAGTATGTTAAAGTATATTAATAAAAATATTAATTTAAATTACTATTTCTTTAAAATGTCTTTATTCTTATCATGAACACCTTTTATATATATCGGGCAAAAGTTTTTTCGCACAAAACATGCAAATTTGTAGTTGAATGGGTTTGACTCGTAAACCCACTAATTATGGGTTACCTTTTTTTCTTTTATATAAAAAGATAAGATCAAATTAGTATATCAGTTATGCCATAGCAGTCTCTAATATAAATGTTGTAACCGCATGTAACTATTCTTATTAATAATTAGAAATTAAATAAGTATAGAAATATATAGAATTTTTATATAAGAATTTAAAAGTATTTAGAAAGGGTATTAATTAAGAAGTTACTAGAAATGTCACTACTAAAAAAATTCATTTTAGCTGCCATATTATGTCACTTTCTATGAATTTTTGTTTCCAACTTTTTATGGAGCAATGCACATAATTAATGCACACATTGATAATGACTATGGCCAAATTGATGCAGAATTTAAATAGAACATGACACCTTCATCAGTAAGGAATTCACCTTGTTAAAACTGGCCTGTCTGTTGACATGCACTTTACAAAAGCCATCAGTAAGGAATTTAGCTAAATTTTGCTGATGAATTTTTCTTGCAGGAGATATTCCAATTAGTTGTATCTTCATTTGAAAATCTACATGATGAGCCAAGCAGATCATATGAGAAGAGGACATCAATTCTTGAAACTATTGCGAACATCAATTCTTGAAACTATTGCGAAGGTCATATATACAAACCGCGAATTAGTTCGTGAATACCGGTTACTGCAAACCGGTTCACCAAAATTCGCGAACCGGTTCACCAAAATTCACAAATAATTCGCTACTTTTAACAAACTTAGCTTATATAAACTTTAACTGCATTAATATATAAATTTATTGCCACGTACTACTGTACCAATGTTGTATAAGCACAAATACAATTACTCTTGTACCAATAATTGTTGTACCTATATAGATAACTCAACTTCTAGTATTTTAGAAACAACCGATGTAGGACTACTTAGAATTGTTGTACTCATATAGATAACTCAACTTCTAATATTTTAGAATCAAGGGAAACTGCACATTCACCACAAGATAATCATGATGGGAATAGATCTTCTAAGTCAGTCACAAGCAATGGCGTTGCATGTGTCAGAGAAGACAATGCTTTAGCAGATTCTAAGTCCATTAAAAAGAAAGAGGAAGTCGATTGTTCAGGTCACTCCAAAAGAAAGAGGAAGACAATACTTTTTTGATGCAAACTTTATTAATTATTACAATTTATTTATTTCTACATGATTTTGTTTTGCATTATTCATTTTTAAAACAAATTATTGATGGAATTATTGTTAGTTATTTAGGAAATGGATTCTTCCCCAAGGTCCGGTACCAAATCCACTGAAGATGAAAAGAGGAAACACACCTCAGGAAGAAATAAGTGTCTAATTTGTTTGGCGTTTACACAATTTCTAAATATAATATAAAATGTATATTTATTAGGGTACTTTTCCTTTGGGAAAATCCTTTATGTAGCTATTACTTTGGTCTTCCTAATTAGCAAGGGACAAGGGAGAGTTACATAGTTTTTGGCATTTTCATGGAACATTGTAATATCTAGTTTTTGCGTACATGGTTCCACAAGATGTTTGGTATATGGATCACTTGTTTTTAGACATCTTAATATGATATAATGTGGTTTTGTGTGCCTAATCTTTTGTGTGGTTTCATGATATTTCTAATGCGTTAATTACAATTATGAGATGTATGCATCCACTACGCCAAAAATGACATTTAACAGCGCCCCTTTTACAACGCTTGCTAAACACAAGCGCTGTTGTAAATGTATTTGAAAAATAACGGAGCCTTTTACAGCGCTTTTATTCACAAGCGCTGTAAAACAAGCGCTGTTGTAGGTCATATAACGTTTGCGCATAATGTTATAAGGCTTTTACAGCGCTTTTCAAAAAAGCGTTGTAAAATGAAGCGCTTTCGCGTATGCTTTTACAACGCTTTTTTCACAAGCGCTGTAAAATACGTGCACTTTAAAATAATTGAACCACCTATTACAGCGCTTTTTTCACAAGCGCTATAAAATACAAGCGCTTTCATTGAATTTAACTACCTATTACAGCGCTTTTATTGACAAGCGCTGTAAAAGACATAAATTTCAAATAATTATATACGTTGGGAACCCTCATATCCTCTACATCTTTCATCACCTCTACTCTGGGAACCCTCATATCCATTACGTATTGTGCCGCCATCTACGTTGTCTCAGGTATTTTTTTTTTTAACTAGATTTTTTTTATCAAATTAAAAATTCATACCACATGATCTGTGTTATGTTTTGAAATTGTTATATATATATATATATATATATATATATTAAATCTCTTCTACTAGTCAAAAACTCATACCACATGATCAGTTCTGTTTTTGAAATTGTTAGTTGATATTGGTTTCTTTTTGAAACTTGTTGATATGTTTTGAAAGCTTATTAGTTTTGTAACTGCATTTATATAAGTGGTATAATATGGATAGGAAATGGATGTCAGCCAATCGATTGTCAAAAGAGTATGAAATTGGAGTGAAGGAGTTTGTTGAGTTTGCAGTGAAGAATGCAAAAGATCCAAATAGAGTAGTTTGTCCTTGTTTAAAATGTTGTTTCGGAAAACGTGTTAGAGAAGATGAATTAGAAGGACATCTAGTATATAATGGAATTGATCAAAGCTACACATGTTGGATAAGACATGGTGAGAAAAAAAAAAGGAAACATTAATTTGAGAATAGTTCGACATATGCTTCAACTGACTTCGATACAGATACATATGAGCCGGACCGAGTTGATGAGATCGCAAAAGCAGTTGAAGAAGATCTTCGAGATTGTCCTAAAATGTTTGAAAGTTTGTTGAGTGATGCAGAGAAAGAATTATATAATGGTTGTACTAAATTCACAAGACTGTCGGCGATATTAAAGTTGTACAACTTAAAAGCGAGTAATGGATGGTCTGATAAAAGCTTTACAGAATTATTAACACTTATAAAAGATATGTTGTCAGATGATAATGAACTTCCCAGTCGAACCTACGAGGCTAAACGGATTTTGTGTTCTATTGGCATAAGTTACGAAAGGATTCATGTGTGTCCTAACGATTGCATTTTATTTCGAAATGAATATGAACTACTTAAGGCGTGTCCGAAATGCAATGTCTCTCGATATAAGAAGAAAGAATCTACTCCAGCAAAAGTCGTGTGGTATTTTCCTATAATACCAAGATTTAGGCGCATGTATCGCAGTGAAGAAGATTCAAAACACTTGACATGGCATGCAGATGAAAGAATTAGAGATGGAATGTTTCGACATCCTGCAGATTCCCCACAATGAGCAAAAATTGATCACGAGTATCCTGAATTCGGGATAGAGTCAAGAAATCTAAGACTTGCACTTTCTACTGATGGAATGAATCCACATGGTCTTCAAAGCATCTCACACAGCACGTGGCCTGTGATTTTGGTAATATATAACCTACCTCCATGGTTATGTATGAAGCGTAAGTTTATGATGTTGCCTCTGTTAATTTCTGGACCCAAACAACCGGGGAATGATATCGACGTATACTTGACTCCTCTAATTGAATATTTAAAACGTATGTGGGAGACAAGTGTGGAAGTTTATGATGGGTATAAGAAATAATATTTCAATTTGAGGGCTATGTTGTTCGGCACAATTAATGATTTTCCAGCATATGGTAATTTATCAGGATATAGCATTAAAGGTCAGTGTGCATGTCCTGTATGTGAAGAGAGTACAAATTGGATGCGGTTGAAACATTGTAAGAAGAATGTGTTTCTTGGACATCGTAGATTTTTACCTTATAGTCATCAATATCGTTGGTGGAGAAATGCATTTAATGGAAAATCAGAGGAAGGTAAAGCTCCTTTACCACCGACTGGATATCAAATACTTGAAAAAGTACAAGGTTTGACCAATAAATTTGGCAAACCTTTTGCGGGAGAGCTGGTCAAAACTGGGTGGAAGAAAAAGTCAATTTTCTTTGAATTGCCATATTGGAAGTCATTGTATATAAGACAATTCCTCGATGAGATGCATATTGAAAAAAATGTATTTGATAGTGTTATTGGTACGTTACTCAATGTTCCAGGAAAGTCTAAAGACGGCATCAATGCAAGATTGGACTTGGTCGATATGGGAATAAGAAATGAATTGGCTCCAGTAAAGAAAGGAAATCGCACATATCTACCTCCAGCCGCTCATACTCTATCTAGAAAGGAAAAAATTGTTTTATGTAAATTTCTACACGAAGTTAAAGTTCCAGAAGGATACTCTTCGAACATTAGAAATTTGGTTTGTATGAAAGACCTCAAGTTAAAAGGTTTGAAGACCCATGATTGTCATATTCTAATGGAGCATTTGCTACCAATAGGTATACGTTCCATTTTACCTGAAAAAGTTCAACTAGCATTAACTAGATTATGTTTCTTCTTCAGGGAAATTTGTAGTAAAGTGATCGACCCTCAGAAATTACCGACATTGTAGAGGGAAATTGTTGTTACTTTGTGTGAGCTTGAAATGTATTTCCCACCATCGTTTTTTGATATAATGGTTCACCTTACTGTTCATCTGATTAAGGAGACATAACTTTGTGGGCCAGCTTATATGAGAATATCCGATAGAACGATATATGAAAATATTCAAAGGGTACGTAAAAAGTAGAAGTCGACCAGAAGGTTGTATTGCTGAACGATACATTGTTGAAGAGGCTGCTGAATTTTGTACTGAATATCTGTCCAATGTTGAATCCATAGGGCTTCCCATGTCTCGTCATTCGGGAAGACTATCAGGAGAAGGAATAATTGGAAGGAGACTACTGACTATATGAAGGACATAATTGGAGCAGGCACAATTGTATGTTCTGCACAATGATGATGAGGTTCAACCGTATGTTATAATACACATGGATCAGTTATCTCGTTTGAACATGAATAGGAATCAAAATTGGATAACTCGAGAGCACAATCGAAGTTTTATAACATGGTTAAAAAATCACATAAAGTCAAAATTTGACATAGACCCCGGATCAATTTCACAGAGATTGAGGTGGTTAGCAAATGGTCCGAGCTTACATGTCTTTTCTTACACTGGTTATGTTATTAACGGCTACACATTTTATACCAAAGAACAAGATGATCAGACCACTATGGAAAATAGTGGAGTCACTCTCGTAGCTGAAGCGATGCATGTCTCAAGTGCAAAAGACAAAAACCCAATATATGCAAATCTATCATATTTTGGGGTTATCGAGCGCATATGGGAGTTAGACTACACAATGTTTCGTGTTCCCATATTTGGTTGCAAGTGGGTCGATAATAATAATGGCGTTCGGATTGATGAGTCAGGATTCTTGCTTGTTGATTTTAATAGGGTGGGATACAAAGACGAGCCTTTTATTTTAGCATCGCAAGCTCAACAAGTGTTTTATGTCACCGATCCTTCTGATGATAAATGGTATGTTGTCCTATCGACCAATAAAATAAGTGATGATAACAACAATGATGAAGATGTTGGTAATGATCTTTTATTTGCAACATCACAACAACCACATGAAATTGATTCAACTGATGATGGTTTATATCTTAGAGATGATCATGATGAGGGAATTTGGATTAATCCATCGTTTCGTATTGTAAATGGACAAACAAATGTGAATCCCACCAGGAAAAGAAGAAGGGCATCTTAATGTACATGTTTAATTGTTTTATATAAGCTATGCATGTAATCTGAATTATTGTTGTAATCTGAATTATTGTTCTATTCTGGTTTTATTGTTGTAATCTGAATTATTGTAATCTGAATTGTTGTTCTATTCTGGTTTTATTGAATTATTGTGGTATTATATAATCTGAATTATTTTGGTTCTATTCTTGTTTTATTGTTGTCTAAGAAGGCAAGCATAACCAGTGATTCAATTAGGACTTAAGTTTTTGGCTTTTGGATAGTTTGGTTGATGGGTGGGGGATAAGGGTCTTTGGTGAAGTGCATGTTTATGTAAATTTGGACAATTTCAATTCTTAAGAACTATGCATGTAAAAAAAGTGCATGCCTTTTACAGCGCTTTTTAAAAAAAGAGCTGTAAAAGGCCCTTTTAAAAATTAAATAATGAGACATTTTACAGCGCTCTTCTTACCAAGCGCTGTAAAAGGCCCTTTTAAAAATCAAATAAAGATACCTTTTACAGCGCTTATATGAACAAGCGCTGTAAAAGGCTTTAAAAATAATATTCATCAGATACCTAACATGACTTTCTCTAACAGGATTTTCTTCAAACACCTTGTACGCATCATGGGAATCCCCAAAAACACATTGTTAACAAAAACATCAGACCCATTGTTAACAAAAACATCAGACACATTGTTAACAAACCCATTTTTCGCAACATGGCAATGAACCTGAAGATCAAGTTACGATTTAAGAATGAAAGGGAATGTAAAGAGATAAAATGGGTGTTGAGGTGGAGATTGAAAGAGTAAGCTTTGATGTTTGCGAAGAAGATGCATAAAAGGACTTTGAGGTGGAGTTTGGTGAAGAGGAAGATATTTTGGTGGGACTATGTGGGTTTTGCGGAGCTTGTTTATAAAATAACATAACAAAACACAAAAATAACATAATAAGGCCTTTTACAGCGCTTCTTTGCACAAGCGCTGTAAAAGGCTTTTAAAAAAAACATTATATAACATACTAAAACAATGAGGTCTTTTATAGCGCTTGTTGGGATAAGCGCTGTAAAAGAGTCTTTTAAAAATTTAAATAAGGCCTTTTACAGCGCTTCTTTGAACAAGCGCTGTAAAAGGCTTTAAAAAAACATTATATAACATACTAAAACAATGAGGTCTTTTACAGCGCTTGTTTGGATAAGCGCTGTAAAAGAGTCTTTTAAAAATTTAAATAAATACGCCTTTTACAGCGCTTTTATAACAAGCGCTGTAAAAGGCTTAGCCTTTTAGAGCGCTCTTTGGAAAAGCGCTGTAAAAGGGTTATAAAAAAGCGCTGTAAAAGGGTTATATATATAACAGTAACCTCTTCAGTTTCCTCTTCATTACGTAAACTACACTATCATCTCAACCTTCATCGTTCTTCTCCTCTTTTGCAAACCCTATAATCTCGTCCATTACGAACTGTATTTCCACGATCATCTCCTTCATTTCGAACCTTATTTCCATCCAAGATCATTTCGAGCCTTATATTTTCATTGAAATACGTAACCCTCATTACGTATTTCTTTAAAACCGTTTTTCTGTGAACTTTATTGCTGTGAAATTTCTCCGTTCGCTCTTTTCTTTGCATTTCATCTTTCTTCGAACCATTATTCAGGTATTGATGTTATTTATTTTTTGTAATCATTAAAATGCATGTTGAGCTTGTTTAAAATATATATACTGATACATGTTGAGCTTGTTTAGAATAATGCATGATGCATGTTGAGCTTGTTGATGTTATACTAAACTGCATGTTGAACTTGTTGTAGTTAAATGGATACAAACAGAGATTTAGAATATCAAAATGAAGAAGTTGGCACCAGTAGGACTTATGAAAATGAAGTCAAACGTGGTGCAACTATCATGCAAAAAGTCATTAAAGCAAGGAGTAATGGCATTAAATTTGAGGTATACTATACTCTGTTTGTTGTGTATTTTTTTAGCTTTTTTTAATAGCATGTACTTACTATATGAGTTTATTAGGTTGGATGGAATGAAAGTGGTCAGCCAGTTGACCCCTACAGCGCAATGTTTGTGAGCTACATTGGGGCTGTTGTTCGTCAAAATATTCCAATAACAATTGACGACTGGAGAGATAAGACATTGAAGGATGCCAAAGATATCATATGGAATGATATTCAAGTAAATTTTTTGATCCAATCTTTTGTCATTTATAAATATTTTCATTTAAATACTTTACTTATAATTTTTTTCATTGCAGACAACTTCTGTCCTTGATGAGGGACGAAAGAATTACGTATTGAGAGTTACTGGCAAAATCCATCGTGGATTTAGATCGCATCTCTCAAACTTCTATCTTAAAGATAAAGAAGGAAACACAACAGCTGAACCTCCAAAGATATATCGACATTATATATCGAATGATGAATGGAAAGCGTTTGTTTCCAAACGTACTGACCCCGCGTTTGTCGTAAGTGATTAATTTATTAGCATTTGTGTGTTTTATTATTTATATTCGCATCGTATTTTAAATTTTTACATAATTGCTATTTTTTTATATAGAACATTAGTAAGGCAAATCGCGAGAGGGCAAGCAACCCGACGCACCAATACAGAAGATCACGTATGGATATGCACGTCTAGACCAAAATCTTGTAAGTCAATGTAACATCAATGATGAGGGAATTTTTATTATAAACTATAGTTTCTAACTAATATTTTGTTTTAACGAATAGCGACAAGAGACTCAATCCGATCAACTGTTGGGTCGTCATATCTTGTGGAAGGAAGCTCGGGTAAATAAAGATGGAGTGGTTGATAACGAAAATGTTCAAAAAGTAATAGAACTTTGTGTAAGTATATTATGACTTTAATATTTTTCAATATTGTATTTATCACTTGAATACTTTTTAATATTGTATTTTAAAAATGCTAATGAACTTAACTATTTTAATGTTACATGTATTTTAGGAGACCATCTCTCAAAGTTCTGAAAATGAAGAGGGCAACAAGGCTAGTTGCAGGGACATTTCGGACAAAGTTTTTAATGTTCCTGAATATTCCGGTCGAGTTAGGGGGAAGGGATTTGGCGTAACTCCCAGAAGTTTTTTTCCTCAAGAGAAGCGCCAAAAACCTTCCAACGAGGAAGTATTAGAGAAGCTCAGAATCCTATCTGAGCAAGTGGCACAATTGGTGAATACGAACAAAGACAAGCAACTTCCGGATCAGCTCCAAGGTGAAATACAAATGGAGAGTGAAAGCGGGAGTTGCAACGTCGGTTTGAAAATTATTCCCGAGGTAATTAATTACTTACTTGCTTATGTAATTACTTATGCATTAAACAATATTATATATTAACTGTACTTATGTTTTAACTATTGATTTAGGGTGTCACTTCATGTTTTCTATACTTGTCATCGCCCACTCATCGGAAGGTGGGAAAAGCAAAATTGTACAATACTTTGGGAGAAGTATTGCACAATACTCCGATCCCAAAGGGCCATGTCAAGGTATCGCCTACTGTTGCTTTCGAACCAACTGTACCATTGCCGATACCGGACAACGACGGAGATATGCAGACATTGGGCGAAGCTATTGGTAGTTACGTGGCATGGCCCACGAACCTTGTTGCCCTCATTAAAAGCCCTCCCATAAACAAATCAGTTACGTCTCCCGATAAGGTTTGTCACATTTATTGCATAAGCTTTGTCAATTTTTTCAGATTCAATAAACTAACATTTAACCTCATTTTTGTAGGTCCAAATAAATAAACCACCCACACATCCAAAAAAAGGCAGCAAACCTCAAAAATTGGAGGTTAATAGAGCTGCCAATAAAGCTGCCAAATTTGCAGCAATAAAAAAATTGGATCGTGGCAAATCAGTCGCTGCTGCTGCTGCTCCTAAAATAAGTCAGCCACGCCTTGGTAAATACAGGGCGTGTCTTGACATCCAAGTAAAAAAGAACCTATGCAGCAGCGACGATTCGCGCATGATACACATGAATAAAGAAATATTCGGAGAGGAGTATGAGGAATTGTTCGACAAGGAGCACGTATACGAACTTCTCGAACATAAGGAGCTCAGTGCAACTGTAATGAGCTTGTATATAAGGTAAAAAATACTTTTAATTGCATTTATTGGTAATTAATTAAATGTATTGGTTTTTAATCTAGTTTAAAATTTTCATTGAAGGTTTTTGCATGAGAAGGTCGTGTGCCCGAGGAAATTATCGAATAAATACTCATTCTTCTCTCCGCATAAAACGTCTATGTGGAAACTAGATGAAGACAATGTAAAGAAATACATTGTAAATATGTTTTTAGGAAATATTTCAAAGGATAAATTGTTC
The DNA here is from genome assembly GCA_037974775.1 of Cicer pinnatifidum. Taxonomy (NCBI): domain Eukaryota; kingdom Viridiplantae; phylum Streptophyta; class Magnoliopsida; order Fabales; family Fabaceae; genus Cicer; species Cicer pinnatifidum. Next base: position 38,556,922 of record JBBPBR010000001.1, on the reverse strand, counting down.
TTAGCACCATATAATTCAGGGTACGTAATTTTATCTTTTTTAATTGATGAGAATTTAATTTATTAGTTGTGTATAGACAAAATTGTTTAACCAATTTTTTGTTGTTGTAGGGCACATTGGGTGCTATTTGCAATCAATGTCGTCTCTGAAGTTGTATACTATTTGGATCCCTTGTATGGAGATTACAACAATCACTCCGAAATCAAGACTTTGTTCGACACGTAAGTAATATTCATTTATTTTTGTTACACATATATATAAATAAGTGTTTGTTCATGCTAAAATAATCACATTTATTCATTTGATAGTGCATTAAAAGTTTTTCGAGCTCAAAGAGGTGCGGTAGTGTCGAAGCAAAAGTCTAATAATATTACATGGATCCCAATAAAGTGCCCTCGTCAAACAAACAACATCGACTGTGGGTACTACGTATTGAGATTCATGAAGGAGATTGTTGACAAGAATAAAACTATTATCCCAGAAACGGTACGGTATTTTGATTATATGATTTTCATATATAAATTATCTATATATTTGATACTAACTTAATATAATATGTTCAATTTTTATATTGCAGTACTTTGAAAATTCCAGTCCATCATATTCTGAGCAAGATCTGATGGAATTAAAGGAGGAATGGTGTGAGTATGTGCTTGAAATGAAAATTATTTGATTTTCTGGGAAATAGCATGCTGCTGGGCAAGGGATCTGAATATTATTTGGTGCATAGTTATTATATGTATATGATCATAGGACAGTATATAAACATGCATATGAATATGTTGTAAATTAGGTTCAATGTATATTTAATTACTTATGTTGTAAATTACTGTGTTACAGGATAATATATATGTATCATATTGTGTGAACTGATTATGTTTTAACTGATTATGGGCTCTTGTTCTGGTTCTGGTTCTGGTTGTGTTACTGATTCTGTTTCTGTTTTAACATGCACATGAATATGTTCTAAATTACTGATTCTGGATGTGTTGTGTTGTGTGAACTAGTTCAAACTAATTTTGGATAAAAAGATAAAAGACAGCGCTTTATAAAAAAAGTGCCATAAAAAGCTAAAAAACGCTTTTAAAATATATACAGGGTTAAAAAAAATAAAAATAAATAAAAATAACACTTTTAACAGCGCTTTTTATAAAAAGCGCTTTAAAAGACATACCAAATATGAATTATGGGTATGCCTTTTACAGCGTTTGTTACAAAAAAGCGCTGTAAAAGGTACCCCAAATATATGAAATATGGGTATGCCTTTTACAGCGCTTGTTACAAAAAAGTGCTGTAAAAGGCATACCCATAATTCATATTTGGAATGCCTTTTACAGCGCTTGTTACAAAAAAGCGCTGTAAAAGGCATTCCAAATATGAATTATGGGTATGCCTTTTACAGCGCTTGTTACAAACAAGCGCTGTAAAAGGTACCCCAAATATATGAAATATGGGTATGCCTTTTACAGCGCTTGTTACAAAAAAGCGCTGTAAAAGGTACCCCAAATATATGAAATATGGGTAAGCCTTTTACAGCGCTTGTTGTAACAAGCGCTGCAAAAGGTGCATAATAAGCGCGCTTTATAAAAGGTGCCTTTAAGAGCGCTTTTTTGAAAGCGCTGTTGTAGCTTTTACAGCGCTCGAATCCACAACGCTTTTTTTTTTGAAAAAGTGCTGTAGAAGGCTTTAAAAAAGCGCTGTAAAATGCAATTTTTGGTGTAGTGATCATTGAGTAAACCTTTTTGACAAAGTTATCATGGTCTTCATGTTTTGTATTCAAGAGTTTGCTTCTTGGTTTATAAGACGTTAAAATATAATCGAGCATGTGTTAAAAAAATAAAAAAATTACAAATTTAAATAAATTTAACATTAGCGTCGACTTTGTCTGACGCTAATCATTAGCAATATTAACCACTAGCGTCGGTCAGACCGACGCAGTATTATAAATAAAGTTGACTTTATTTTGACTGTATTGTCGAACTTGCCAACGCTACATATTTTGTTAACTACAATTTGTTGAATTTAGCGTCGGCTTAGAGTAGGCCATGCCGACGCTAATATAGCGTCGAATAGCATTTGACCGACGCTATATATTAGCTTCGACCGTTTTAGCCTAGGCCCGACACCGACGCTAATCCGACGCTAAATCAATGTTAGCATCGACTTTTGGCCTATTAGCGTCGGATTGTGGCCGACGCTAAATTCAGTTTTTCTAGTAGTGTGTGTCTAGAGTTATCTATTTGTACCTATAAATTCTCCCTTGTACTTGATATTAAGCATCAAGTTAATTGTGAATTTTCTATTAAAAAATACTATTCTTTATCTAACAAAGTGGTATCTAGAGTTTGATTGTGAGAGTTGAGAAATGACGACTTGTGATTACACTACTTTCCACTTTCCACTTTCCTCTTCTAAAAAAAGAGAATTATGAAAAATGTTGTCTTAGCATGAAATGATTGCTTGACTCTCAAGGTGTATAGGAGATTGTGTAAAAAGACTATGATGAGCCACAAGATGAACAGGGATATTCTCAAGTTGAGAAGGAGATTTTGGCAAAAACAAGGAAGAAGAAAGAAGGGCAAGTAACAATTTAAAAGTATTTTAATTATAAAAAAAAATGTCACTGCAACATTTTGGTGCTACGTCAATGCCTAATTTTCTATGGTAAAAAAGTCGTTCTCGTAGAGTTAAATAGACAACAATTTTTATATTTTGTTGTAGTAGAGCATTAAATTTTATAATTTCTACAACAACACTAAAAAATCGTTCTCATTGTGTATTGATATATTTACGCAACATTTATTCACCGTTGTTCTTTAGTTTTTTAAAAAACTGTTCGTGTAGCCACACCTTTCATGAAACAAAAAACCCTTTATTGAGTTACTGAGAGCGCGAAATACCTTTCCTGAAACAAAGCCTTCTCATTTTCCCTCTCTTGAAACCCTATCTTGCTAAAAAAAATTCAATTTCAGCAACCTTCTCTCATTTTGTCGAAGAACCCTTTCACGCATTACCCTATTTGCACAGAGTCTTTTTCTCTCTCGCGCAACCCATTCTCTCTCGCGTAACCCTTTTTCTCTCAACAACTCAACATCGTTCAACCTCTGAGTATTGTTGCATCTTGAGAGACTCACAACACTTCCACTGTGAGAATTGCTAAACCCTTCAACCGTGACTTGCGAGACTTCTCCATTCCATCTTCTTGACTTGCAACACTTTTTGTGAGACTTCTCCATGCCCATCGTTACATTTTATTCAATTGTGACGATGTCCAATGTTTTATAAGGTTAATAAATAGACTTGTATTTGTAAGTTTTAAACACATTAAAGAATTGTTTTACAATTACTATAACACTGTACTTTTATTTGTAGTGAGCATGAAAATGAAGATGTAAATGTGAATAAAAGAAAGAGGTGGAGCAAAGCAAAAAGTCAAGGGTTAGATTTTGTCAAAGGGTTTAAGAAGTGTGCCTTGTTAAGCGATGTATCTGACAAACTTAAGAAGCTATCAAGAGGACCAAATAAAATTGCAAGACATTTTTCTGGCTATGTAATTAATGGATACAGGTTTCATACAAAACACAGTGATGCTAGACGTAAAATACAAAATAGTGGTGTGACACTAATGGCAGTAACTGAAAGTTTTGCAAGTACCAAACATGAAAATCCAATAATACAATCAATAACTTACTATGGATCAATTACTGAAATAGTTGAGGTAGATTATAATGGTATGTTGAAGTTTGTGTTATTTAGATGTGATTGGCTTGAAGTTGAAGAAGACAAGTATGACTTGACTACTTGTGTTTACATTAACAAGAGATGTTACATGGACAATCCTTTGGTATTGGCATCTCAAGTCCACCAATGCTTCTACATTCAAGATCCTTCTAATCCAAATAGACATTATTTTATGAAGTCTATTCCTAGGGATTTTTAAATATAATATAAAATTCATATTTATTAGGGTACTTTTCCTTTGGGAAAATCCTTTATGTAGCTATTACTTTAGTATTGTTAGAACTACGTTACTTATTTATATATATTTCATATTCTTATTCTATATGTTGATATTGATTGCTACTAACTTATGTTTGAACCGATACTATTAGAAATAATTTTCTATTAGAAATAGTTAGTACTTTATCAATGAATAAAGATAATAACATTGATTATGCTTGTAGTGTGTTGAAAGTGGTCTCTTTGTTTTGAAGTATACTTTACATTTAAAAAGATTCATCTGGAAATGGTTATGTAATGCTCTCACATCCATGTGTCCTGGTTTGACTTTACAATCACATTTATAGACTTTAACATTTTGTCATTTACTCGTGATTTTACTTATTGAATATATTATTTTTATTTTGTAGATGAATGATGGTGATACCAATGATGAATTTCAACATTTTGAAGCACAAGATGAAGAGATAGATGTTGATACTTAAGTTTTCTTTGTGTATTTTTTTTATAGATAAGGAATTTTATTTTTGTTATTTTGATTGTCTCTCTAGAATATAAATTAGAGAAATTGAATCACTGCAAATACATCGTATGAATGATCAAGAGTTACAACGCCTCACCTATTTTATTTGTTTGCTTGACACACTGATAATTAGCCTTATCATATATATGACAACCAACTTTAA
>JBBPBR010000001.1:38522339-38552198 GCA_037974775.1 Cicer pinnatifidum | reverse complement strand
ATATATATATATATATATATATATATATATATATATATATATATATATATATATATATATATATATAGTAGTAGTACAAAATTTTATACTAATACAATTGTTACATTATGAATTTAATATAGTATATTACAATAATTTAGTATTATCGTAATTGTTATATTTTTAAATTTATTATAGTATTACAATAATAATGTTTTACTAAAATTATTTTTCTAAAATACAACCATTTAAGGTATTTTTTTTTTAAAAAAAAGTTAATGGTTTTAAAGCATTGTCGTAACTTAATTGAAAAAGAAACCTACAAGAATGACTTTCATTTGGCAACATCATAAAATCATTGTCGTTCTCAATTTGAAAAATCATTTTGTTATAGGTAGCTACCAGTACGGTTTTTAAAAAGCGTTGTTGTTTCAAAAAAAAAAAACCGTTGCGTAAGGCAAAGGCAACGCCTTGGTTCCCCACGGACAGAAAACCGTTCTCGTAGATTACGGCAACGGTTTTTTTACGTTAAGCAACGGTTTTTATGCGTTGCAGTAGGGAAAAAATGTTGTAGTGTGGGATGTATTTAGAAGGGGTATTAATTAAGAAGTTCCTAAAAATGTGTCTAGAGTTATTTATTTGTACCTATAAATACTCCTTTGTACTTGATATTAAGCATCAAGTTAATTGAGAATTTTCTATTAAAAAAATACTATTCTGCCTCTAACATGGTGGTGTCTTGAGTTTGGTTGTAAGAGTTGAGAAATGGCTACTTGTGATTACACTACTTTCCACTTTCCTCTTCTAAAAAAGAGAATTATGAAAAATGGTGCCTTAGCATAAAATCATTGCTTGACTCTCAAGGTGTATGGGAGATTGTGGAAAAAGGCTATGATGAGCCACAAGATGAACAGGGATTGTCTCAAGTTGAGAATGAGATTTTTGCAAAGACAAGGAAGAAGGATCGACAAGCTGTTACTCTTATTCATCAATGTTTAGATGATTCTATGTTTGAGAAGGTTGTCGATGCTACGAATTCAAAGGAACCTTAGAAGATTTTTGAGATATCAGTCTAAGGAATTGACAAAGTGAAGAAGATATGTTGGAAATGATGATGATATTAATAGAAGATTGTTGGAAGTAATGATGATATTAATGAGAGCTAGTGTTGGTATGAATACTGTAGACCTACTTGCACATCATATGATCCAAGAGTGAAACTTTTTAAGAACACTGGTGAAGGTATTAGACAGATTGAATATGCGAGCATCATTGGCAGCCTCAAGTATGCTACTGATTGTACTAGACCCGACATTGCCTACATTGTGGGACTGTTGTGCAGGTTTACCAGTAGACATAGTATAGAGCATTAGCATGTTATTGAAAGAGTCATTAGATACCTTAAAAGGACCATGAATCTTGGATTACATTATCAAAGATTTTCTATCGTCCTTGAGGGATATAGTGATGCTGATTGGAACACCTTATTAGATAACTCAAAAGCAACCTGTTGCTATATTTTCAGTATAGTCGGTGGTCGTGTATCTTGGAAATTAAAGAAATATACGATATTGGCTCAGTCCACTATGGAATCTGAAATGATAGCACTAGCTACTGCTAGTGAAGAAGCGAGTTGGTTGAGGTATTTGTTAGTTGAGATCCCTTTATGGAAAAAACTAATGTCAATTGTGTTAATCAATAGCAATAGCGAATGTCAATTGCACGATCTTATAGAAGCACTTGGCGCTATTTCAAAAACCTTCTTTTTAAATTCAAGTGGGGGATTACTGGAAATGATGATGGTATTAATAGAAGATTGTTGGAAATAATGATAATATTAATGAGAGCTAGTGTTTGTGTAAATTGAAAAATAAAGAAACCCCACATAGGAGGGATAACACACACTAGTAGTGTTTATAAGGTGGATGTATGGAACTTGGGTGTGTCCCAAGAGGTACCCCAATTTTGTGAAGGAGTGAGAACGCATGCAAAATTGGCCACCACACACGCGTGCGCCGGCGCCGTCGTCCGACTGCGCTTGGGTTTGGGTTTAGGCTAAATGGTTTATTATTTTTTAGTATTCATAAAATAAAATATAAAATATATTTTCTTTATTTTAATAATAAATGCATGTGTTTTTATCTCATTGATGCATTAATTATGTATTGTCCTCCACCGAGTCAACATTCAATATTTGATCTAGTCTTCCTTCCTAAATTCATGCATTTGTTTTCCCGGTCAAACCCTAATTTTGTAGACTCGTGCATCTGTTTATTGCCTGGACAAAAACCAAGTAAAATTAGGAGCACACTTTTCTACGGATCGCACTTTGTTCTCTGATCTAATTGTAGATTTCCTCTATAAATAGAGGGTTCTCCTCAGTTGAAAAAGTACACCAAAAGCTCTCCAAATTTGATACTCTTCTCCGTGGTTGATAGTATGTGTTGCATTATTTTATCTGGGCTATTTTACCATAGGGACTTCGTGGTTTCTAGTTCGCCTTGCACAATTTGGGCAGTGCTGCGAAACGTCTTAAAATGAGCGACCTAGTCCGCAACTCAACCCAATCATATTTTCAGTGACATAAATTGTGATTTTTAAACAATTTTCTAAATTCAAAAATAACAATTTTAAGACGTTTCCTTCTGCAATGTCTACCAATGAAATTATTGGGATAGGTACTTCTGATTTCAACAAACCATTTTAGTTTGAAGCATGTCACTTTAAACAATGACAACAAAATATGTTATTTTTCTTAACCATGAAAAAAGTTATCAACGTTCTAAAAGATGACATTCCCGTTGTTCCAAGAACATGTGAACAAACAGAAAAGGATAAGAAAGTTGTTGAACTAACTAAACGGAAACAAAATGATTACTTATGTAAGAATTATATTTTGAATGGACTTGTTGATGATCTATATGATTACTATAATTCCAGCAGCAATACTGCTAAGCAGGTTTAAGATGATCTAAATAAGAAATATGATACTGAGGAAGCTAGAGCAAAAAATTTTGTTGTTAGCCGCTACCTCAAATATCAGATGACCGATGACAGATACGTGGAAACTTAATCTCATGAAATCCATAAAATAGCTTATCAGATCATCTCTAAAGGTATGTCTCTAAATGAACAGTTTCAAATTGCTGTTATTATTGAAAAATTACCCCCTGCTTGAAAATATTTTAAAAATTCTCTTAGGGATAAAACAATAGAATTCTCTTTGGAAAGTCTAATAACGCCTTAGAATTAAGGAGGAATCTCGTAAGCAAGACTAGAAAGATGAAGTTCTTCTTGTTGCAAATAACAAGAAGAAGAAATTTATCGGAGCGATTTTAAATCCAAACAACAAACAACTTAAGAATCAGAATCACACTTTAAGGAACAACAACAAGAACGGGAACCCTCTTAAGGTCCCAATTATAAGGAAGCATCCACCTTCTAGAAATGGCATTCTCCCTCTTTTTTCTGCTTTAATTTTGAGAAAGAGGGTCATATGGTACGCAAGTGTAGGAGAGAATGGGCAATTCATTGCTTTACTGCTATGTTGAGAAAGGGTACGCCACTGATGACATGTTTAAATTGAATGTTGAAATCAATCAAATGTCTCCTTCTTCTTACATGTTGTTTGATTTTAATATTTGGCGTGCTATACTCTGTCATGTGAACAAACGTGTGATTTCAAACTTAAGTAACTTATGCTTAATTCCAAAGTTATCTTTAAATGATTTTGAAAAATGTGATTTTGTAGTCAAATTAAAATAGCTAAGAGTTCACATAAAACAATAGATAGAGTAAATGAATCTTTAGATTTAATACACTCTGATACATGTGAACTTGGTGGGATGTTAACCAGAAATGGAAAATGTTATTTTATTACTTTTATTAATGATTGCTCTGACTATACTTTTGTATATTGAATGAAAAATAAAAGTGAAGCGCTCGACATGTTTAAGATCTTTGTAACTAAAATTGAAAATCAATTTAGTAAAAAGATTAAGAGGTTTCATAGTGATAGAGGAATATAGTATGATTGTAGTTTATTTAATGAGTTTTATAAAATACAAGGAAATATACATGAAACTACTGCACCGTATTCTCTTGAAATGAATGGTAAAGTTGAAAGAAAGAATAGAATTCTTACTGAACTAGTTGTTGTTATTATGCTAAATTTTGGAGCTACATCTCATTGGTGGGGGGAAATTATTTAGACTATTTGCTATGTTTTGAATAGAATTCATAAATCTAAAAATAAAACATCTCCTTATGAAATACTAAAGAAAATACAACTAAACTTGTCTTATTTTCGAACTTGGGATTGTCTGACTTATGTTAGAATCCTCGATCCCAAGTAAAATAAACTCGCCAGTAAAGTCTATGAATGTGTATTCATTGGGTATGTAGTAAATAGTAAAGCATATAGTAAACAGTATGCACACACTAGTAGTGTTTATAAGGTGAAGGTATGAAATTTGGGATGTGCCCCAAAGGGTACCCCAATTTTATGAAGTTATGCACATACCACGCACGCGCGTCGCCGCCTCCAGCCGACTCGGCTCGGCCCAGGCTTGGGCTTGGGCTACGTGGTGTATTATTTTTTAGTATGTAGAAAAAACAATTTATTTATTTTTATAATAAATGCATGCATTTTTATCTCATTGTGCGAAGGTTGTCTTCAAGGCAAGCAAACTAGAAAAATATTACCTAAAAAAGCCACATCAAGAGCAACTAAGCCACTACTTGTGCATATCAATTTGTGTGGGCCAATCTATCCATCTTCATCTGGTAAGAGTAAATATTTAATTCTCTTTACTGATGATTTTTGTAGAAAAACTTGGATTTATTTTTTAAAGTAAAAATCAGAAGCTTTTGTTGCTTTCAAGAACTTCAAAGAAGAAGATCAATCATAAAACCAAAGCTTTGAGATCTGGTCGATGAGGTGAATTCACTTAAAATGAGTTTAATTAATTATATGCAACTCATGGAATTCGCTGTCTATTGACAATTCCAAGATCTTTGCAATAGAAAGAAGTAGTGGAGAGAAAGAATAAAACTATTTTGAACATGGAAAGATGCATGTTAAAATCCAAAAGGATTCCAAAGGAGTTTTGGGCTGAAGCAGTTTCTTGTGCGGTCTATTTGGAAAATCGCTCTCCGACTTCAAATGTCAAAGACCAAACCCTTCTCGAAGCATGAAATGAAAGGGGGCCTAGTGTTAATCACTTGCGTGTCTTTGGGAGCACAACATATGCATATATGTCATAACAAGAAAATTCCAAGCTTGATGATCAAAGCATCAAACATGTCTTTGTTGGCTAAGATCCGCATTGTAAAGGTTACAAGGCTTACAACCCATGCAACGTAAGGTAGTGATGAGTCGTGATGTTGAATTTGATGAATATGTTACATGGAATTGAGATGATCAAGAAGAAACAAAGTATAATTTCCTTCCATATTTTGAAGAAGATCAATAGACAACAACACTAGTTCAAGATGCAACTACACCTTCTTCACCTCATCTTTCCACTACTTCTCTAGATAAAAGATCAAGTGAAATACCAAAAAAAGATGAAAGATATAGAACATATATATGAAAGGTCAACTAAAATTACTCTTGACCAAATAAATGAAAGATAAAATGTGGAGACAAACCATGGATGAGGAGATCAAATCAATAGTGAAGAACAACACTTGAGAATTAACAACTTTTCCAAAAGACCGTGAAGCAATTGGAGTCAAACGAATGTACAAGACTCAAAAGAATGCTAATGGAGAGGTTGAAAAATACAAAACTAGACTTGTTGCCAAAGGCTACAAACAAAAACATGGAGTTGACTATGAAGAAGTTTTTGCACCAGTTGCTCACATGCACATTATTCATTTTATAATCTCAATAGTAGCTCAAACAAGTGGAAACTTTATCAACTTGATGTAAAATCGACATTTCTAAATGGCTATCTTGAAGAAGAGGTCTATGTTGAGCAGCTAATGAGATACACGATTAAAGGACATGAAGATAAAGTTTTTATATTGAGGAGGAAGAGAGGATCCTTCTTTTTTCAAAAGGCTCGTTGGAAACCTAAGATACTTAACATGTCCAAGGTCTGCTATTCTATATGCGATTGGAGTAGTGAGACGTTTTATGGAAGCTCTTACTACTACTACACACATGAAAGTTACTAAGAGGATACACTACACACATGGAAGCTCCTACTACTACACAGTTTTATGGTATGCTTGATTAATTTTTTAAATTGTTGATGAAGTGTTATTTTTTTATTATAGTTATTATTAGTATTATGATTTATTATGTTAGTAAAACATAATTTTATTAAGAAATTGTAATTTTTTTAGCAACAAAATAATACTTATGAAAAACAAGATTTATAATAATGATCTAATCATAAAATATGTAATATTATAAATATAAAATATTTTTATATTATATTTAAAATACATAAAAATTTCATCATTCAAAATATTGGTAGATTTGTCTAAAAACGAAAACAAAAATTATGTTGCTTACATAATATATGATAAATAAAAATTTGAAACATTATAAAAATATTATTAAAATTAATGATATTAATATTTGTTATTAGTTATTATAAAGAGTTGTAGTTGAGTTCGTACAAAAAATTTATATACTTTTATGGTCTCTATTTTTATTTATAAGGACTTATTTTATACAAAAGTTCATTAAATATCATTCAAAATTTTATTTTAATTTATATGTATATAGTCTCTATTATGATTTATTATATTGTTTGTAACTGTTCACTTAATTGATAAATAAAATATATCATAATTTATTATTTACTAATTTGTAGATGTTAATAACAATATATATAATACTTTCGTTAAATAAAGCAATTTATATATAAAACATAATCGTCGGTTGAGATGTCTTCCTCTTATGCTAGTACGTATATATCTCGTCGTCCGTCGGTAGACAATATTGACCAATTAAAGGAACAATGGATAAGTGAGCAAGAAGAAAATACACAACAGCTGATACATGTAGCCATTGATAAAGTAAATGAAAAATAGAAACAAAATTTCAAGAGCAGTAACGGCAGTTTCAACATCAACAATTTTCATTTCCTCTTGCGTTTCATCAATAGTTCCCGCGTCACCAACAACAACAATCAAGGCCTCAATACTTGCATCAATAATCACTGTTACAGCAGCAACAATAATACTCTTAATACTCCCAATAACAACAACCGCCTCCAAATTTCCAGCAACTACAACAGGATCTCCAAACTCCGCCTTCCAGCAACAACAACAACCAAGGTTTCAGTAACAACAATATTTTAATAATTATCATAATGCTCCGTCATTTTCACAGCAGCTTCCTCAACCTCAAGCCGATCAAGCTCCATACCAACCAATTATACCAACAACTGGCTTAATTATACAAGATTTAAATCAAATTCAACCAGTTATGGCTCTGTCGACTAATGGTGGTGTACTTGAAGATGAATTGTAACTTCAAACCATGTTGTCTCCAACACCAATTAATAATACTTTTGAGGGACTTTTGTCGTCTACTAATATTCCATCAAATAATGATGGAGGGAGTGAAGCTAATGATCAGAGGAATTACTATTATGATTGATGTATTTGAATAATATTTGCTATTTTTATTTTTGGTTTGTATGAATTTATTATACATTATTATTTAATTATGGTATGTTTAATTTTTGGTTTGTATGACATAATTTATTAATTTTAGAATGTTTTATTTTGTTTGGTATATATAATTTAAATTTATAATTTTATATAATTTATTAATATATAATATTTACTTTAAATTTGATATAATTTGTTTTGTTTGGTATATATAATTTATTAATGTATAATATATAATTTAAATTTTCAAATTATTTTAATATTAATTTTTTTATATATAATATCATTTTTTAATATTAATTTCGAATTTTATAATTTTTTTTAAAAAAAAGTCACATTTAAGCCCCCACAAATGAGACAGTTTGGGACAGTCTAAGTCCTCACAAACTGTTTCTTTTTTGTCATGTCCTCCTTTGTGGTGGTCTAAGCCATCACAAATGACAGCTTTTGTGGCGGTCTTGTCCCTCACAAAAACTTACTTTTTTAAATTGCTTAGTCTTTCGTGACGGACTTTTCAGTCACAATTTTGTGAGGGTTTAAACTCTCACAAATTGTAATAAAAAAACTCAATTTTGTGGCCGTTTTGGCCGCCACAAACTTTTGAGACAGATTTATTTGTGGCTGCCAAAGGCAGTCAAAAATATGATTATTGTAGCTACTTTTCTCCACTACGCCAAAAGTAACATTTTATAGCGCACTTTTTATAGCGCTTATTAAATACAAGTGTTGTTGTAAATATATTTTAAAAATAACAGAGGATATAACAGCATTTTTTTGATAAGCGTTGTGGAAAAAGCGCTGTTGTAGGGTCATATAGGGTCACATAGCGCTTGCACATAATTTTTACAAGGCTTTTACAAAAGTGTTGTTAAATGAAGCACCCCCGCATAACATTTTACAGCACTTTTGGAGCGCTTTAAACACAAGCGCTTTAAAATATAGCGCTCCCACCTTATGTTACATAGCTTTTAAAGCGTTTTTCTAATAAGCGTTGTAAAAGACTTGCGTTTTCACATAATTAAATAACCTATTAGAGCGCTTTTTATACAAACGATATAAAATACTTGCGCTTTCACATAATTAAAGGAACTATTAGAACGCTTATTACATAAGCGTTGTAAAAGCATTCACTTTAAATAAAAATTATTTACTTTAAATAAATAAAATCAAATTTAAAACAAATTTACGAACCTTTATCTCTTCTACTCTGGGAACCCTCCAATCCTCTATGTACTGTGCGACCATCTACTGCTCCTCCTTTATTAAAAATTGGATACGTTGTCTCAAGTATTGTATTTATTAATTGGTTGTTGTCACTAAAACTAATAAATTGTTACGTAATAAATCATTTAAAATCTATTCTTGTTTTGAAATTTGTTGATCTGTTCTGTTTTGAAATCAGACTTGGACCTTGGTTTCCGTTTTCCAATATCAGATATGTGTACTATATATTGGTATAATGTTATCAGTAGCTTATTATTTGTGTAACTGCGATTATATAGATCATATAATATGGACCGAAAATGGATGTCTGCCAATCGATTGTCAAAAGAGTATGAAAATGGAGTGAAGGAATTTGTTGAGTTTGTAGTGAAAAATGCAAAAAATCCAAATAGAGTTATTTGTCCTTGTTTAAAATGTTGTATTGGAAAACGCGTTATAGAAGACGAATTGGAAGGACATTTAGTATGGCATGGAATTGATCAAAGCTATACATGTTGGATAAGACATGGTGAGAAAAAAAAAAGGAAACATTAATTTTGAGAATGGTTCGACATATGCTTCAATTGATTTCGACACAAATACATATGGGCCGGACCGAGTTGAGGAGATTGCAAAAGCATTTGAAGAAGATCTTTGGGATTGTCCTAAAATGTTTGAGAGTTTGTTGAGTGATGCAGAGAAACCATTATATAATGGTTGTACTAAATTCACAGGACTGTAGGCGATATTAAAGTTGTATAATTAAAAGCGAGTAATGGATGGTCTGATAAAAGTTTCACAGAATTATTAACACTCTTAAAAGATATGTTGCCAGATGATAATGAACTTCCCAATCGAACCTACGAGGCTAAACAAATTTTATGCTCTATTGCCATGAGTTACGAAAGGATTCATGCGTGTCCTAACGATTGCATTTTATTTTGAAACGAATATGAATTACTAAAGGCGGGTGCGAAATGCAATGTCTCTCGATATAAGAAGAAAGAATCTACTCCAGCAAAAGTCGTGTGGTATTTTCCTATAATATCAAGATTTAGGCGCATGCATCGTAGTGAAGAAGATTCAAAACACTTGACATGGCATGCAGATGAAAGAATTAGAGATGGAAAGTTTCGACACCCTGCAGATTCTCCATAATGGACAAAAATTGATCACAAGTATCTTGAATTCGGGATAGAGTCAAGAAATCTACGACTTGCAATTTCTACTGATGAAATGAACTCACATGGTCTTCAAAGCATCTCACACAGCATGTGGCCTGTGATTTTGTTGATTTATAACCTACCTCCATGGTTATGTATGAAGCGTAAGTTTATGATGTTGTCTCTGTTAATTTCTGGACCCAAACAACCGGGGAATGATATCGGCGTATACTTGACTCCTTTAATTGAAAATTTAAAAAATATGTGGGAGACAAGTGTGGAAGTTTATGATGGGTATAAGAAAGAATGTTTCAATTTGAGGGCATTATTGTTCGGCACAATTAATCATTTTCCAGCATATGGTAATTTATCAGGATATATCATTAAAGGTCAATGTGCATGTCCTATATGTGAAGAGAGTACAAGTTGGATGCGGTTGAAACATTGTAAGAAGAATGCATTTCTTGGACATAGTAGATTTTTACCTTATAGTCATCAGTATCGTGGGTGGAGAAATGCATTCAATGGAAAATCAGAGGAAGGTAAAGCTCCTTTAGCACCAACTGGATATCAAATACTTGAAAAAGTACAAGGTTTGACCAATAAATTTGGCAAACCTTTTGCGGGAGAGCTGGTCAAAACTGGGTGGAAGAAAAAGTCAATTTTCTTTGAATTGTCATATTGGAAGTCATTGTATATAAGACATTTCCTCGATGTGATGCATATTAAAAAAATGTATTTGATAGTGTTATTGGTACGTTACTCAATGTTCCAAGAAAGTTTAAAGATGGCATCAATTCAAGATTGGACTTGGTCGATATGGGAATAAGAAATGAATTGGGTCCCGTAAAGAAAGGAAATCGCACTTATCTACCTCCTGCCGCTCATACTCTATCTAGAAAGAAAAAAATTGTTTTATGTAAATTTCTAGACGAAGTTAATGTGCTAGAAGGATATTCTTCAAACATTAAAAATTTAGTTTGTATGAAAGACCTCAAGTTAAAAGGTTTGAAGACCCATGATTGTCATATTCTAATGGAGCATTTGCTACCAATAGGTATACGTTCTATTTTACCTGAAAAAGTTCGACGAGCCATAACTAGATTATGTTTCTTCTTCAGGGAAATTTGTAGTAAAGTGATCGATCCTGTTACAATGCTTTTCCAACAAGCGCAGTAAAAGGCTTTTAAAAATACAACCCTGTTACATAAGAAAACAAAGAGGTCTTTTAAAGCGCTTGTGGACAAGCGCTGTAAAAGGCTTCTAAAAATAAAATAATGAGGTCTTTTACAGCGCTTGTGGACAAGCGCTGTAGAAGGCTTCTAAAAAAGCACTATAATAGGATTTAAAAAAATATAATAATGAGGTTTTTACAGCGCTCTTTCGAAAAAGCGCTGTAATAGGGTTTTATATATAACTGAAAACCGCTTTAGTTTCCTCTTCATTATCTAAACTTCACTACATTGTTCTCCTCCTCTTCATTGTTTTTCTCATTGTGAACCCTATCATCTATGTTATTATCCCATTGCGAACCATATTGCCATTATCATCTCCATTGCTAACCATATTGCCATTATCATCTCCATTGCTAACCATCCCCATTTCCCTACGAAACCTCTCTTCTCATTGAAATACGTAACCCTCATTACGTATTTCTGTCCGTTCGTATTTCTGCGCATTCTCGGTGTTCCTTCTCCTACGAATCCTACGTATTTCTTCTCACTATTCAGCTATTGTATTTATTTAATTTTTATTGTCACTAAAATGCATGTTGAACTTATACTACTACTTACTTAGACTAATGCATGTTGAACTTGTTGAAGTTATACTGAACTGCATGTTGAACTTGTTGTAGATAAATGGATACCAAGAAGGATTTAGATAGTCAAAGTGAGGAAGTTGTCAACACTAAGACTTATGAAAATGAAGTCAAACATGGTGCAACCATCATGCAAAATGTCATAAAAGCAAGGAGTAGTGGCATAAAATTTGAGGTATATACTATAATTTGTTTGCTATTTATTTTTTATCTTTTTTGAAAGCATTTACTTACTATATGAGCTTATTAGGTTGGATGGAATGAGAGTGGTCATCCAATTGACCCCAACAGTTTCATGTTTGTAAGTTATATTGGGGCTATTGTTCGTTAGAAAATCCCCATCACAATTGACGACTGGAGAGATAATGCGTTGAAAGATGCGAAAGATATAGTGTGGACTGATATACAAGTATCTTTTTTGATCAACTTTTTTGTTAGTTATAATTTTTTCCGTTGAAATACTTTACTCAAACTATATCTTTATTTCATTTGCAGACTGCTTTTGCTGTTGACGAGGTGAGAAAGACTTACGTGTTGAGAGTTGCAGGGAAAATACATCGGGGTTTTAGATCTCACCTCTCAAATTGTAATCTAAAAGATCATGAAGGAAATATGAATGTTCAAGCTGCAAAAATATATAAACATTATATATCAAATGAAGAATGGAGCGCATTTGTAGCAAAATGTTCAGACCCTGCGTTTGTGGTAAGTGATTAATTTATTAGCATTTGTGTTTTATTATTCATATTCATAGCATATTTTAAATTTTTACACGATTTTTATTTTTTTTATATAGAATATAACTAAGGCAAATTGCGAGAGAGCAAAAAATTTGACACACCCATACAAAAAATCTCGTGACTAACTATATAATGTGGTACATTATAAACTATAGTTTCTAACTAATATTTTGTTTATGAACTTAACGAATAGATACAAGACACTCAATCCAATCAACCGTTGGGTCGTCATATCTTGTGGAAGGAAGCTCGTGTAAATAAAGATGGAGTGGTTGATAACGAAAATGTTTAAAAATGATAATGAACTTATCTTTTTATTCCTACGTGCATTTTAGGAGAATCTCGAACAAAGTTCGGAAAATCAAGAGGACAACAAAGCTAGTTGCAGGGACATTCTAGGTAAAAGTGTTTAATGTTCCTGAATATTTTGGTCGGTGAGGGGGAAAGTATTTGGCGTAACTCCTAAGAGCTATTTTTCACAAGAGAAACGCCAAAGTCCATCTAATGAGGAAGTATTAGAGAAGCTCAAATTCCTATCAGAGCAAGTGGCACTCTTGGTGAAGACGAATAAAGATAAGCAACTTCTGGATCAGCTCCAACGTGAATTACAAATGGAGAGTGAAAATGCGAGTTGCAACATTGGTCTCAAAAGTATTCCCGAGGTAATTAATTACTTAATAAAATAAGAAATTCATTCAACCTAATTGTTTCACATATTTATGTATTAACCATTGATTTAGGGTGTCACTCCTTGCGTGTTGTACTTATACTCCCCTACTCATCGCAAGGTCGGAAAAGGAACATTGTACAATAATTTGGGAGAAGTATTGCACAACACACTGATCCCTGCGGGCCATGTCAAAGTTCACCAGTTGTTGCTTTGGAACCAAATGCATCATTGCCTATATCGGACAACGATGCAAATATGAAGTATTTGGGCGAAACAATTGTTAGTTACATGGCATGGCCCACACATCTTGTTGCCTTTGATAAGGTATGTTTAATTAATTGAAATGTATGTTTAATTGATATGTATATTTAATTGCATTGATTATATTTAATTGCTGATTTTTTTCTGGTGTTAACTTTAATTTCACATTTATTTAGATTCAGATAAAGTCTAAAGTGAATGATAAGAAGATTCCCAGAAACGAGTCAGTCACATCATCGTAAAAGGTTTGTTATTTTTTCATATTCAATAAACTAACAAACTAATTAACCTCATTTTTTCAGATTCAATCCAATAAACCACCCACACAGCAAACCAGCTGCCGCACCACAACTGGATGTTCGTGGTAAAAATAAAGCCGACAAACTTCAAAAATTAGAGGGTCATAAAGCTAGCAAACTTCAAAAGCTGGAGGGTAATAAAGCTGCCAAAGTTGCTGCTCAAAAACTAGATCAGGGAAAATCAGTTGTTGCTCCTGCTCCTAAAATAAGTCAGCCATGCCTTGCTCGATATGAGTCGTGTCTTGACATACAAGTAAAAACGAATATGGGTAGTAACAATGATTCACGCATCATAAGCATGGATAAAGCTATATTTGGAGATGAGTATGAAGAACTACTTGAAAAAGAGCACATATACGAACGTCTCAACCACAAGGAGCTGAGTGCTACTGTCATAAGCTTATACATTAGGTAAATATTACTTTTAAAAACATTTAGTGGTAATTAATTTAATTTATTGGTAATTAATCTAATTTGAAATTTTCATTGAATGATTTTGTATGAGAAGTTGGTAGATTGTCAGTCTTGTCTCCGCATAAGCTTTCGATGTTTAAACTCGATCCAGTGAATGTAAAGAAATACGTTGTAGATATCCTATTAGGAAATAGAGAGAAGGATAAGTTGTTCCTTGCACCATATAATTCAGGGTACGTAATTATATACTATTTAGATCTCTTGCACGACAATTACAACAATCACCCCGATATAAAGACTATGTTTGACACGTAAGTAATATTCATTTATATCTTACACACACACACACAGATATATATAATGTGTTTGTTAATGCTATGTTAATCACATTTATTTATTCGATAGTGCTTTACAAGTTTTTCGAGCTCAAAGAGGTGCTACAGTGTCGAAGCAAAAGTCAAATAACATCACATGGATTCCAATAAAGGTTTGAAATATATGCCTTTAAAATTTCATTTACAATCAATGCACAAATATTTATTGACTTATATGTTTTATTTTATAGTTCCCTCGTCAAACTAACAACATCGACTGTGGGTACTATATATTGCGACTCATGAAGGAGATTGTTCATATTAATCAAACTATAATCCCAGAAACGGTACGGTATTTACATTATTTGATTTTCATATATAAACTATCTATATATTTGATTCTAACTTATTTATGTTCAATTTTTATATCGCACAGTACTTTGACAATTCCAGTCCAACATACTCTAAAAGAGATCTAATTGATATAAAGGAAGACTGGTGTTAGTATGTGATTGAAATGAAAATTATTTGATTTGTTGGGAAATGACATGCTGCAAGAGATAGTTATATGAATATATGGTAGTTCTGTTCTATGTAGTTCTGATAGTTATATGTATATGAATAGAGCCCATTTGAAAAGTTGTGAATATGTATATAGTTCTGCGATGTTGTCAATATGTGGATACGTATATGAATATTTTGTGAACTGATTGTGTAAATATGTAAAGTTATAAAGTTATATAGTTTTGTTGTTGTGTACTGATTGTGAACTAATTTTGGATGAAAATGATTTTGGAGTAAAAATTAAAAGACAGCGCTTTCTAAAAAAATGCCATAAAAAACCAAAAAGCGCTTTTTAAAAATTCCATTTACAACATTTTTTAATAAAACTAAAATAAGAATGCACCTTTTACAACGCTTCTTTAAAAAAAACGTTGTAATATGTGCATAATAATCACTAGTAGAAAATTGAGCTTTTAATACGACAGATTTAAGTCGGTTATCTGCCACTAGACTTAACAAACGAGACAAAGGTATATTTAAATCGGTTGATCGTATAAACGAGTTAACAAAATGATATGGTGGCAATTTTGTAAATATGTGAAACACGTTTAACACGGTTATATTGACAATCGATTTAATAGATACTGTAAAAATAAACGACTAAATCGGTTACTTAATAAACGACTTAACAAAATGAGGCGGTGGCAATTTTATAAATATTTAAAACTTAGTTTAATGCGGTTATATTAATAACCGATTTAAGCCAAATACTGTATATGATTTAAACGGGAATCTAACGTTTTATCTTCCACCTTATTCACAGTTAACTAGATGCTCTTCCACCTTATTCACAGTTAACTAGATGCAACGTTTTAGCTTCACTTTGTTAACTATTGTATTATAAATCTTTTATATTCTCTAACCAATAGTTGCAACTACATTTACTCCACTCCACACCCATAGTTCCAACTTAGTTTCATGTTTCATTGACGTACATTTCTTTACTATCGCCATCGCCACCTTCTTCACAATGGCGTTTTATCGCCACCATTTCAGGTATGGTCGTTCAAGTTATTGAATAATAAATTTATATGAATAATTTTTTTTTATAATTTTTTATTCTTATATTGTTGATATATAACAATAATTTTGTGACGTTGATAAAATGATCGGTATATGTGAATTTAAATAATTATAAGTTGTTATTGATTGTATTTTTTAATATTCATATGATAAAAAAAATATTATGATTCAACCGATATTGATTGTGTGTTTTTTTTCTTCCAGATATTTGATGACTCGAGATCAATTCACCCGGATCAAAGTAAATAAGTTCGAAAATGGCGTGTGGATTTTATTTCGAAGTTAATTAAAGAAAATGACGATACTAATATATGTCTATTGAATTTGCTACATTGTGGTTTTGTAATTTTGTTAATAGATATCTAAAGATTAGTCGAAAATGAGATACATCTCTTATTTGTACTCTATATTTTTTTGTATAAATATGAGATATTGTGATATTGTATATTTTGATTATTAGATGGTTATATAAAATTGTGATTGTAAGTACAAAACTCTTATTTGAAATTTAATACGAAATATTGCATGGATTAGGAGCATGAAAACAAAATAAGAAATTTATATAAAAAATATTATTATTTTAACTATATCTATTAAGTCAGTTGGTCAAAATATCCGACTTAAAAAGATGATGTATTATACTGAATTTACGATGTTTAAGTCGATTAAACTGAATCGACTTAATATGACGAAACTTTGTTGAGTCGGTTCATGAAACGAGTTAAAAAACAACTTTTTTTTTAAGTCGTTTGTTGTTAACTCGGACACAGAACCGACTTAAAATGTACATTTTAACCGACTTAAAAAGACAAAATTCTACTAGTGAATGCATATATTAAATGCACCTTTTACAGCGCTTTTTCAAAAAAGCGTTGTAATAGGTGAATAATAATGCATCTATTGAATGTACCTTTTACAACGATTTTTCAAAAAAGCGTTGTAATAGGTGAATAATAATGCATCTATTGAATGCACCTTTTACATCGTTTTTTCAAAAAAGCGCTGTAATAGATGAATAATAATGCATCTATTGAATGCACATTTTACAACGTTTTTTCAAAAAAGCATTGTAATAGGTGCATAATAATGCATCTATTGAGTGCATCTTTTACAACGCTTTTTGGAAAAAAACGCTGTAATAGGTGAATAATAATGCATCTATTGAATGCACCTTTTACAACGCTTTTTTCAAAAAACGCTGTAAAAGAAGTATAACAAGCGTGCAATATATCTTCCTATTTTATAGCGCTTTTTTATTTCAAAAAGCGATGTTGTATCCTTTTATAGCGCTAGATACTACAACACTTATTTTTTTGAAAAAGCACTGTAAATGGCTTAAAAAAAGCGCTGTAAAATAGGTTTTTTCGCGTAGTGTTCCCTTTGTGAGGACATTTGGCCCCCACAAATCTTTGTTTTTCTTGTAGTGTATTTTACTCTTCTTCTAATGATTTTAAACTCTTTGGATTCTATGATAGCAATTTTGCGGGAAATATAAATGTTAGAAATAGTACTAGTCGCTTTATATTTTTCATGGGAGATTGTGCATTTTCATGAAGGTCAAAGAAACAACCTATTATCACACTTTCAACATGTGAGTGAGAGTGTGTAGTAGCAATGTCTTGTATTTGCCATGTCATTTGGCTAAGGAGATTATTGAAGTAACTTCATGGAGATTATTGAAGTAACTTCATGTACCACAAAAGGAAGCTACTGATATTTGTATAGACAACAAATATGCACAGACACTTGTAAAGAATTCAGTGTTTCATGATCGCAACAAGTACATAGACACAAGGTATCATTTTATTAGAGAATGCATTGTCAAGAAAGAAATTTAGCTTAAATATGTAAATATTCAAGATCAAATTGCAAATATTTTTACAAAGCCGTTAAAATTTTAAGACTTTCAAACGTTAAGAGCAAAACTTGAAATGAAGAAGAAAACTTCAAACTAAGGGGGAACAATGTTATCCATAATTTGAAATTAGATAAGTCTAGAACTATATAGAAGTGCTTTAATTATAGAAAAATGTGGGATTTATTTAGAAGGGATATTAATTAAAAAAAACTCATAGAAATGTGTCTAGAATTATCTATTTGTACCTATAAATACTCTCTTGTTCTTAACATTAAACATCAAACTAATTGTGAGTTTTGTATTATAAATAAATTCCTTTCTCTAACAACTATGACTCTACTCCGTAATTTTTTTTTCTAGGAGCTGCAACCAAACATAAATATTATTGCAATCTTTATTCCCAGTCTGTTGCGGTTGTCAGTACGGAGTGTTTTAAGAGTTGATTGTTTTTTATTGCATTAGAATGTTGACATCTTTTAATGATTTAAAAACAAACCAAGAAAACAAAATATGTGCTGATAGTAGTTTATAGATGCAATTATTGTTTTTGAAGAAGAAGAAGAGCCTAGAGTTGGGATGACATTCATCTATGAAGATGAAGTTATCAAGTATTACAAGAATTATGGTATATGTATGGGTTTTGGAATTGAAAAATAAACTCTAAAAAGGGAGATGATGAAAAAAATATATATATTTCACTCTAGCATGGACACGTGCAATAAAGTATAAAGTATGTGAGCAATTCAAAGAATATTTTGAAGCCAAGTTCTATAAAAAATGCAATGTATGGCTAGATTGAATGCATGTATGTTGAGATGGAATTGTTACAATTTCAAGAGTTCTTATAGAACATAATCACAAGCTAAGTTCAACTAAAGTGTGATATTTTAGATCCAACAAATATTTGGGGCCTAATATAAAAAAGAGGTTGGAGTTAAATGATAAAGCTGAGACTAATGTATGTAGGTACTTTCAATATTTGATTGTTGAAGCAAATGGGTGAGAGAATGTTACTTTTGGAGAAAAAGATTGTAGAAACTAGATACACAAAGTAAAGCAGCTACGACTTGTGTAAGACCCTTAATTTTAAATTCTAATTTATGTATTTTGGAGAATTTTGTGCTGAATTTCTGAAGCTTTTTAGCCAATTTTATGGCATTTTGTGAGTTAAATGCCAAAAATAGTTTTTTGGAGACTCGATAAAAAATTATTCATCGATGAATAATTTTATTTAATTACGGTGAATCTTTTGTCGAAGAAAAAAATTTATGAGATGCAGCATTTTTTAGAAAAATTCATCTGCTCATCGAATTACGGCGAGAGTAGATATTTTTCTTAAAACGTGGTTTGAGATGTGATGTGAGGTGACAGGCGTAATGATCATTTTTATAAAAATATCTAGATATTTATAAATATCTAGATATTTGTTAAGATATTTGTTATTATTATTATTATTATATATTATTATTATTCTAATATATATTATATATATATATATATATATATATATATATATATATATATATATATATATATATATATATATATATAAATTAGAAAGGCAAAGAAAGAAAACTTTTTCCTCAGAAGTCGTGCGTGCCTTCCTCCTTTCCTTCTTTCTTTCCTTCCTGCTCTTCCTTCTCTGATTCAAAATTCTTTTGTTTTCAAAACCCATAAATACAAAAAACTTCACTTTTCTTCTAGATCTAAGCTCCTTTTCGAGAAGTGACAGAAGGGAAATTTGTTCATTGCCACGCTGCGGTGCTAGTGAGCTAGTTTTCGTCGCGACATCACAAACTTAAATTTTACCGGAATTAATTACGGTACCGTAATCGCGTGTTAGAGCTATCCTTAAGGTAAGGGCTCCTTCCAAAACTTTTAGTTTGCATTTAGGACATTATTTGTGATTTTGTGGAAAAGAAATTTGATGTATTTGAGGTGTGATTTGTGAAAAATTAATTTAATGTGATTATGTGTAATTTAGTGGAATTTAAATTGGAGGTGTGGTTTGTGGTGATTCAAGTATGGTGTGATTTATATGTTCATAACTATTATTATGAATTTTTGAGAGGTGATTTATTTGTGGATTTTGTAGAAAATGAATTGATGAAATTTGGTGGTTTATGTGTAAAAATGTGGAGTTTTGAAATTGGGTGAGTTATGTTTGAATTGTTGAAATTTAATTGAGGTGTTATATGTGTGTTGTGGAATTGAATTGATTGTTGTCGGTGTGAATTGGGGATAATTAAATTTGATGAATTTGAGTTATGTAATGAGTTATTTTCAAATAAATGAGTTTGAACTGAAATTGAAATTTTACAAAAAATTAGCATTGTTAAAGTTGTGAAAAAATTCAAATTTTAACTAAGTTAAAGAGTTTGAGCAAAAAGATAGATTGAAATTAAAAATGGTTAGAGTTTAAAATGTTACTCTTTTAATTACTCTTTGATTGAGTTTAAAAAGAAAAAAAGTTTAGAGTATTTTATTAACTCAAAAATTTTGGTGCTTTAATAGTCGAGTGAGTGTATGGGAAATTTTGACGATATTTGTTTTATTTAGTTCTAAGTAAATAATATAGATTATTTGGTTTTAAAATTTTGGTGTTTGAGAAAGATTTATTTTTGGAAATTTTGTTGTGTTTGGATTAGTTTTATTGTGAACAAGTTGTTATAAATATTCATGTTTATGTAGTTAGCTCCTTGAGTCTCGAAAAGGAATCGAGACCGTTGGCACCGAGTTAGCGGTGGGGAGAACTCTGATATATTAATGTTGTTGTGGTGATTTATGGTTGAAAATTTTAGAGATTGAATATGGTGATTAATGTTTGGAAATTTTGGTGATTTATGTTAGGTGAAATTGATGTGTTCATAATTAATATTATGAATTTTTGAGAAGAAATTTATGTGTGACTTGGTGGAAAATGAATTTAATTCAATTTAGATGTGAATGGAATTTGGAGATGTGATTTATGTGTGGTTGTGGAAATTGAACATTGAGTGAATAAATATGTTTGAGTATGCTCTGTGTTGTGTTTGAAAAATCATTAGTGTTGAATGAGTATTAAAAATGGGGAATCTTTTAATAGCTGCATTTACTTAATGATTGTGGTGAAAAGAGTCAGAGTATGCTCATGCATTTCATAGTACATGGTGACCGCGATGGGGCCATGGTGATAGTGGTGACCGTGATGGGCCACAGAATGATGCCATGAGAATTGTTGGTTCATCTTATCCCTGCGGGGATTGTCGCGTCGTGCTGATCTGTGAGAGATTGCACTCTAGAATGTGATGATCTGTGAGCGATTGCACTCTAGAAAATTGTGTTGGTCTGTGAGCGACTGCACTCTTGTATGTCGTGCTGGTATGTGAGAGACTGCACGCTAGTAAATCGTGCTGATCCGTGAGAGATTGCACCTCGGTAATTAGTACTGGTCTGTGAGAGGCTGTACAATTATGATTTACGCCCCTCGAGGAGGGTTTTGGTTTGGAATTTCGGAATGATACATTTTGGCATATACGCATTGCATTAGGGTGCTTGGCACGCGAGTCATGTTTGTTATACTTTGATGATTGTATATACATATTCAGTTGTTGTTGTGATTTATCGTAATTGCTTTGAGGTGTGAAGTTGGGTTGATTAAGTTTTAATGTATTTATGTGTTCATAATTAATTTAATGAATATTCGATGTGTGATTGAGGTGTGAATTTGTGGAGATTAATTTGGTGTTAATTATGTGTTCATAATTGATAATATTAATGTTTGAAGTGTTGATTGATTCAGAGCCATTTTAGAATTGAAAATCTGCATTTTCTCAATTGTATTCGGCTACGACAATGTAGTTTGTTAAAACTTTATTTTTCAATATTGTTTATGCATTTTTGGACATATGAAAACCCTTTCGAGGAGTATGCTAAGACGAAAGGTTCATTTGAGCATTTAAAAATATAAGAATTTTGCTATTTGATATTTGTTAATTTCGGTTGGTGACCTTTACAATTATTGTGGAAATCTGGGCTTTACCCTCAGATGAGATCCAGGATCTTCCCACCAGTTAGTATCCTGTAGATAGGGAGGTAGTTGGACACACCTGACTGTAGCTGTGTCAGGAGGATCTTGCGGGGCGCGTGGAGATCACCCAGGTCGTATAGTTTTGTGGAATGATCAGATTAGGTTGACGTATAGGGACTATAAGTCTTTCTTTTGGGATGTGTTTATTTTAATTTAGAAGACTGTACCTATACCAATATTGTCAGCTTGACATATTATTTTCGATGGGTTCCATGTACCACTTGTGATGTGTAAATACTTTGGATTCGTATTTCAAAAATTATTCCGCTGCTTGTAAATTATGTTGACTTATTTGTCGTGGTGTTATGACTTAAATATTTATCCAAAGGTATTTCCTTATCCAAAAGTATTTATTTGTTTTATTTCTTTATTTGTTTTAAAAAAAAAATACACTCGCGTTGTTAAGAATCGGGGTGTTACATTGTGGTATCAGAGCTTTGGTTTGGATTTCATTGGGACTGTGGAGTTTTGGTTATAGATTGTAGGTCAACTTGTAGGTTGAGAGTCGTTATCTGATCATGCGTCGGGGTAATTGGTCTGAGTTGCCAGACCAGGCGTAGTTATTATGTATTAATGTAGTCAAAAATTATTTTTGAAATTATTATAAGGGGTGTTGAGATTTCTTCTTGATGTTGATTTTGAGAAAACAATGCATCCAAGAAGTGATTACGCTGCAAGAGTCAACGTCAACGGGAATGATCAAGTGACTGAAGCTATGAACAACATGGTTGCTTCTGTTGCTGCACAGACTGTTGCAAGGACTCTGCATGATCTGGAGAAGAGGGAAATAGAGATATGTGCTGTTGCGTCAAGGGGACTTGAAGATTTTTGTCGTTACCATCCTCCAAAGTTCAAGGGTGATGAGAACTCGGAAAAAGCTGATCAGTGGATTCAAGAAGAGGAAAAGATCTTCCAGATGACGGATTGTCAAGCGAAGTTGAAGTGAATCATGACGGCATGAAATTTTTGAAGTGGTTCCATGGACAAAGAAGCTATGTGTTGGTGTTAACTCGAAGATGATGCGTATGAATGGATTAACATTAGACTAATAAGGGATTTCAAGTAATGATCTAAGTGGAGGACTTTTGTTAAGAAAAGTATTAGATGTTTTCCTGGTAGATTTCAGGATGAAACTGGATGAAGTTTGATAACTGTCAAAGGGATATGAACATCATGGAATTGTTGAGAAGACGAGGCTTCTGTTTTGAAATATCATTTGGTGCTTAGGTGTCCAGGAAGAGGCTTGTATTGAAGTTAAAGGGCACTGCACGTTAGGAGGTATATACCACCTTGGTTAGATAAAGTACACTTTGAGGAATAGTCAATACCTTGAGGGGTAAGGTCGAGCATTCGAGTTAAACTAGATTCACAACTTAGATTGTTAAGTATGAATCTCATGATGATTATAAGAGGGGGAATATATATTTCTTTGATAAGTGACAAATCTCTGTATGGTTTAGGAGATGGTAAGTACGAATAGTGATTTTAGATGAAACTATAGACGCATAAGTGTGAATTTTGGGTGATGTCTAGACAAACATGAAAAGTTAAGATTTGATGTATTGAACCGCGTGTTACTATTAAGTGGAATTGAAAGTACATAGTAAGAGAATACTTAGAGATTATAACAATGTAAGCTTCGAGAGTCTATTAAAGGATGGTAATTATTAGGAGAATGTTAATGTTTTGATAGGTCTGAGGGATTATTTGAGACTTGATTTAGTACCCTAAGATGGTTGATCTTTAAGTCAATGATTTAAAATCCACAAGGTTGGATGGAGGATCAAGAAATGCCTAAAACGGGTATAATTGAGGTAGTTGAGATAGGCAAGTGATAAATAATTCATGTTATGGATGAAAGTGTTTGAAGATTTACTAAAAATGTCGTGTTATGATTAGAAGAGTTTTTAATAGTGAGATTACTAATACAGTTAGAGTCAATGATGAATACGACCTCGTATTGTATCTTAAGATGAAATTGATGGAATTAGACAGTGTGATGAGTATTTGGAGATTTCGAGGATCATATTTTAGAATTTTATTTAGTGATAGAAAGTGAAAGAAAAAAAAAAAGAAATGTAACAAATGATTTATGGTTTAGATGTTGGTCTTGGGAAGTCAAATGTTAAGATTTAAAATGAGTGTTTCAGTGACTAGATGACGATGAAAGGTATGTGGGTCTTTGAGATATTTTACTGCAAATTTATGAGGATGAGGTGTATAGATAATTATTCCTTAGGAGATGCTTATTGGGAATGAATAAGAATCAAACAAGTGAACCAAATTTTGGAAAATGTGCCAAGAAAACGTGTCAGAACAACACATGGAGATGTAGCTTATGACAATTAAGGATTCATGAAAGGAATTATCTCACTCGTGATTTAGATATTGTTATTATAAGGGTATGCGAGGGATTCAAAGGCATTAATTGAGTGCATGTCAAGGGGGTTGTTATTGTGTTTGCCAATCAACAGAGTTTAATGTTTGGTTGATAAGGAAGAATTGAGCACGAAATGGAAAAGTTTGGTGGGAACTAGTAAGGCTTGATTTATTGAAATCACTATAATGAAGATGTATCGAGGTTCAAGGTAGAAATTTAATGTTTGTATAAATGGAAAAGTAATGGAGTGAATACAATATGTTTTACCCGTCATGATGAAAAGATAATCATCAAGCTGCAAACAAAGAACATGACAGAATTGAGAAGTATCACAATGAATGTTGGTAGTAGATGTAAGAACATTATTTTCGGGTTTGTCTAGAATTGCGAAGTATGTAGGAAATGGATTAGTGAAGTGTGAATTTGAGGTGTTAAGGCATGAGACAAATGTAGGTCTTAATCATGAATGAAATTTAAGTTGGATTTTGTAGGAGACGTGACTCTTGAAACGAAGCACTAAACCTGAAGGAAGTTTGTATGTTGTATGTTGTCGAAAAAATTTGAGGAAGCTTAGATCACCAAGCAAATGTGGGGATGAAATTATTAGAGTTATAATTAGAACAACATACGGATAAGAACACAGTGGTTTGGCGTAATTGTGCGACTAAAGAGAAATCGAGGATTTGTGGACCATGGAGATATTTATGAGTTATCGGCGGTAATAATTGGACGATTCGTACCAAGTGGATGTATCTGAGGCTATGTGACATAGCTATGGGCGATAGGATCAAAGTTATAGGAAAATAAGGAAAAACTCAGTGGAGCTTGAGGAGATTGTTTGACCGCTTGTGCATTAGAATTACCTTAAGTGCAAGTCGCAAAGAGCGTTATTACAGTTCAGTTAAGATAGTTTAACCCACCATCATGGTTGTCGGCTACTTATTAACAAATTGAGGAACTGATCATCCTTAATCTCTTGTTGATAGTAACAAAATCATGTTGAATGGAACGAACGAGTCTTACCGGCTATGGTAATGTATAGAGTTATTAAGCACCCTATGAAAAGGGGTAAGCAACACTTTCTTCCAGTGGGCCGGGCGAAACAAGTTGTGACTTGTAAATTGAATTTGAGTACAAACCTAGTGTGGATTGTTACTCATAATTTAAGTTTCGAGGACGAAACTTCTTTTTGGAGGGTAGTAATGTAAGACCCTTAATTTTAAATTCTAATTTATGTATTTTGGAGAATTTTGTGCTGAATTTCTGAGACTTTTTAGCCAATTTTATGGCATTTTGTGAGTTAAATGCCAAAAATAGTTTTTTGGAGACTCGATAAAAAATTATTCATCGATGAATAATTTTATTTAATTACGGTGAATCTTTTGTCGAAGAAAAAAATTTATGAGATGCAGCATTTTTCAGAAAAATTCATCTGCCCATCGAATTACGGCGAAAGTAGATATTTTTCTTAAAACGTGGTTTGTGATGTGATGTGAGGTGACAGGCGTAATGATGATTTTTATAAAAATATCTAGATATTTGTAAATATCTAGATATTTGTAAATATCTAGATATTTATTAAGATATTTATTATTATTATTATTATATATTATTATTATTTTAATATATATATATTATATATATATTATATATATATATATATATATATATATATATATATATATATATATATATATATATATATATATATATATATATATATAAATTAGAAAGGCAAAGAAAGAAAACTTTTTTCTCAGAAGTCGTGCGTGCCTTCCTCCTTTCCTTCCTGCTCTTCCTTCTCTGATTCAAAATTCTTTTGTTTTCAAAACCCATAAACACAAAAAGCTTCACTTTTCTTCTAGATTTAAGCTCCCTTTCGAGAAGTGATAGAAGGGAAATTTGTTCATTGCCACGCTGCGGTGCTAGTGAGCTAGTTTTCGTTGCGACATCACAAACTTAAATTTTACCAGAATTAATTACGGTTCCGTAATCGCGTGTTAGAGCTATCGTTAAGGTAAGGGTTCCTTCCAAAACTTTTAGTTTGCATTTAGGACATTATTTGTGATTTTGTGGAAAAGAAATTTGATGTATTTGAGGTGTGAGTTGTGAAAAATTAATTTAATGTGATTATGTGTAATTTAGTGGAATTTAAATTGGAGGTGTGGTTTGTGGTGATTCAAGTATGGTGTGATTTATATGTTCATAATTATTATTATGAATTTTTGAGAGGTGATTTATTTGTGGATTTTGTAGAAAATGAATTGATGAAATTTGGTGGTTTATGTGTAAAAATGTGGAGTTTTGAAATTAGGTAAGTTATGTTTGAATTGTTGAAATTTAATTGAGGTGTTATATGTGTGTTGTGGAATTGAATTGATTGTTGTCCGTGTGAATTGGCGATAATTAAATTTGATGAATTTGAGTTACGTAATGAGTTATTTTCAAATAAATGAGTTTGAACTGAAATTGAAATTTTACAAAAAATTAGCGTTGTGAAAGTTGTGAAAAAATTCAAATTTTAACTAAGTTAAAGAGTTTGAGCAAAAAGATAGATTGAAATTAAAAATGGTTAGAGTTTAAAATGTTACTCTTTTAATTACTCTATGATTGAGTTTAAAAAGAAAAAAAGTTTAGAGTATTTTATTAACTCAAAAATTTCGGTGCTTTAATAGTCGAGTGTGTGTATGGGAAATTTTGACGATATTTGTTTTATTTAGTTTTAAGTAAATAATATAGATTATTTGGTTTTAAAATTTTAGTGTGTGAGAAAGATTTAATTTTGGAAATTTTGTTGTGTTTGGATTAGTTTTATTGTGAACAAGTTGTTATAAATATTCATGTTTATGTAGTTAGCTCCATGAGTCTCGAAAAGGAATCGAGACCGTTGGCACCGATTTAGCGGTGGGGAGAACTCTGATATATTAATGTTGTTGTGGTGATTTATGGTTAAAAATTTTAGAGATTGAATATGGTGATTTATGTTAGGTGAAATTGATGTGTTCATAATTAATATTATGAATTTTTTAGATGAAATTTATGTGTGACTTGGTGGAAAATGAATTTAATTCAATTTAGATGTGAATGGAATATGGAGATGTGATTTATGTGTGGTTGTGGAAATTGAACATTGAGTGAATAAATATGTTTGAGTATGCTCTGTGTTGTGTTTGAAAAATCATTAGTGTTGAATGAGTATTAAAAATGGGGAACTTTTAATAGCTGCATTTACTTAATGATTGTGGTGAAAAGAGTCAGAGTATGCTCATGCATTTCATAGTACATGGTGACCGCGATGAGGCCATGGTGATAGTGGTGACCGTGATGGGCCACGGGATGATGCCATGTGAATTGTTGGTTCATCTTATCCTTGCGGGGGTTGTCGCGTCGTGCTGATCTGTGAGAGATTGCACTCTAGAATGTGCTGATTTGTGAGCGATTGCACTCTAGAAAATTGTGCTGGTATGTGAGCGACTGCACTCTTGTATGTCGTGCTGGTATGTGAGAGACTGCACGCTAGTAAATCGTGTTGATCCGTGAGAGATTGCACCTCGATAATTAGTGTGACACCCTAAACCCCAAAGAATTTTTTTTTTTTTATTTTATTTTATTTTTTTTTTTTTGGGCAAAGAATATCACATAATCATAAACGTGTCACGTAAATTCAAAACTTCCATCAAACGTAATGAAATCGAAATCAGAATGTCAAACAACAAAATCCTTTTTGAAGTATACGTACTTATGTTTTAAACTCAGTGTAAATAAAGTCCCCACCCGATGTCACTATCAGAGCGGAAATTCCCAAAATATAAATACTCCAAAGAACATCAATACAATGCATATAAATAGAGTCTTCAAGACATGACGGCTTCCGCCTCTCTGATGGTAGTAATCATCACCTGCAACTTACAGCTCGTCTGCGTCCGTCGCAAACGCCAAACACAAACAACGAGGGGTGAGTATCGAAATTATGTAGCAGTATAAAATGCACGAGGAGAACACGCAAACAATCAAATTATCACAATCTCCAAAAATAGTCAAGGGTATAATATCAACGACTTATCAAATCCATTCATAATAAGACAATCAAAATAATGAAATGCTATGCATGTCCTATACTCTATACTTCATCATCTGGTACCATTCTACTCTGAAGTACTTGGTTAGGAGGCCTGATACTATGCCACTACAAGAGTGGATGGACAATTCATGAATGGCCAAGTCCTCATAGATCCCCTCAACTCAACCCGAGACACATATACGCGACAGTCGGGGTACTCTTGTGTTGCACGGTAGTTCCCGGCCTTAGGGGATAACCCACTAATCCACTTAGGAATTCCCCACTAGGTGTACCCCCAAGGTCTATCAGTCTTACTTTACAGTTCGACTGTAGCCCTCCACGATCAGGCTCATTCAGTTGTACTTCCCCAAATCACTAGGTTTGTCAGACCCTCCCTATATGATGACAAAATAATCCTAACTCCAAAATCTACAACACCGGTCTCAGACTTACTCGATCATCACAACTCATTAAGTTTCAATCTGACTTCATAATATTTCATCACTATATCTTTATCAGTCAATCACAATAAAATCACAATATTTGGTTTACACTACTCACAATACACAATCCAATAACATCAATCACATAATAAGGGATTCAATAGGTGGCGCATTTTAGTAATATCACAAATTCAATCAAGTGACAAAAACATTCAAGTACATATCATTCACACGTTAACAATTAACATAAGATTTCATAAAATCAAACAGCATGCAACCTTGATATAAATTCACAACAATTCTATTGGTTGCTAAATTATATTTTAGTCCTCACTATTACCATTCACATTTTATTAATTAATTATTATTGCTCAATAGGGCTCAACTGTACGTAGTAAGCCCCGAATTAACATATGGGAATTTCAATATTCACGTTCATCTCACGTTATTTTATACTCATAAAATCGAACCTCATCTCACCCCTTACCTCGACTGAAGATTTCGTCCAATGAATCTGATCTGCTAACGAGTCGTTTCTTTATCGGTCGTCGTCTCTACTAGTCCGCGAGGGAATTAAAACCACACAACCACAAAATACAAATAAACTAATTACTATGAATAAATAAGGAAATAAATAAGCAACAAAATAAATAATAGATAATCAAATAAGTAAATGAATAAATAAAATAAATAATAAATAAACGAATAAGTAAATGAATAAATAATTAAATAATAATTAATAAATAATAAATCAACAAGTAAGTGAATAAGTAAGATAAATGAGTAAATGAATAAATAAAATAATTAATAAATAAATAAATAGGTAAATAAATAAATAAATAAGTAAATAAATAAATAAATAAGTGAATGTGTTAAGAAGTAAATAAATAAATGAATAAATAAATAAACAAATAATTAAATAAATAATTAAATAAGTAACGGAATAAATAAATAAATAAATAAAT
>JBBPBR010000001.1:38494475-38522329 GCA_037974775.1 Cicer pinnatifidum | reverse complement strand
GTAGCTGAATAAATAACTAAATAATAAAATAAATAATAAATAGTTAAATAAGTAAGTGAATAAATAATAAAATAAATAATAAATAATTAAATCAGTAATGAATAAATAAATAATGAAATAATTAATAATTGGACAAGTAGGTAACTGAATAATCAAAATAAATAATAAATCAACAATTAAGTAAATGAATAAATAAGTAATAAAATAAATAACAATTGAATAAATAAGTAAATGAATAAATAATTTAATAAAATAAATAACAAATAAATAAATCAGTAATCAATAAATAAATAATGAAATAATTAATAATTAGACAAGTAGGTACTTGAATAATCAAAATAAATAATAAATCAACAATTATCAATACTTTAACTCTATCATTTTCATAACTTGAGATAAAATATGCAGGAAAACATTGACGTTCTTCTAGGCACCAAACACTTGAAAAAAAACAACAAACTAGCATTACAGTTGGGGTAGGACTATCTGATTTTTAAAAATGGGTGTGATTTGGTTTTACATACATGAAACTATCATATATCCAAGTTCAACCATTAACATAGATTTATTATAACTGGACTAACACTATTCAGGTTTTTTTTTTAAAGATATCAATTGGCAGAGGTTTTGACGGTTAAATTTTTATAATTGTCAATATTAGGAGACTTTTTTACGATTGTTGAGGTGCATGTCAACTCTGGAATATCATGAAGGCATTCAACATACAATCCTTTCTCAATACTATTGTAGGATTCTGTTTAAAATTAATAAGATAATAACAGAGAAGAAAACTGATATGTCGAGCAATGCAACTGAAATCTTTGGTGGAAGCATATATATTTTATTGGATACAAATACATATCATGTGAGAGCCATCATAGCACTATTCCTCTCTTGGATGGCTATTTTCAAAATTTCAATTTTTCCTGTCTAAGCAATGCAATGTAATCGAAAATATATATACCAGGTGGGCCATTATCGCATATAATCTAAACTAACTACAACATGTAAGGTAAGTAAAAAGTTTGAATTCAAAGCATAGCATAAAAAGCACTAACCGTATAAAAGTTAAGCCTTTCTACGATAATTTCTTTTCTGTTTTGGAATTTGTGGAATATAGCATGTGCCCAGCCAATTTTCTTGCGTACAGGAGGCAGAGCAAATGTCATCCTATAGCCTCTTATCTATATATATATTAGTGAATTTAGGTTTTTGTTATCTGGGCCTATTCACAAAACATGGGCTGGTTATTGCCATAATCCCTTCCCACTATTGGAATTATTATTATTATTATTATTATTATTATTATTATTATTATTATTATTATTATTATTATTATTATTATTATTATTATTATTATTATTATTATTATTATTATTATTATTATTATTATTTCACTCTATTAGTGCTAAATAATAAATTAATATAGCGGTACAATTTCACTTCTTATAGTATTTTATTTAAATATATATATATATATATATTATTTTATTAAGTTACATACAATTAAAATCAATGATTTAAATCAATTACTAAGGCAAACACATAGACACACATAAGGAGATTAGAACACATATTAACACTCATATATAAAAATAAATATAAATATAATATTGTATCATTATACTATCTAAAATAAGGTAACGAGAAATTGGGGTGTTACAATTAGTATTGGTCTGTGAGAGGCTGTACAATTATGATTTATGCCCCTCGAGGAGGGTTTTGGTTTGGAATTTCGGAGTGATGCATTTTGGCATATACGCATTGCATTAGGGTGCTTGGCACGCGAGTCATGTTTGTTATACTTTGATGATTGTATATACATATTCGGTTGTTGTTGTGATTTATCGTAATTGCTTTGAGGTGTGAAGTTGGGTTGATTAAGTTTTGATGTATTTATGTGTTCATAATTGATTTAATGAATATTCGATGTGTGATTGAGGTGTGAATTTGTGGAGATTAATTTGGTGTTAATTATGTGTTCATAATTGATAATATTAATGTTTGAAGTGTTGATTGATTCAGAGCCATTTTAGAATTGAAAATCTGCATTTTCTCAATTGTATTCGGCTACGACAATGTAGTTTGTTAAAACTTTATTTTTCAATATTGTTTATGCATTTTTGGACATATGAAAACCCTTTCGAGGAGTATGCTAAGACGAAAGGTTCATTTGAGCATTTGAAAATATAAGAATTTTTCTATGTGATATTTGTTAATTTCTGTTGGTGACCTTTACAATTATTGTGGAAATCTGGGCTTTGCCCTCAGATTAGATCCAGGATCTTCCCACCAGTTAGTATCCTGTAGATAGGGAGGTAGTTAGTTGGACACACCTGACTGGAGCTGTGTCAGGAGGATCTTGCGGGGCGCGTGGAGATCACCCAGGTCGTATAGTTTTGTGGAATGATCAGATTAGGTTGACGTATAGGGACTATAAGTCTTTCTTTTGGGATGTGTTTATTTTCATTTAGAAGACTGTACCTATACCAATATTGTCAGCTTGACATTTTATTTTCAATGGGTTCCATGTACCTCTTGTGATGTGTAAATACTTTGGATTCGTATTTCAAAAATTGTTCCGCTGCTTGTAAATTATGTTGACTTATTTGTCGTGGTGTTATGACTTAAATATTTATCCAAAGGTATTTCCTTATCCAAAAGTATTTTTTTGTTTTATTTCTTTATTTGTTTTAAAAAAAAAATACATTCGCGCTGTTAAAAATCGGGGTGTTACAACTTGGGATAGGAGATGCTGGTGCAATTCAAAACAATTTTGTTAGAATGCAAAACTAAAATAGTCAATTTTATCATGTAAATCGGGAGGGTTTTTGGTAGCCACATAAGACTAATATTCTTGTAGCGCTTATGTTATATTCCTTTTGCATAGTATCATAAATAATTTTTTTCATATTATTTTTCAATCATTTTTATTCATAAATAGTATTTTAAACGCAATATTTTTTAGATAACTTCAACATCAAAGTTGATCCTTATCAAACTTAGTTTAGTTTTGTGCATTTAAAGTACTTGTATTGACTTCATCATATGTGAATATTTTATGTCAACGTTTTCCAACAAGCATAATGTTCACTGACACTGTTTTCCAGCGAGCATAATGCTCACTTTGTTTGTATTATGGAGTGATGATTTTGTTATTTTTAAGAGTAAAAAGCTTAGACTAAAGCAAAATCACATGTAAGTTTTAAAACACAAAATCACATATTAGATTACAAAATAATTAGAATCACAAAAATATAATTAAAGATGTTTATTATATTTAAAACACTAAATTAAGATTTTGTTTCAACAACTCCAACTTCGGCTTTTGTACCTCAAAAATTGTCCTCCTTACTTGAATGATGACAATTTTAAACCTGTTATTGCTCTTAAATCTCCCACCAACATTGTTTCAAGTACTCCTCATGCCTTACATAATTTTCTTTCTTATGATAATGTGTCTCTTGTTCATAAATCTTATATTTTTAATCTTGCTTCGTTTTCTAAACCTCAAAGCTATTGATAACTCAAAACATGCTATAGATCAGGAAAGTCTTGATCTCCCATTAAATAATCCATCGGATTTCACTAAATTACGTTTTAATAAAGATATTATAGGTTGAAATTGGTTTTTAAAGGCAAATTTAATTCCGATGGTCGTATCGAAAGTCACGAGACCAAACATGTTGCTAAAGAATATAGTGTCATTGTAATGATCACTATTTTTCTTGTTTTGGCTATTTTTCTTGTTTTGGCTTTAGCTTCTATGGAACAATAGATATGTTTATTTGCAACCTCCTTCTAGATTTGATCCTCCAAAAACAAACCTTAATAAGTCGATTTATGGTTTAAAACAAACTAGTAGAAACTATTGATTTTGAGTTCCAAAAAGTTGTTTTAAAATAAATTTATGTCACCGAAGATATTATTGGACTGAGTCGCATAATAGGTTGTTCTCTTTAAGATGTTCTGTGACATTGTCCAAATTGTACAAGGCAAACTATCAACCACGAAGTCCCTATAGTAAAACAGCCACAACAAACAGTATCGAAGTTATATTGCACTGTAAAAAACTATTCTAAAATTACACCCTCAATATGAAAGTTAATAATAGTCACTCGTAATATGGTACTAATGTCCACTTGGAAAAAAAAAAGGTGAAGCAGAAAGGGAGAAGTAGAGAAAAGAGTCAGATTTTCAGAGAACTTTTGGCGTGCTTTTCTAATTGAGTATAATCCTCTATTTACAAAATAACTCTACAACTAAAAGAGAGAAAAATATGTGATCCATCAAATCAAATCCACATAAAATTACACTCCGAAATTTTCTAGGTTTTTACCGAGGGAAAAACTAATGTGCGAATTTAGGGAATGAATTGACTGGATCAGATGTTGAATGTCGATTCGATTACGAGGGTCGACACATATACAACATATCAATGAGAGAAATTTTTTTTAATAATTTTTTTGGATACTAAAAAATAATATACCACTTAGCCTAAGCCCAAGAGCGAGCCTAGCCAGACAACGACGATGAGAGCACATGGTGGTCTAGTTGCGTGCGTTCTCACTCCTTCAATAAATTAGATGACACCCCAATTGTCATACATCCACCATATAAACACTACTAGTGTGTGTGTCATCCCTCATATGCGGGACTACCATATTTTTCTTAATTTACAGCAACTAGATCCCATTATTATTATAATCATCATTTTCAACAATTCCCACTTGAATTTAAAAAAGAGTTTCTGAAGTAGAGTCAAACACTTCTATAGGATCGTGCATAAATAGAGGTGTCTCCTAACTTGAACATTTGCATAGCAAGTAAGAGTCATATTCAACAAGAATGATTCGTAGTCTTGAACTCTATCTCTGACATCAAACCCATGCACAACCTTTTCATAGGGTGTATTCTCAAAACCCCATGCATTAATATCCCTACACATTTTTCCCAATATATTTAACACTCTAGGAATTCTGCCTCGAAATTTCATAGGAAGTGCCCCCTCATCCACATTCACATAGGCGAGTCTATCAAGATTACTCATGTAGCATGTTCGTCTCATATCACTATGACTTGTTATTATCCATTGAACCTAATTCTTGGGATCTCTAATCTTTTAGTTTGGGTTACCATCATGAGTGATTCATTGATCTATAGGAAATATTCCCATCCTTTTGGTTGTATTTAGGATTTTCTCTCTAGCTAATCTGTTCGTAAAAGGATCCACTAAATTTTCATCAGTGCGTACATGATTCACTATAACAACTCCTTTAGAAAGTAACTCCCTAACTGTGTTTTGCTTACGACGTATTTAGCGTCTCTTACTGTTGTAATAATGATTCTCAATCTTTGCAATAGTCACAGTATTATCGGAACGAATCAACACAACTGGTATATGCTTATCCCATAAAGGAATCTCGGCTAGCAAGCATCTCAACCAGCTCGCTTCTTCACTAGCAGTAGCAAGTGCTATTATTTCAGACTCCATGGTGGACTGAGCTTGTATCGTCTATTTCTTCGATTTTCAAGATACAACACCATTGACTTTACTAAAAATATAGCCACTTGTTGCTTTAGATTCATCTGATAATGTGCTCCAATCAACATCATTGTATCCTTCAAGGATCGCAGGAAATCTTTGATAATGTAATTCGGGACTCATATTCCTTTTTAGGTATCTCATGACTCTTTTGATAGCGTGTCAATGCTCCATACCTGGTTTACTAGTAAACCTGCACAATAGTCCCACGACATAGGCAATGTCGGGTCTAGTAGAGTCATTGGCAGACTTGGGGTTGTCAATGATGCTCGCATATTCTTTTTGTCTAACCCCTTCACCAATGTTCTTAAAAAGTTGTGCACTTTGATCATATGGTGTGCAAGCAGGTTTACAGTCAAAGTATTTGTATTTCTTTAGGATCTTTTTATCCTAATGACACTAATGTAACGAAATTCCCTTTTTTGACCTAGTAATCTTGATTATGAGGATTACACTTGCTTCTCTAAGGCCTTTCATATCAAAGTTGTTACACATCAATGATTTCACAATATTTTCAGCATGAATGCTCAAATCAAATATGAGTAGGTCGTCTACATAGAGACATATGATAGTGCAAATGTCATTTTCAGATTTGTAATAAATACATTTGTCACTTTCATTTACTTTAAACTCATTCGATATAATCAAGTTATCAAACTTTTCATGCCACTGCTTAGGATCTTTTTTAAGACCATGTAGGGATTTATCTCAATTACAAACCTTGTTTTCTTGTCCATGAATCAAAAAACCTTCAGGTTATTCCATATAAATTTCTTCTTCTAGGTCGCCATTTAAAAAAAGCTATTTTAACATCGATTTGGTGTATCACTAAGTTATGAATAACTGCTGGTGAAATAAGTACCCTAATAGATGTTATTCTAGTGATCGATGAGGAAGTGCCGAAGAAATCTATACTTTATCTTTGTCTAAAACCGTTGGCACAAGGCGAGCCTTGTATTTATCAATAGTTCTATCATATTTTAGTTTCTTTTTCAAAATACATTTACAACATATCAGTTTGCAATCAAGAGGCAAGTCTACTAAATATCAAGTCCTCTTAGACTCTAGAGAATCTATCTCATCGTTTATTTCTTCTTTCCTTAAATCTACATCTAAAGATGAAAAAGCTTCTAAGGTATAAGTCGTATAATCAGATATATAATATTTAGCAACTTTGACTCTCTTACTTCTTCGTGTTTTTGTTTTTCCTTGTTTGTTGATTTTAGTGCTCTTCATCACAAGACTGTAACTTGGTTTAATGCCGCCACTATTTCTTGATTTGAAAAAGAATTTATTTTCATAGAAGTCAACATCATTTGACTATATGATCATTTTCGCATTTAGTTAATAAAACCTATACGCTTTTTCGTTTACTGCATACCAAAAGGATACACATTCATAGACTCTATTGGCGAGTTTAATTTGCTTGGGATCGAGGATTTTGACATAAGCCAAACAACCCCAAGTTTGAAAATAAGACAAGTTTGTTTGCCTTTTATATAATATCTCATAAGGAGATGTTTTGTTTTTAGATTTAGGAACTCTATTCAGCACATAGCAAACAGTCAACATAATTTTTCCCCACCAATGAGATGTAGCACTAGAGTTAAACACAATAGCAACAACTAGTTCAGTAAGAGTTATATTTTTTCTTTCACATTTTCCATTCATTTAAGGCGAATATGATGCAGTAGTTTCATATATAATTCCTTGCAATTTATAAATCTCATTAAATAAACTAGAATCATAATATGTTCCTCTATCACTACGAAATCTCTTAATCTTTCTACTAAATCAATTTTCAATTTCAGTTACAAATATTTTAAACATGTCAAGTATAGTCAGAACAACCATTTATCAAAGTGATAAAATAAAGTTTTCCATGTATTGTTAACATCCCATCAAATTCACATATATCAGGGTGTATTAAATCTAAAGGATTAGATTCTTTAACTACTTATTTATGTGAACTCTTTGCTATTTTAGCTTGACTACAAAATAACATTTTCAAAATCATTTAAAGATAACTTAAGTTTGAAATTAATCCTAAGTTAATCCTAAGTTACTTAAGTTTGAAATCCCACATTTGTTCACAGATAGAGTTTAACATGTCAAATATTAAAATTACACAACATGTAAGTAGAAGGAGACATTTTATTAATTTCAACATTCAATTTAAACATGTCATCAGTGGTGTACCATTTCCCAACAAAAATATCATTCTTAGAAATGGTGTATAAATTTTCCCCTATTGATTGAGTAAACTCAACCTTATTAAGAAGAAAACCAAAAACTAGATTCTTCCTTATTTCTAGAGTGTGCAACACATCCTTTAGAATTAAGGTCTTCGAATAGGTGAATATTAATTTCACATCTCCAATAACAGCATCATTAGTAGTGTGGGAATCTTCAAATAATATTTTCTTATCTTCAGTAGTAGTGTATGTTTTAAACGTAACACGATCATAACAGACATGGCGTGAGGCACCAATGTCTATCCACCATCCATCTGATCCACCAAGAATGTTGATTTCAATTGTCATAGCAATGAATTGCTCTTCTACCAAGTTATCCTGAGCATAACTTGGCTTGTTCCTATACTTGAGTGCCATATGACCTTATTTCCCACACTTAAAGTAGAGAAATGGGGGATTTGGGTCATTTCTAGGAGATGGCTGCTACCTTATAATTGAGACCTTTGGAGAGTTCTCATTCTTGTTGTTGTTCTTTGTAGTGCGATTCTGATTCTTAAGTTGTTTGTCGATTGGCTTCAAAACTGCTCTAATGAATTTCTTCTTCTTGTTATTTGTAACAAGAAGAACTTCATCTTTTTTATCTTGCTTACGGGATTATTCCTCAATTCTGAGGCAGATTATCAAAACTTCCAAAGAGAATTATTTTGTTTTATGCATGAGAGAGTTTTATAATATTTTCAAGGAGATGACATTATGTCAATAATAACAACAATTTGAAACTATTCATTTAAGGACATATCTTCAGAGATGATCTCATAAGCTATTTTTTGGAGTTCATGGGATTGGGCTGCCACTGATCTGTCATATGATATTTGAGGTAATGGTTAACAACATACTTTTTAGCTCCAACTTCTTCAATATCATATTTCTTCTTTAGAGCGTCCCAAACATGTTTAGCAGCATTGTTGGAAAGGGAGTAATCAAACAGATCATCAACAAGTCCATTAAGAATATAATTCTTAGATAAGTAATCATTATGTTTCCATTGGGTTAATTCAACAACTTTCTTATCCTTTTCTGTTTGTTCACTTGTTTTTGGAACAACAAGAATGTCATCCTTTAGAATGTTGACACCCTTTAGAACTAGCTCTCATTAATATTATCATCATTTCCAACAATCTCTTATAATTATCATCATGATTTCCAACTGAAACTGATGTCATAAACTTACATCTTCCCTCGTATCTTTGGCACATGTTCAATCAGCTTTTCATTATTATCGTTTTGTTAAATCTCATGACAGTCGTCATACTCTTATGTTGGTTTATGTAGATGATATTGTTCTAT
This sequence comes from Cicer pinnatifidum, assembly GCA_037974775.1. NCBI lineage: Eukaryota > Viridiplantae > Streptophyta > Magnoliopsida > Fabales > Fabaceae > Cicer > Cicer pinnatifidum. The sequence goes on along the minus strand of JBBPBR010000001.1, from coordinate 38,513,242 downwards.
GTGGTGATAATATTCAACAAATTAATTTGGTCAAAGCTTTTTTTCATTCCTCCAAAAGTCCTCCAAAAGTAAAGACTTAGGGTACAACAAATTCTCAACTGCAAACTTGTTTCTAATCATATGTTGCCTAACATAAAGCTATCTATGGATGATGGAAATCCTTTAGTCTGAGGGTATTTTAATGGAAATCTATATGTGCATTTGAAGTGTTATAGCTCTCGAAAATGTTTTAAATGTTTTAATTTTTAATTGCGCATTCCCAATGTTGTAGCCGCCAGAATGACATAATGTTTAAATAAAAAATAACTTGCTACTAAAATAAAAAAAAAAACAATTTAGTTTTATTTATATAATCTGATTCATTTTATATAATAAATATTTTTCTAATAAAATTAAAATAAATAATTTTATATTTCTTGTAAGAGTGACAATAAGGATGCTTAGAGAGTAACAATGAGAGAATAAGAGAAAGGAGAGAATGAAAAAATGAAAGGAGAAGAGAAATGAGAAAAGAGGTGAACCTAATGGATTAAAGCATTCGAAATGTCTAAACACTTTGTACACAACGAGGGCTTTAGCCCTTAGAATTCCATGTGTGCTTACCGAGTGCCAAGGTGCTCATAACTTCAAATTTTTGAAATGTGTATTTGGTACTCAGATTTTTATTTTAGTACCTTAAGTCGACAAAATATTTTTGAGTATGTATCAAGTGCCAAAGTACTTGAGAATCACCAAATTAAATTTCACGCCTTAAAACGCCAAATAGTTATGAGGGTTATGATACTCAAAATTGCACACAGGTCTATTATGAGTGTCATAGTTGTCGTTATAGATCTTAGAAAAATATTTTGGACTTTTCAAATCCATTATGAGGGCTTTCAGCCGCTAGTGTGTTCTAAGGATTATAAAGCTACTTGTGTAACCCCAAAAATATTTTCTTGTAGTGTTATCTCTTCTTCATCAAATTTCCAGATTCCAGCCTCCAGTGACATTAATGATCGAGCTACTTTCCTAGTTTCTAGAATTTCCATGACTAGTTTTAACATTTTTTGGTGATTTCTTGGAAGTTGAAAAACAAATTCTTGGCTCTAAATCTTCATTTGAGATTGAATGTCGTGTTTTGGTTTATACTACTTGCAAAATTCAATGGATACATTACCTTTTTTTTTTTTCAAGATCTACAATTCTTTGTACAGACCCCTATTTTAATTTATTATGACACTCATTTTGCAATTCAAATAGTTTTAAACTCATCTTTCATGGACATGGTAAATACATTGAGTTTGATTATCATCAAGTTCGTGAAAAAAAAATTTAAAAATGGAGTTGAGAATCTTTTGTTCGTTCATAACAGAAGAAGATGCCTTCATACTAATGAGGGCGTCTATATACAAAGCAGATGATGATCATAAACATCCTCAAAGAAGATGATGATTATCCAAAAAAAAGAAGACGTTTATCCATATTTTAAATCACATTTAAGAAACATATTTAAACACTTCGGGACATGTGTCCAAAGATTAATTATATGTGTCATTTACTGCAAGAATGAGCATTTCCAAGTCTATAAATAGAAGATGCTTCAAGCTGCAATCTCTAAGAGACTACAATCAGACATAATTCATTTTCTTATACGTGCAAAGGTATCAAAGTTATCTTCAATTATCTTCAATTATCAAGAAATACACTACTTATCTTTGTCATATATTTTAGGATTAAATTTTGGATCTGCCTATTTCAATAATATTGTTGTGATCAGATCCAAAAATAATCATCATTATCATCTTATTGTAAACAACATCAAGTTTGTCTAGTTGAGAGAAAACTTGAATGACTTATTGTAAGTATCATCAAGTTTGTCTAATTGAGAGAAAACTTGAATGATTTATGTATGTTTGTTGAGGCTAAGAAAATACAAGTGTATAGTCAAGTGTGATTAAAGAAAGAAGATTAAGTTGAGAGATTACTCAATTTACTAGTAAAAAGAATTGGATTAGGCTACATTGGGTGAACAAGAATATTTCTGATTTTCTTACTCTTATCTTTTATTATTATCTTATTTTACTGAATCACACTACTATCAACATAAAATATAATTTTGTTCTTGAACATTCTCAAAATACTAGTAGGTTCATCATATTGATTTAACATTCTCAAGTTTTATTTTAAGAAATACTTTTAAAGTACAAATTTTAAAGGGTCATAATTCAAATCCTCATTTATTGTGACAATTATATTAACTTCAAAGATGTTACTGGTATTACTTAAATGTTCCTTTATTTATTTTGTAATTAGTTATTTTTGTATGATTTAGTTAATTCCTCTTACTTTTTAAATTATGCTAGCAACACTCTTTCTTTGATTTGTTAAAATTCACATAAATTCCATTAAATTCACATGAGTTTCACCTGATTTAGTGAGACTCGTGTAAATTTTAAATAATAAAAAAAATGTGTTAGAAAGTGTGTTAGAGAATGCATTTGTAACACTCTTTAAAAAGATATATTTTTTAGATAAATTATTTGTTTCCTTTGATAAAATAAAAAATAAAATAAAAATAAAAATAAAAAGTGGACACTCATATCCTTAAAGAAAATCAATTCAAAATTTAAACTATTTAAAAAATAATTAAATATAAAAAAAATTCATGACTTCAAATGATTGGTATCATAACTAAATTTTAAGGTACAAACTTTTAATTTTTTGATGATCAATGTGTCCCCATTTTTGATAAGATCAAAAAAGTTAATTTCGTATAACTAATTTTTTAATAATCGCCAACTGAGGGTTTAGATTAATCATTTTTAATCGAGAACGGAGAAAGTACCAACAATATTTTGTAATTTCAAATATTTTCTTAAATAAGATTCAGCTATTAAAGAGGAGGGTTGTAACTATGGTCCCAAACTTAAAGTGACCAAGTTTAAAAGGCACTCATTTCTAGTTAATTGATATATGTTATTGATACCCCCAACTGTCACGAAAAAAGGAGATGCATGGTTGGTTCATAAAACTTTAGGAAAGGTGAGGCCAGAAGTTTCTAGATAATGCTTTTATTATATTTAGGGTTGAAACAAGTACAATAATTAAAATGTTTTCTTTTATGCTTATTAAATACTACTATTACTCGCGAGAGGAGATCCTTGAAAAAGATTAGAACAAATTAAATTCATCATTAGATTTATCAATGTACAATAATAGACTAATAAATAAGTAAAAAAAAATTGTTATACCGTTAAGATTCTCCATTAGTATGTGAAGAACTTTTGGTTTCCGTGGGGTCATAATAGATTCCTTTTCTTTGTTATGAGAAAAAGAAGTGCCAGCTCACAAATTCCCCTCCATGTTTGCATGAGTAGAATTAATTACTTAAACCTTAAGAATTTGCATGAATTTTGTATAGATATTTTTATTAGTGGAGTTATTATTGAATCGCCCTTCGGCGTGTTTATAGCGAAAAGATAGATGAAATCCAACTAGAAAGTCCTATGAGTACATGCCACATGCAAAGTGGGCCTTAAATTAAATAATAGTGGATTCTCATCTTAGTGACTTGTTTTGTATGTCTCTTTATGTGACGGAAGAGAGGGAATAATAGTGTTGTTTCCTGTCATTGTTACTAATGAGTAATGGCCCATTCGGGTGATGGTGGATTTTTTATTTTTGAAGTCAATTTTTAAATTAAAATTTGTTTAGATAAAACGGGTTTGGTAAATTATTTAGTTAATTTCGAAATACATTTCTGTTTAAATTTAAAATTGGAAAAAAATAAGTTTCAGAATTTTAATTTATTTTTAAAGTTAACATGTGTGACTTAGTAATGGACGTCAACACTTCCGACTACCACGTTAGTTCTTTTACTTCTGACCATCGTTATCGACCATCTATTTCTGATATCCAACAACCACCACCTCCGGGGGTCACACCACCACTGACCATCTAATTCCAACAATTGTGAACCACCACCAACAACAACCTACAATCACCACCACTTCGATCAACGTTGGTCACACTCCAATCACCACCACTTCGATCAACGTTGGTCACACTCCAATCACCGACCACCTTTTCAACTATTGCAACCACCGTTGACGATCGATCACTGTTATCCGAGTCACATTTGACAACTTCCACTTTCAACTATTATTGTTAAAATTATTAAAAATAAATTATAATTTTATAATAAAATATTTTTATTTTTTATTATTTTTTTGTAACAATATATTTTTATATTTCGTGAACTCATAATGAGACAAGTTAAAAAGTGATTTAAAACTCATCAATTCAATTAAAATTCATCAACTCAAAACTAAATTAAAATTGAAAATTCAAAACGGAAATTGATTTTAGTTTTAAAAAATTTCAAAACATAAAGTAAAAAACCACCCAAACGAGCCCTAAAATATTCTTTCATGTTTCAAAATAGTTGGCCCGTAGAAATATAAAATTGGTTTTGTTGTTGAGATCAAGGAGTTAGGAAGTAAAGTGATAAGAAATTCATAAGTTTAATGCACACCCTCAATAAAATGATAATAACACTAACAATACTTTAATAACATTAATTGTTAAAAAACAAATTAGTGACTAAAATGTTAACTGAAATTATGTTAAGGGACCACATGTAGTATTTAGCTAAAAAAAAAATTAAAGAACTTCTAAAAATCACATTGTATGAGTTTTTAAAAATGAATTTTACAGACTCATTGAGTATTTTTTAAAATTTTACAAACTCATTGAGTAATTTTTTAAAACTTAAAAAAATCTCAAAATATTATTTTAGTGTTCCCAAAATTAAATGTATTCTCTAAATTATTTAGCTTTCTTTTCTCTCTAATACAATAATAATAAATAAAAAAAATCTACGGCCAATGGTATCTTTAAATGGTCTAATGATAAATAAAGATAATTTTGTCTTCAGTTAAATAAAAATGGGTATAAGAAGAAGAAGAAGAAGAAGATTAGAGAAAAGGGGGGAAATGGAGGAATGTACTGGAAAGAAGAGAAAAAAGTAGGGATGACAATAGATAAGGTTTGGGTAGGGTACTATAGTATCTATCTCCATACACGTAGTTTAAAAAAAAATATTCATATTCGTACTTGTACCCTCTTGGATATCAACTTTAATACCCTGTACCTTTACCCTTTGGATACCTAAGTGATCATACTCATACTCATTATTTACGCTTTAACTAAAATAGATCGATAAATAAATGAACGTTGTGATTTTAAAAATTATCCAAATATCTTAAATTGGATCATAAAGTATTAGAAACCAAAATATTTTCTAACTCAAATCTTTTTAAATGAACACTTGTTATAATACACATTCAAATATCCATTATAATACTTTATGAAGTTTCAAGTCCTACGATAATATTATTCAAGATATGTAAAAACAATTAATAGGAAGTTGCAAGTGTAATTATAAAATCACGATTAATAAGACATAATTCTTAGTTATAATAAAGTCACAATTATTTACCTATTTATCACAATTAAATTCTTAAAAAGCTTGCAAATGTTTATCTTTTGATTATAAATATTGTAGTGGTCCAATGATATTAATAGATATCAAAAAATAAAATAAAATAATTAATTAAACTAAACATTAATATAATAAATAAATAAATAATATATTTATATATAAGTGTGGGTGTTGGGCGGGGTGGGTACTATAGTACATGTACCCGCACTCATACCCGCTTAATTTTACGGGTAATTAATCGTCCCCGTGCCTATACCCATTATGCGGGTTTTTATCCTATCCATTGTAAGTTTTTTTGCGGGTTCCGACTGGGTCTGGATCTAATTGTCATCCCTAGAAAAAAGAAAAGAAGAAGGGAAAAAGAGAAAGCATGAAGGAGAAGAGAGAAAACATTAACTCCATTGCATGTCCTTCTTAAACTCCCTCATTCTATCATCGCATCATAGAAATAACCCCCACACCCATATTATAGTAAATGAGGACTATGATAGTGAAAGGAGAAATTATGAGAAATAAGAGAATGAAAGTTAGGGTTTCAACATAAGAGAAGAAGTTTAGAGTTCTTGCATGTTGAGAGAAAGATGAAAACTTTAAGAAGAGTTAGGATTCCATTTGCAGGAGAAGGAATTACAATCAAGCTTTGAGATCTCAAATCTCTTCTTAAAGTAACATAGAAAACCCTCTTAAAACCTCTTTTATGTATGCTTAGAGATCTTGATTGCATGTTGCTAAGAGTTGTTTATGATTTGTATGTTGGGTATTTTGATAATCCTATTTGATTTAGTATAATTGATTATTAAGAATGCATGTTAGATGTTTTTATTAATATCTATGAAGAGTTGTTTTAATATGATTGTAGAGTGTTGTGGTTGGACTGGTAATGAGATGATAATTGTTTAGTATTAGTAACTAATTGGTTTTTATGTTGAATTTTGAATGTAATCTACTTAGTTAAGCAGGTGAACTTGAGAATATAAAGCTTGAAATGAAAATAGGATAATGTTGTCTTTGAACTCGTATGGTTATACCTTTAGTATTTTGTTCATAACTTTCTCCATAGATACTGTCGCGTTCAGTTTGTCCGCAAAAAAGAAGTCGCCACTATTTTTTTAAAAAAGAAAAAATTAGATAAAACCTAAAATAAAGTTCTTCAACAAAAAAAAAAAGATTCAAGAGTTGATTACGAGTAGGGAAAGTAATATTACCCTACATCATCCGTTAAAACTGTCACCCTATAATTAATTGTATACACATTATTTATTTATTTAATTAATTATTTTACTCACTGAAAGAATAATAAAAAGGAAAATAATTATTTACATTAATAAAAGAAAAAAAATATATATTTTTATTAATCTAGTTTAACAAGGGGAAAACGTTGCTCCTACGTATCTCCAAGTGCAATAGAAAAATCAAACACATGTAATTCTTGGGTATAAAATATTTGTGTTGACCCATTTTATTATTACTCGATTTTAATTATTTTATTACTATAATTATTTTTATATATGTATCCAAAAAAGGTAATAATAATAATAATAATAATAATAATAATAATAATAATAATAATAATAATAATAATAATAATAATAACGAAAAAGATGTGAGATGTCTGTTGACGGATTATATCTTTTTATTTTGTATTTGGTTTTAAAGTTAGGAAAAATTAGTTCTTGTTAGAAAACAACAATAACGCAATGGTATGTGAGTGAAACAAATGGACGCGACGACGAAACAAAATATGTAGCATGTTAAATAATTTGTTCGTGCGTTGTCGAATTTGTGGCAGCACAAAGGCCACTGATGGCTGGGGTGAGTGATGCGGCGCAACGAGCGAGAATGAATTTCATCTGGTGGTGGTGACCATTAATTATAATCCTAAGAAAAAAAATATTTATAGATCTAGTTTGTTGTTATGGTTTTTGGAGTTATTTGATAAACCATGATATGAGTTTTGTGTTATGTTACAATTGAGTGAAGTTTATTTTACTTGGTGATTGGTTTATAAGCATCAATTATTTATTATTTTTTTTTAAGTATGTGTGTTGTAAACCAATTTTAGGAACACGAATAACAGATTAAAAAAATCAAAGTTTTGCATAAGAGTTTATTTTGCATCAAAACTAAACAATGGTTTTTTTTTAAAAAAAAAAAAAAGATGCAATAATAAGAAGAAAACAAGAGGAGGATAAGAACATATATACCTTATTGCTAAATTGGTTTTGTTGGAACATAGAGTATGTTAATGTGTGAATTAAAAAAATTGTTGAAGTCCCACAATGGAAAACTTTCATATTTTGAGTAGTTTCAACTCTATAAATACTAAAGTCCAACAATGGATAAAAAATATATGTGAGTTTCCTTCCATCACTATATAATGAAAAGTACACCAAATTTGGATGCATTTTCCAACTTTCTCTTTTCTCTCTTTTCTATTTTGCTCGACTTATTTTTGAGACACTTCTCCCATTTCTTTTTGTCCTTTCGATATTTATGAGTGACTTTGTATCATAGTGTCTTCGATTTTTTGAGCAGTTTTTATGTCATAGTCCTTTTGATTTTTAGAATGGTTGCTATGTCATAGTCCCTTAAATTTTTAGAGCGGTTGTTATGTCGTAGTTCCGCCAATTTTTTAATGGTCTTAATACCACTATGAGTGGCTTTTTGTGTCGTAGTCTTTTAGAGCGATTTTTTGTGCCATAGTCCTTTTAATTTATGAGTGGTCGTACCATATTGTGGGTGACTTTAATCTTCATATTGAGAGTGGCTTTAACCACCATATTGAGAGGGTAATTCTAGAAAAGTTTTCTACGGTACAGTGGAACTCTAATTTAGTGAACTGGATTGTTTTATCTCGGGTCTTCGTGGTTGATATTCTTCCTTTAACAATTTGGACAATGTCACGAAATGTCTTAAAGAGAACGACATAGTCTGCTACTCAACCCAGTAATATCTTTGGTGACATAAGTTTATTTTGAAACTGTTTTTCGAAACTCAAAAACAACAATTTTAAGAAATTTATTTCTGCCATGTCAACTGAAGAGATTACTGAATCTGGTTCTGGTGCCTCTAATTTCAATAAATTGTTTCAGTAAAGCAAACCCAAAAGGATAAGAAAGCTGAAGAATTAACCTATGGAAGATAATGATTACTCTATAAGAATTATATTCTTATTAGACTTGTTGATGATTTGTATAACTACTACACTTTCAACAATATTGTGAGCCGCTACCTCAAGTATCTGATGGCCGATTATAGATCCGTGGAGGCTCACTCCTGTAAAATTCATAAGATAACTTATGAGATCATCTATTAAAGTGCGTCACTCATGGCATATTTAAATTAAATATTGAAATTTAATGTCTCCTTCTATTTGAATGTTGAAATCAATAAAATATCTCCTTCTACTTACATGTTGTGTGATTTTAATTTTTGATATGCTAAACTCTTTGATGTGAACACGTCTTATTTCAAACTTAAGTAACTTAGGTTTAATTCTAAAGTTATCTTTAAATGATTTTAAAAAATGTGATTTTTGAAGTCAAGCTAAAAGAACAAAGAGTTCACATAAATTTGTCGTTAGAAAATCTTAAGATTTATTACACTCTTATATATGTGAACTTGATGGGACGTTAACAAGAAATGAAAAATAAAAGTGAAACGCTTAACATGTTAAGGATCTTTGAAATGGAAAATCAATTTAGTAGAAAGATTAGGAGGTTCCAAGTATGATTATAATTTGTTTAATGAGTTTTATAAATTGTTGCACCAAAATTGCTTGAAGTGAATGGTAAAGTTGAAGAAAAAAAAAAACGAATAAAACTCTTACTGAAGTAGTTGTTGCTAATATACTTAACTATGATGCTGCATCTCATTAGTGTGGGGAAATTATTTTGATTGTTTGCTATGTTTTGAATATAGTTCATATATCTAAAAACAAAACATCTCCTTATGAGATAAGGAAGAAAATACAATCGAACTTGTCTTATTTTCGAACTCGGGGCTGTTTGGCTTATATCAGAATTCTCGATCTCAAGCGAATTAAACTTGCGAGTAGAGTCTATGAATGTCTAATCAATGGGTATGCAATAAACAATAAAGTGTGGGGGCAACATATATTTAAATAATGTTGACTTCTACGAAAATATATTCCCTTTTAAATTGAGAAATAGTGGGGGCAACAAACCAAGTCACGTTCTTATAATAAGGAGCACTGAAAGCAACAAACAAGACGAAGCATAACCTTGAATAAGTAAGAGAACCATAATTGCTAAAGATGCAGATTCGATTATACGGTCCATATTTTAGAAGGGGATCTTGCAAATCTTCAAGAAGCTTTGTCATCTTTGGATGTAGATTTATGGCAAGAAGCTATAAACGATGAGATAGATTTATGGAAAGAGGTTATAAACGATGAGATGAATTCTCTAGAGTCTAATAAGACTTGACATTTAGTAGACTTGCATCATGGTTACAAATCAACAAGATGTAAATGAATATTGAAAAAGAAACTAAAACCCAATAGAATGATTGATAAATACAAGGTTCGCTTTGTAGCCAAAGGATTTAGACAAAGAGAAAATATAGATTTTTTCGATACTTTTTCACCAGTCACTAGAATAACATCCATTAGCGTACCCATTTCACTAACAACTATTCATAGTTTGGTGATATTTATGGACAAGAGGACAAAGTCTATAAGTTAGATAAATCTCTGTATGATCTTAAACAAGCTCGTTAGCAATGGCATGAAGCTATAAACGATGAGATAGATTTATGGAAAGAAACTATAAACGATGAGATGGATTCTCTAGAGTCTAACAAGACTTGACACTTAGTAGACTTGCATCATGGTTACAAACCAACAAGATGTAAATGAATATTGAAAAAGAAACTAAAATCCAATGGAATTATTGATAAATACAAGGTTCGCCTTGTAGCCAAAGGATTTAGACAAAGAGAAAATATAGATTTCTTCGATACTTTTTCACTAGTCACTAGAATAACATCCATTAGGGTACCCATTTCACTAGCAACTATTCATAGTTTGGTGATATTCATGGACAAGAAGACAAAGTCTGTAAGTTAGATTTATCTATGCATGGTCTTAAACAAGCTCCTTAGCAATGGCATGAAAAAGTTTGATAACTTGATTATAATGAATGAGTTTAAAGTGAATAAAAGTGACAAATATATTTATTACAAATCTGAAAATGACATTTGTGCTATCATATGTCTCTATGGAGACGAACTACTCATATTTTGATTCAAACATTCATGCTATAAAAATTGTGAAATCATTGTTGTGTAACAACTTGATAAGAAAAACCTCAAAGAAGCGAGTGTAATCCTTAGAATCCAGATGGCTAGGTTTGAAAATAGAATTTCTTTGGATCAGTCTCACTGTGTTGAAAAAATCCTAAAGAAATATAAATACTTTGACTATAAACCTACTTGCACGTCATATGATCCAAGTGTGAAACATTTCAAGAACAATGGTGAAGATGTTATACAAACTGAATATGCGAGCATCATTGGCAGCATCAGATATGCCACTAACTATACTATACCTGACATTGGCTACATCGTGGGATTGTTGTTCAGGTTTACTAGTAGACCTAGTATAGAGCATTGACACGCTATCGAAAGAGTCATGAGATGCCTAAAAAGGACCATGAGCCTCAAATTACATTATCAAAGATTTCCTACCGTCCTTAAAGAATAAAGTGTTGTTGATTGGAACATTTTATCAAATGACTCCAAATCAACCACTCGTTATATTGTAGTATAGCTAGTGGGGTTGTATCTTGGAAATCGAAGAACAGATGAAATTGGCTCATTCCACCATGGAGTCTGAAATGATTGCACTTGCTACTACTAGTAAATAAGCGAGTTGGCTGAGATGCTTGCTAGTTGAAATCCCTTTATGGGAAAAAAAACCTATGACAAATATGTTGATCCACTACGATAGTACCGCCGCTATTACGAAGATTGAGAACTGTTTTTACAATGACAAGAGACGACAAATTCTTTGTAAGCACAACATTGTTAGAGAGTTGCTTTCTAAAGGAATTGTTATAGTGGATCATGTATGCACTTATGAGAATTTAGTAGATCCTTTGATGAAAGGGTTAACTAGAGAGAAAGTCATAAAGTCTAGAGATTCCAAGAATTAGGTTCAATAGATAATAACAAGTCATGAAGTGATTTGAGATGAACATGCTATTATAAATTAGAGAAGCATGATTCCTGAAGTGGTGATAGGATTAGGTAATAGAATTTCTTAATAAGATATATACTCTATGTGGAGTGGAGTACCTAGCTACAGGAGTACTCTTGATAGACTCACCTAAGTGAATATGGAAGTAGGGTCGCTTCATGTGGAATATTTGAGGAAGAATTCCTAGAGCGTTCACTAAACTTGGATAGACGTGCAGGGCCATTGATGCACGAGCTTTTGAGAATACAGCCTATGAAAAGGTTGTGTGTGTGTGTTTGATGTCAGAGTTAGAGTTAAAGACTACAAGTCACTCTTGTTGAATATGAATCTTACGAGTTAAGTACTACGAGTCACTCTTGTTGAATATGAATCTTACTTATTATGCAAAGGTTCAAGTCAAAAAGCAACTTTTTTTATGCACAATCTTATAGAAGCATTTGACGATATTTCAGAAATATTTTTTTTTTAAATTCAAGGGGGGATTGTTGGAAGATAGAGTACGTTAATATGTGAATTTAGAAATTGTTGAAGTCCGACATTAGAAAACTCTCATATTTTGAGTAGTTTTCAACTCTAAATACTAAAGTCCCACATTGGTTAGAAAACATATGTGGGTTTGATTCCATCATTATATAATAAATTTCAAACTCTTGTGAAAAGTACACCAAAGTTGGATGCATTTCTCAACTTTCTATTTCTCCCTTTTCTATTATGCTCGACTTATTTTTGAACCACTTTTCCCCTTTCTTTTTTGCCCTTCGATATTTATGAGCGGTTTTGTATCGTAGTCCATTCGATTTTTGTTAGATCGGTTGTTATGTCATAGTCCTTTTGATTTTTAGAGTGGTTGTTATGTCGTAGTCCATTCTCCGTTGATTTTTTAATGGTCATAATACTACTATGAGCAGTTTTTGCGTCGTTGTCTTTTAGAACAGTTTTTTATGTCGTAGTCCTTATGATTTATGAGTGGTCATAGTACTATATTGTTAGTGACTTTAATTGTCATATTAAGAGTGACTTTGACTGGCATATTGAGAGTGTAATTCTATAACGGTTTTCTACGGTGCAGTAGAACTTCGATTCAGTGAATATTGGTTGTTTTATCTTGGTGACTTCGTGGTTGACAGTTTGCCTTGCACAATTTAGACAGTGTCGTGAAATGTCTTAAAGAGAACGACCTAGTACTTGACTCAACCCAGTAATATCTTCGGTGACATAAATTTATTTTGAAACAGTTTTTGGAAACTCAAAAACAACAGTTTATAAGCATCAATTATTTATCTTTTATTTTTAAGTATGTTTGTTGTAAAGCAATTTTAGGAAAATGAATAGTAGCTTAAAAAAAATGAAAGCTTAGCATAAGAGTTATATTGCAGAAAAACTAAATTGTGTTTTTTTTTTATATAAAAAAATGATGCAATAATAAGAAGAAAACAAGAGGAGGATAAGAACATACATATCTTACTACTAAATTGGTTTTGCTGGACTAATTTTATCAAGTTCAAATTGTCTACTCCTCCCTATATTTGCCTATTATTCTCTTTTTTTTTTACTCAATCGTGCTTTCTCCCTTTTCTCTTTTTCCTTTTCTCTTCTAGGTGTGAATTATTTATAGACTTTTTGGTGTAAGTTACAAAAGACAAGAAATTAATGGTGAATTGATCATTATTTTTATTACTATTAATCCATTTCTTTTAAATTTCTTTTTATTCAATTGATCACCATTATATTGCTTTTTATTATCATCAGTCCATTTCATTTTGGTTTCTTTCATTAAACTGATCACCATTATACTAATTTTTATTACCACCAATCCATTTCTTTTCATTCAATTATATACTTTTTTTCCTTTTTTATGTTTAGAAAAGAGTGAAACGTCTAAACAAAAATCAGAGGCAAACAAGAACCAGAAACACCCATGATAGTCTGAAGTTTATAGACTTAATATTTATTTTTATTTATTAAATTATATATATATATATATATATATATATATATAAATATATATAAATCTAAAAAACATAGCACACAAAATAAGGTGTCAATAGATAGTATTTGGAGCTGATATTGGATATACTTAATATTTTTTTAAATATTAAAAATTAAAATATCACCTCTATAGTTTTTTATTTTATTTTATTATTTTCTAATAATAATAATAATTTTATTATACTAATTATAATATATATGATTTTTAAATTTATAATTATATATATATGAATGAGTGCGGGTGTGGACGGAGAAATTCAAAACCCGTTGCAAGCGGGGATGACGGTCTAAATTTCACACTCGCTAAAAATGGGGATGGGTGCGGGTTTTCCCCCAATTTATCGGGTGTAGGGGTGGGAAGGAAAAATCTGCCCCTGCCCCGCCCCGTTGCCATGTCTATATCTATATGCCTTATTTTATTAAACTGTATCAAGTGAATTTCTATGATGCAGAATAAAATTTATATTTATAAACTAGACATCTTAAGTTTTCAAAAAAAGTGTCATTTATTTAAATTAGAAATCGTTTGGTATTTTAATTAAATTGCCAAAGTTGTAGTGTAAATTTTAAGTTTATATTAATCTTTCAAATTTTCATGACTTCATGAAGTGCAACGTTCGGGTATATAAGTTGTTCTGCATTTGTCATCGTAAAATATCTATAGGATATATATATATAGGGTTTATTCTAGTTAGATGAACTTTTCATCTATATACGACGGGAGCGATGGGTAAGCGGGATACCATTTACGGACTTAATTATGTCCAATCTTACTAAAATAGTTATTCAAGTACAACGCATTGGTGAAACCAATTAATGTAGTGTTTATGACATACTTTTAATGTAGAGTTTAAGTTATTAAATTACTCATGTCTAGTGGCTTAAATTGTTTGAAGATTTGAAGGTAGAGGTAGAATAGGTATTTGAGTATATCTTACAAAGAAATAATATTTTATTAAATTGAGCTATAGTTTGTCGAGCGAATTTTCTATGCTTAGCACACTGACATGGCTGAAAAACATCTATAATTTTTATTTATTAAATCTATGTTACTTAATTTTATACTCATTATGTTGGGTGATGTTTTTCAATTAACAGGTAAACGTTGAAAGTCAGAGGAGTATTCAAATTGCTCATATGTCCTTCAATGTCATGAGTTGGAAATAAATCACGTCTTAAATCAAGACTAGACTTTATATTTTAATTAAGTCTCATTTGAAGATTGTTTAACAACTTTGTAAATATTTTAGTATTTTAAGATACTTCAAAAGTTTAAAAATATATTCTATTTACTTTATAAACACTTAGAAATTTCAATTCATCCACGTTATTTACAAAACTTCCCTAATATCTATAATTGAATTTTAGGTGTTAATACATTTTATCAGTATTGTTAATCAACAATTAGAGGTTATCTTCCCTCACTCGTCTCCACTCACCAGCTTATTGAATTGAGTCTATATAAAGCCAAAACCAGGGTGATTTTTTAACAACTCTCTCAACTTGCCTTAGTTGTTAACAGATAATGTTAATTAATTTATTAAGTACATTATTATTTTAAATGTGTGTTGGAATTAATTTAAATAACCACATACAATACATGTTTATTGTGGAAACATAATATACAAAATAATTAATTTACAAACATAAAAAAGAATACATAAAATGTTGACAACTTTAAGAGAGTGTTTAGATAAGGTAATTGGAAATTCTAGCAAAATTAAATTTTAGGTAAATCAAATGCTTCAATGAATTCCTTTCATTTCTAAATTTTGTTGTTTGGAATTATTCTTTAAAAGTTGAGCTATTTTTATAATTTTCAAAAGTTTTGGAGCAAAAATAAAAGTTTGTAAAAGTTGAGGGACTATTTTGTAATTTTTAGGAACATATTTGCAAAAAAAAATACATATAGGGAGTAATATGAAATTTGTGAAACATATAACATCAAAATTGTAAACTTGCAAAAATTATAAGGACCATTTCATTATTTATATACTATAAAGTTAAGAGGGAATTTGAAATTGTTAAATTTCAGGTGATATTTAAAATTCTAAAAAATTAGCTTTGAGAAATACCTCATTAAATCCCTTCATTTTAAAAATTCTCCAAACTTATTATCCAAACAAGATAATTTACTTGAACGATTTGAATTTCCTTAAAAAATTACATTCCCTAAAAAGATTTCCTTATCAAAACACACTCTAATAGAATATGCAAAATATTGATATCAGAGAAGTGCTAGCAACACACTTTTTAACATACACATTTTAACGGATTTTCTTCTATTGGTTAAAATTCACATGAGTCACATTTAAAGTTGTTGGGACCCACATGAGTTTTAATCAATAAAAAAGAGTATGTTGCAAAGTGTGTGTTAAAGAGTGTCTTACTAACAATATTCTTAATATTAAGCACGAAAAAGAGTGGAAAATAAAGATAATTTTATATTGATCATATGAGAAAGAAGATTACAATAATAGGTATAATGAAGTTTATATACCCAAATTAGATCAACTAATTTCTAACTAGAGTAATTAATTTGTAAGTAACACATAACTAAAGTAACTATATTGTAATTAATTTTACATCTATAATATCTCCTGCAAGCTAGAAGTTGTTAACGACACTTCAAGCTTGGGACGAATAACACAAATATTATCAAAAATAAAATAAAAAATATACATATAATGAGAAACGCCAAAATATATCAACTAAAGGATTTTAAAATGATGGAAATGAATCGGCTAAAAGATTTTTAATATTGAATACTTCAACTAAAAGATTTTGAATGTCGGAAATACATCGGCTAAAAGATTTTTAAACATCGAAAATACATTGACTAAATGATTTTTTTGGAAGATTTATTCTTCTCTTGAAATAAGAACAAAAAAGATTCTATTGTAATCTTGTTTCTTTTTTTTTTTTTTTGTAATAGATGTTGAATCGAATCTATGCAAGATTTTCTCTTGCCTATTTTTTTTGTGAACAAAATCTCACGCGCAATTCTTTGATCATTAGTCTGGACTTCTAATTGAGAATCCATTACGGATTTTTTCTATAAGCATTGATTCTAACATATGATTCATTCAAAGCTATCTTCTCTGGTCTTAAAACAACGGATCAATGAAGATTGTGACTCTTAGTTAACTTTAGTCGTTGGCAGTGAATAATTGTAGTGTTTTTTTCCTTTATGATCAGATGATCAGTTATTGATTTATATTTTCTATGTCTTTAACGTTTTGACTCAGACTATAGATTATCATACACTTGTTGCAATGCTTCTTATTGCTATATCATGACTTACTCTATTAGTAAATATAATTTTTTATTTATTAAATGATAATATTCTGTGTTAAAAATACTTAGATTATTATTTCTAACTTACTCATAATATACGTTACCTTAAAATAGATAGTTATTAATATAAATATTTGTCATATAGCTTAATTTGCATGTTTAACAAACATAGTTAAAAGAATAATTTTTTTTATTTATTTATTTTGTTATTATCAAAATTTCAATAAAATGGTTATAGCCAAAAACTACTTTTATAATAATAATAGAGATATTATGCTTGTGCTGTTGGTGATAACCTTCTTCTTTTGTTCCCCGCATCCTAGACTCTCTTACTTGGTGTGGTAATAAGGAGAGGTTATATTTGATTTGGTTTGGATACCAACCTATTAAGAGATGGTGATAGGTTGCTAATCCTCAACCTTCTTGTAGCAACTCTGATCATTCGCACTAGAAACTTCTCGATACTCACACAATGATATAATTGCCCTCCCATACTAACAAATTTAAGCTCAACGTATCATATTTTAAAAGATACTCATACAATGATACAACTGCTTCACAATACTCGTCATAATAATATGACATATTTTAAAAGATATGAAATTAGAATTTTAAATTTTTATTATAATTTCATAATTATTAACTATTCAAAATTAACGTATTATATATTATTTTATTTAAAATACGACACATCAAAATTTTTAATTAAAAAATTCATGAAATAAACTAAAACTGACTGATTTTAAAATCAAAATTTCAATTTTATAAATTTAGTAAAGTTAAAAATATCAAAACTGTAATTAAATTTATTAAAAATTTATTTAAAATAATAAATATATCTAATAATTTAAAAAACATATATTTAAGAATAATTTTTTATGATAATAATTATGGACTATTTATCGATTTGGTTTTGATTTTCTTGACAAATCGATGTTGTTTTTTTTTTAAAAAAAAAGGAAATCAATTTGGTCATTGTTAGGAACAAGTGTCAAAAAAGAAAGAGCATGCTTATCATGTGAAATGTGGTCTGAGTCAGACTCTTTCGTTTTGTTCATTTTGTTTCTCTCATTTTACTAAGTAAAGAAAGTCTTCTCAGACGATATTCGATTCTGGTCGGTTGCACGTGACAGCTTTTCATTCGTCAACTTTTTACAAGAAACCTATACCATTAAAAACTCTCACCGACTTCTACAATATTTATAGCGAAAGCACTTGTTGGATTTTGAGAAATGAGAATCTTTGTCCATAAACAAGCTAAAAAAGTCATCAAAAATTGATAGTCGTATAAAATTATAAGTTGTTATGCAATTTTACATAAATTAAAATAATACAGTTAATATTATATAAAAAATATTATAAATTATTTACAAAAATATGTCTTCTTAATGTTATCGGAAACATAAGTTGAGTATTGAAAAAAAAAAGTATAATAAATAGTAAATGATGAAAAAAAGTAATGTATCAATTAATTTGAATTTTGTGTCTTATAATCTATTTGACACGGATAAGTGAGTTAATATTTAATTTATTTATGATCGACGTGTATGGTATATTTGTATATAACAAAAATTTTAAGATAGTGGGAATATGAATTATTGTTTTTATATATCTAATATTTGATTTATTTATAATTGATGTAAAATTTAACAAGCTACATTTGAATTCAACAAATATGTAGATGTATCAATTTTTTTAAATATAATTTAAATAATTTAATTTGTATACATTTACGTGTGAATGAAGTTACATTGACTTCTAATAATATTTAGTATT
>JBBPBR010000001.1:38468290-38479477 GCA_037974775.1 Cicer pinnatifidum | reverse complement strand
TATTTCATTGTATAGCAAAAGTGTTAATACAAGAAATTTGCCACACCTTTCAACAATATACTATGTGTCACAATTACGCTTTTAATATTTTTTTTATTACACATTTCTTGATTTACTACGACTAAATAGATATATCGAATTGCCGTGGTTTGAAGTGGTTTTTATCGTACTCTTACTTTTGTTGTTGTTTAAAATATGAATAAAATAAAATTTTGTATGATATATAAAATTTTGTGGTTTTTAATATACATTTCTTGATTATACTCCTACTTTTTTTCATATATATATATATATATATGAAATACGTACATACTAACTAGTAATCGTTCCAAACGTGGATGTCAAGTCGTATATTTTGTTTTTGTCGATGTTGTATTTTAAAATATTGTGAGAGTTATGGTACAAGAATAAAAGATGAATTGCATATTTTTTTGGGAGTTGTTGTACAAGAATAAGAGATGAAGTGAAGATGTTTTTGGGTTATTGATTACGCGAATTGCAAGAAAATAAAATTTGGGAAATTGTTAAATTTTCAGAAAGTGGTAAATGAGTTGGCTCTAAGTGGATTTTAAAAATTAGACGTAACTCAAATAACAATATCGAACGATATAGAGTCTGAATTGTTGCTAAAGGATATATTCAAAAGGAAAAAACTGGTTATAAATAAACGTTATCTCTTGTCTCAAATAATGACTAATTGTGTATTATAATACTATTGATGGCTTATTATGACTTTGTGTTACACCCAATGGATCTGTAAACAGTCTTTCTAAATGGAGGTCTTGAAGAAGAAGTTTATATGGACCAACATGAAGGTTTTTCAATTTAAAGGAAATGGTCATATGGTGTGTAAACTTAACAAATCAATATATGGACTAAAACAAGCCTCAAGACAATGGTATATTAAGCTCATTGATATCATCACCTCTTTCAATTTTGAAGAAAATCTAGTTGATAGATGCATATATTTGAAGTATCAGTAGGAGTAATTTTTATGTTTTTGGTCAAATATGTTGATGATATATTGCTTGTAACTAACAGTTTAAACAAGTAGTATGAGACTAAAAAATACCTCTAAGAATTTTGAAATGACGAAATTGGATGAGACGTTATATGTGATAGGAATTAAAATTTTATGTGATAGATCACAAGGATTGTTGGGATTGTCTCAAAAGGCATATATCAACCAAATTCTATAGAAATTTAACATAGAAAATTGTTCTGCTAGAATTGAACCAATCCAAAAAAGGGGGAGAAATTCAGTCTAATGCAATGTGCAAAGAATGAAAAATAGCAGAAACAAATGGAATAAGTTCCATATGATTCTGCAGTGGGTAGTCTAATGTATGTGTAAACCTGCACGAGGCCAACTATTAGTCTCACGATTAGAATGTCAAACATGTATCAAAGTAATCCTCGATGATTATTGGAAGTCTGCAAAGATAGTTTTGAGGTATCTAAGTGGGACTAATGTGTATATACTCATGTTTAGAAGATCCAATCAATTAGAAGTAATTAGATATAAAAACTTAGATTATGGTGGATGTGTTGACACACAAAAAAGTCCACTTTTGGCTACTTATTATTCCTTGAGAATGAGCCATATAATGGAAAAGTGCTAAACAATTTGTTTTTGTTTCATCTACCATGAAAGCTAAATTTGTAGCATATTGTTTTGAAGCTACAATTCCATCATTATGGCTGCGAAATTTGGTTTTTGGGGATTAGAGTAGTTGACACTATTGCTAAGCCACTAAAAATTTGTTGTGATAATTCTACAGTAGTATTCTTCTCCAAGAATGATACATTCTCAAAGGATGCAAAATACATGGATAAAATATTTATCTGTTAAAGAAGAAGTTTATAAACAAATAGCATCCATAGAGCTAGTTAGGACAAACGTCGTGATTGTTGACTCATTAACTAAAAGGTTACAACCAAAGACTATTAAAGAATATGTACATAGAATAGGTCTTGGTTGTCCTATTGAGTAATATATTTGATGATGTGGATCATTTGAGCTCTTTATGATCACATATTTATGAACCTTTATAACTTGTTTCTAGTCATTGTGCACATAATTTTAATTATGCGTTATAAAAAGAATGTCTAGAAGCATTTACGAGACCCATAATGATACTTTATGTGATACTTATGTAATTTTATTGTAGAGCGCTAGTGCTTGTGGTATATAAAAGGAAATGTGTTTTAGAAAATAATCATATATGACTGTCATAACTCACACTTAATATTTTATTATATTAAGTTAATTATGTATTTACATGAATGAGATTTGATATATGAATTTTTTATATGATACTTATGTATTGGTTTCTTTAAATTTTACACCAAGTTAGAGAATGTAAAAATTTTATGGGTTCTTAACTTTTCAATTGGTTGGCGTAAAATAAATTGTAGTAACCACAAATTTTTAAGAGTTAGCAATTGGAAAGAAAATTTTTATAGTAACCACTAAGTATTAAGAGTTAGCAATTGAGGAAAGACAAAAATTATAGCAACCACTAAATATTGAAGAAATCAATTTTATCGGTTGATAGTGATACTTGATGGACATCTCAGATTAAATGGCACTATCTATAAATTGATCTTGACTCAACTCACAAAAGACACGTTTATTTTTATGCTTACATACACAAAAATAGTTTTCACCATTATGTGTGTTAAAAAATGGATAAATGGGGAGAAACTATTTTATTCTATCAACTTGCTGCAAAGTACTATGTTTTTCTCATCGATTTCAGATATTTAAAAATCATAAACTTCAAGTTTCTTATGTTGTTGAATACTTCCACTAAAAATTTATAATGACACTTAAGTTTTACATGTGGTATTAGAACTTTATTATGATATTTATGATTTTCCATCTATGATACTTAAGTTTTACAAGCAATGTTAGAGTTTTACTGTGATATTTATGATTTTCTATGTATGATAGTTTAATCTGAAACCTAAATATATTAAGCTCATACAATTGACAAGGATTGGTGGTAGAAAGTAGACCTATCGCCATAATCTATTTTGAAAGATGCGAAAGCTAGGTAGCATCATTGTAACTTACCACATGTAACAAACTTGGAGATATTTTTCCCCATCATTTTGGATGGTTAGTACATGCATTGTGTCTACTACCTCCAAAATGAAAATATTGTGAGTACAAAACCAATGCCTCGCACTCATGCATAGACCTGTAGTTTTGCGGTAGAAGTATAAAGAAAACCCTCTTCTAAGGATGCATTTAACTTTTATAATTTACGGAAAGATCGACTTACCATTTAATCACATGCATTTAATGTATTTTATACCACTGAGTTTTGAACTTATACTCCATTTTGGGTTTTGAAAATCACAATTGTTTGACAAGGATTCTAAATCTTTCAATTAATAAAATTGTCTCTATAAAAATTATTATTAATTTAATTATATATCAAAGTAAATAAAATTTAAATGAGTCAAATGTATATAATTGATTTTTGATTACAAACAAAATAAAATTAACTAGATAGAGTTATGAGAAAAATGATTAGAGAATTTGAATCACCTCATTTTCACTATGTAATTATTGATTTACTATTTTAAGAAAAAAATTTATTTAATTACATCAAATTAAGAAACTAGCCTAAACAAATGTTTGACTCAAAGTTCATTTTTTTATAACAATGAACCGTAATTCCTTAGGTGATCAAGCTTGTGAGTCAAAACATATACGAATGTTAATTTCTTAAACAAATATTCATATTTTATACTCCTAGAACAATATTGAACAATGAACATATATTTTGTTTTAATTACACAAATAGCATAAGAAAAAGAATTATATAGATTCAAGGAGGTTCATCTAATCCATAATCAATGTAAAAATTAGTTCATGATTAATAACATAGTAACAATGAAGAAGATGAAAGTATATATGAGAAAGATGTATGAATCTTCACTTCTTGCTTCCAAGAGTGAAATCTCCATATTCCTAGCCTTTAAGATATGCCTAATATAATATCCAATGTCACATAGGTCATAATGCTTACAAAATTTGAGTATTTAGCTTAAATAGAACTTTGAGACGCGTGCTAAAGCATTGCTATGATTTTGGATGCATTGCTATGCTCTACTTTGAAAAGAAAATTGTGCCACAAAATGCGTTGCGGCGCGCAATGCGCTATGCTGGGCGCAATGCTCTGTAGTGTTAATAAACATATGTGTCCATCCAAAATTGTTATTTTTCTGATTTGACTTTATTTTTCACCATTTTGCAATTCAAATTGGTTTTCAGTGTCTTCATGAAAGTTGTAGCTATAGATGTTAGTTTTCATTTCTAACTAATTTGACTCCATTTAGACATCTACAATTACATATATGATTAAAATCTAAACTAGGGCCATGTTTTTTCACCAAAATTCAGCCGTGCACTAAACTAATGAAACAAAACAAAATAACAACAAAAATATGCTTAATCATGAAAATGAAAGCATACATACCTTATTTTATCGAAGAACAATTTATTCAAAATAACTCTAAAACGAACATTAAATTAAAAGAAATAAGCTAAACAATTGAATCAAAATGACTCTAAAAATAATTATTGATGAAGGCTCATCAAGAAAATGATATAATGAATTACAATAATTTCATTAGATTAACATTATTCTTCAATTTCTAAAGATTTCAAGACGATTGTGGATATAAAGGAGACTTTATGGTTCCACATCAATAACATATAGGTAAATATTCATAGGCTTCAATTATAAAATACTCACTCCGTAAAGAAATATAAGAGAAAATGATAGTTGAAAAGTTGACGAATCTGGTTAAAAATTAAGACCATCAACTTTCCAGTTACCTTTTTACTTATATTTCAATTTAGAGTAGTAGAAGGTTGGGGTATGCATAAACCAAAACACGATTTTAATTGTCTCACCTGAACCATCAGTGTCACCGATTTTTGATTGGTTTTTGGTTTGTTTTCCAATTTTATAGTAGAGCGGTTTTCAATTGTCAATGGACTAGATGTTGGTTCGATTATGGTTCAACTAGTCGATTATGTTCGATTTTAATTATATTAATGTATATCATTATATTTTAACAAAACTTATTTATTTTAATATAATGTATTATGTAGGTTCACATATAATGAAGAGAGAAAGATATATAGTCACCCTTGTATAAGCACTCTATAGTATGTGTCTATTTAATTAGTTTGGTAGGAGTGTTAAATTGGTTAAACAACTACCAACATAGATTGCTCTCATCTCCATAATTTTCTTTGGATTACAACACTATAAATAAATGGTCTAATACTTGATGAATTTTAATGGACGGAAGTATATATTATGACAAGAAACATCATATTCTTCTTTGATCAATACAACCATTTGTTAGAGTTGATTGATATTATATATTTTAAATATTTTCTATGTTGTTTGAAATTGTAAAAATAGGGAATTCAATGTTATATACACGACTCTAGTTTTTCCATTACAATTTGTACTAGTTAGAACATTTTTTTCCCTCTCTTATACTCTTAGATTAAAGGTTATTAGATGTAGTTCAAATATTTGTTTTGGATATTGGATAATGCGTCATGAGGAGTAATAGAAAAATCTATATATTGTAATAATTGCCACATAATATTATTATTTGGTTGTCATTTGACAACACTCATGATTTTTTCTCTGATTTTAAAATTTTCATATTATTTTTTTGTATTTTGAATGCGTTCCTTTAATATCTCTATGTCTTTTTATTCTAAAGATAGAAAAGCTTGAATTTTTATTTCTTTATATTATCTTATGTCAAGAATAACATACGTACATACATATACAACATTGCATCTAGGACATGTTATAAAGTTACGGTAATAATAAGTACTATACACTAATTTTAGTAATGACACATAAATGTTATAATGAAAATAGGTAAATGCTAATAATAGTATATAAATGTTATTTATATGTCTTTAACTTCCTCTCTCAAGCTAGTGGTGAATGGATCACATTAAGTTTGTCTCTAAGTTGACTGAAGCGTGTGTGGCTTAATGACTTAACAATTCAATATGCAATTTGATGTGTTGTAGGGACATAGGCCACAACAACCTCATTTTGTAGTACTCAGTCTCTACACTCAGTAAGTAGTGAACGAATCCATGCTATCTCAGCAGCTAGGTCAGCTAAAGCTCTGCACTTTGACTCTAAACTTGACCTTGACCTTGATACCACCTTTTGCTTTCTTGAGGACCAAGAAATGAGTGTTTCACCAAGGAACATGCATTGGCCAACCATGGATTTTTTTGTCATCAACACTAGTGGCCCAATCAGCATCGGAAAACTTTGTTATATCCAAGTCAGTGAATGGCTTGAAGTGCAAGCAATGATTGATGGTGCCTTGGAGATACCTCAAGATTCTTTTTATGTTTTGCTTGTGGTTAGTAGTGGGTGAACTCATGTATTGATTGGGTTTTTTTTTTTATAGAAAGGGCTATGTCAGGTCTTGTGTGAGTTAAGTATTGTAGTCCTCTTATGACTTTTCTAAACAAAGTTGGACCTTTCAATTTATCCCCTTCAATTGCGAATTGCCTACCTTTTATCATCGGTGTTGGACATGGTGAGACATTGTCTATCTTGAATTTAGTCAGCAAGTTACTGATGTATTTGGATTGTTTGAGGTACAATCCACTAGCACCTCTTTGTACTTCTATGCCCGTAAAGTAGTGTAAAAAACCCAAATCTTTTGGAGAGGAGATAATGTTAAGTTGTTTGAAGAAAGCTTGAAGAAACTTGTTGTTCCTAGTTGTGACTATTTTGAGACAATCAAACCAAGCTATTGGTTCCTACTTTAGTCCATAAATTGATTTAGATAGTTTGCATATGTGATTAGGCTTGGTATGATCAACAAATCCTTCTAGTTGATGCATGAATACTATTTCTCTGATATATTCATTTAGGAATGCATTGTTGATGTCGAAACTAACTACCCAATTGAGGTTCACTGCAATGGAAATAATGATCTTGATTGTGCTCGCTTTGACTAAAGGGATAAATGCTTCTTCATAGTTGATCCCAATTGTTTGTTGAAACCCTTTTGCAACTAATTTCCTCTTTTCAATGGAACCATTTGACTTGTATTTTGTCTTGAAACCCCATTTTGAATAAACTATGTTTTCTTGATGTTGTTAGGGCACTAGTATCCATGTTTTATTGGACATGAGGGCTTGAAACTCTTGTTGCATTGCATTTTCAAGTTCCATTGTGTCTTTATCGGTCTCAATGAGTCCAATGTAAGGTAGCTTTGGTTTGTAAATGTCAGATTTTCTCCTTGTGTGTATTGCATTACATGTATTTGTGTTTAGACTTGATTCACCCATACTTTATTGTCGAGCTATGTCTGGCGTCTCTTCATGAGTGGTGTCATCTTCTGACAAACCATTGTCATTTTGTTATGTGACATTGTTAACATTTTGAGGGTCTTTTGCGTTTATCTAATTGGATTTTCTTCTTCAGTGATTAGTATACTTGCATCATTAATGGAGTTGTATGCACTGCACAAAGGAAAAGAAGTAGATGAATTGTTAATTGTTGTTTTTAGAGGACTTCTTGTATTGAGAAACCCATAATGGAAATGAAAATGGTATTCATTGAAGATGATATGTCTTTATATGAAAATCCTTCCACCAGAATTGAGACATTTGTATGCTTTTTGGGAGTGGCTATATCCAAAGAGAACAAATCTGGTTGCGTGAAATTGTAGCTTATGTTGGTTATGAGGTTTGAGACAAGGATAGCACGCACACCCAAATGGTTTTAAAAGCTTATAATCAGGTTCCTTATGAAACATGAGTGAATAGGGACTCTTATTATGAGATATACTACAGTAGAGAAGGCTTCCCACCAATAATGTCAGGTCATTTGAGCTTGTGCAAGTAAGGTTAAGCCAAACTCAGCTATATGCATGTGTTTCATCTCAGCTCTTCCATTTAAATTGTATGCCAACTTATATTGCAAGTTTTTGCACAAGTTTATATTCACCACCACCATCACACTCAATTACTTTGATTCTTTTATTGAATTGATTTTCGGTCAAGTTTTTGAATTGAGTGATGGCTTGCATAGTCTCATACTTTGGTTTCAAGGGATAGATCCAGGTGAACCTAATAAAGCCATCAACAAAGTGCACATAACATTTAAAACCAGAGGATGACATTATTGGTGCAAAGCCCCATACATGTGTGTGGATCAATTCAAGCAGTTCCTTAGCATGAGAAGAAGAAGACTTATATGTTAAAAGATTTATTTTTTCATATTGGCATGCTTCACAAAAACTAAAATTATCACTAGGTGGTACTTTGACATTACAACATTTCAAGACTTTGTCTAGGACTTTATTATTAGGGTGGCCAAGTCTCCTATGCTAGATCTCCTTAACAAATACATAAACATTCAGGTTTCTTTTAGTTTCTGAGAGTTGGTACAATCCATCTTTACGTAGCCCTTTTAGTATTAGCTTCCTTATCAGCTTGTCCTTCACGAAACAACAATTTTCATCAAACTCAACAAGTATGTTATTGTCAGCAATCAGTTTAGAAACACTTAATAGATTTTTCGTAATGTTAGGTACGTATAGAACATCATGTAAATTGAGTGACTTAAGTTTTGAAAAACTTGTGGCCACAATTTCCAATTTCTCACCATTACCAACAACTAGTGAATTCTTACCATGATGCTCTGTCAAGTCTTGAAAATTGTCAGTTTGATGTGTCACATGTTTGCTTGCACGGCTATCAAAGTACCAGTCATAATCTTGGATTGAGTTCTGAGAGGCTAGGAAAGCACTGTTAAATCCTTACTTGTCATTGTCTGCTGAATAATTGGATCTTAAGTAGATTTTGTCGAATTTGTGAAAACAGACTATTGAGTGTGATTACTCTTGTATGACCTACCTATTCCTCTTCCTCCTCTCCAACCTCTGATGCGGGGAACCTCTTGAATTATTGTTTGAATTGAACATGTTGCCTCAGTGCTCTGACTTCTTTGCAACATTTGTTGTTGCATTGAGAGTCAGGTTGGTGAGGTTATTCGGTATCTCAATTCTACTTTCAAAGGTTAGAAATTGAACTTGTAAATCCACCCAGTTGAGTGTGGTTTGATCAGATAGTTTTGGATTATATTTTGAATCCAAACCATTTAGGGTTTGAATGATCAGATCAGAAGTTGAAATTGGTCTGCCAGCAAGTTTTAGTTTGTCAGCAAAGTTCTTCACTTTGATTAGATAGTCTTCCATTGTTATTTCTCGTTTTCTGATGTAGACTTGAGATAGATTATTTGAGACCTTGAGTGTGCTCCAACCAATCTTTGAGCCTCATCCCAAAGTTGTTTGGAGGTCTCACAATGCAATAGTTGTGTTGCAGTTTCAATAGCCACCGAGTTGAGCATCCACCCAAAGAGGCGTTGTTCATTGGTTTGCCATTCTTCAAACGCATTTTTGTTGTTCTTGCTTGTGCCTGAAGGGTATAATCAGATATTTCTATAAGGCATAATTGTTCATGATCAGCTTGACAAATAGAGATGATGGTAGGTCATTTTTGTTGTTTGAGTTGACAGCAAATGCCATGTTTTTAGATATTGAATCGAGAGCTTTTCAATTTAAATACTCTAATACCAAGAGAGAAAAGCTTGAATTTTTATTTCTTTATATTGTCTTATATCAAGAACAAGATACATATAAATATACAACATTGCATCAATGACATATTACTATAGTTATGGTAGTAATAGGTACTATACACTAATTTTAATAATAACATATAAATGTAATAATGATAATAGGTAAATGCTAATAATAATATATAAATGCTATTTATATATCTTTAACTTCTAAAACCATTTTCAAATGAAAAACACTGAGGAAGATGACATTCCTCCACCAAGACGATGTTTAGAATCTGACTTTTTCTTATTTGTTTCTTTTCAAAATTCTTGCGGCAATCATTCCTTCACCAACAATTTCTCCATTGCCATCTTTTTGTACTGTTCTATGGTCATATTTTTTGATGCCAATGCATAAAGCAACTTGGAACACACTATTACAATATTATCAGTCAGCACCCTTTTGCATATACCTCAAAAAATTGTCCTGAAGTAAAATTCAAAAAACTTCAAAATGGTTATGAAAAAATATAACTCCAAAAGTAAACATCCAGAGGATGAAGATGCAGTAAAGAAACATTAGCGTAGGTGCGGATAATTGCTCCTGAATTGTTATTGATGCAAGAAAAGGCCCATTGGGCCTTCTAATTAGAGTAGATGATGCAAGCCATTCAGCATCTAGAGATCCATTGGGCCTTCCAAATGTTCCATTTATTAGAACAAAGAACAAAAATGTTCAAAGAGGCATTTAACCGCTAATTCAAGAATTAATTAGTGGCAAACCAAGGAGTTAATCTGCATATGCAAGAGTTCAAATCATTTATTGTAGTAAAAAAATATTTATAGACTTAACTAGAGTAAATCAATATTTCTAATGGGACGGCAAAAGGAGTTGACTTTGCTAAGTCGACTTGTTTAGTTTATTTTATTTGATATATCACATAAAAAATTTTAATTTGTCATTATAAATTGGTTCGATCCATCTAATTTACTAATAAACGGAACATGTTGGGTTATTTCATTGGATCAAACAAAATAGAATTTAAAATTTTCACTTATTTTTATCTATAAGTAACCGCTGATTTTTTAATTTTCTTCTATATTTGACCCATAAAGTAGAGAGAAAAATCTCTTTTAATTTAATCACTTTAGCTTCATAAATTTAGCCTTTAGTCTTATTTATAACTAGTGTGGTACTCTTGTGATGCACGGGAAAATTTATCTGATATTAATTATTGTATATGAATTATATTGTGACTATATTAACAAATAAAAAATATGAAATAAATATATAAACAAATTATGTATTGTTGTGGCTAGTTTGAACAAAATTATTTGGTTCATTACAATGTACAACAATATAAAAACTTCTCAGGCATCAAGAGACATATTAGTATTTAATAATAAAATATATATTTTTCTTTTAATCTATAAAAAACATTTTTTTAGCTAATTGATCAATGAACACATGTGTCATTAATTTGTCCAAAGAAAAGATTAAAAAAATTATATTTCTTAATTAAGTCTAGAAATA
>JBBPBR010000001.1:38454854-38467295 GCA_037974775.1 Cicer pinnatifidum | reverse complement strand
TGATGGTTGTCAGTTTTTAAACAATTTAAAATTAAAGATAAAGATGAAAAAATAACACTTAACAATTATTGATCTGGTTCATCTAATAATAACTACATCTAGTCCTCATAGTTATAAAATGTTTAATATGATGTTTGAGAACGTTCTCAAGTGCTGCATCTATGATCTTTCTTAATTATTTGGACTTTACACGTTTATATTCTTTTGTCTCAGGCATACATCAAAATCATTATAACTTCAAAGATTAACAACAATTTTATACTTCTTAAATCTCGTTTTTTCAACTCAACTAATTGAATTGAAAGAAATACTCTAAATAATTGATCCACAAATCTAATAAATTTAAGGTTTAGGATAATATTTGGTGAATTTGAAGAGTGATTAATTGTAAAGTAGGTTATATTTGATACTATAATTTTTGAATATGACATTCTGAAGTCTCCAATTATTTATATTCTATAGTACTTGCGTCTGTCTAATTAAGTGGAAGAAACACAAAAGTCAAAGTGTTGGATTCACATCTATAATAATTCTCACAATTTATTTTGATTTTGGCATCATTTATCTCTTGACGAAACAATTCAAAAATTATGACATTTTACTTGAATTTTAGTTGATTTAGAACACAAAAGTTGAGAGATCATATTATTATTTAACGTGAATGATATGCAATTTTTATTTACATTAATTATGAAAATTTGCCATTATTTTATGAATCTTATAAATTTGTAGAACATTCTATAAATAGATAAGTGTTGAAAATATTTTAATCCATTAATTGTTTGGAAAAAAGATAATTAAACCCTAATAAACTCTATTTTGAGCTCATTAAATCATGCTTTATTAAGGTTAAATGGTCATTAACCATGTACATTTATTGCAATGTCAACTTTAAACTACTAATTGCCTCTTAATGTACGTTGACTTAGTAAGCTTAAAAAAAAAAAAAAAGCTTATTTTCCTTTAGTTCAACTCAAATATAATTCTTTTTTAACTTTTTCATTTTTCCAAGTGCTGACATAGTGTGTCACTTTAAACAATACAATCATTTCCTCCCAAAATACTCTTTCTAACATATCACTCTCTCTCACTAGGGGTGGACAACCAAGGTGGACAACCACCTGCAGCCCGTATAAAATCGAGCAGCCCGTAGCCCAATTTGTATAACGGGCGGGTCAAAAGTGGGTAAACGGGTCCGCGGGTAAATAACAATGGGTTCATGTGGTTTATAACAGGCGGGTTCGGTTAAGACTTTTTGGACCGCGGATACCCGAACCCGCCCAACTCCAATTATAAAAAAAAAAAAAAAAATCATCTAACTATACCCTGTCCAATAAAAGAGAGGCCTAAATCCAGAATCTCATTTAACTAAAACCAAACCCTAATATTTTCAATTCATCGTTCTAACTCAAACTCTGACGGCTTCATTGTTTCTTCTTCAAAGCCATCACCTCCACCGTTCTTGTTTCGAAGCCATCACTTCCACCGTTTCTGTTTTGAAGCCATCACTTCCATCGTTTTTTTTTGTTTCGAAGCCACCATTTCTGTTTCGACCACCACCACCGTTTCCTCATGTGCAAAGCCTCTCAACTTAGCCCCATCATTTTTGTTTCTAACTAAACAAAAACTCAGCCACTGGTTTCTTTGACGGTAATGCCCTCTTTCTTTTTCCCTTTTTCTTCTCATCAACTTTTTCTTTTTCCCTTTTTGGTATTTTATGATTTTTGTACATTATTGTTAAGTTTGGTTAAATAAATGTGTTTAGGGGTTTTTTAAGGTTTTATTTTCTATGTGTTTTAAAGGTTTTATTTTCCATTTGAGTATATATTTTAAAAGATTTTAGTTAATATTTGGTTTTTATGAGCATGGAAGAGAAAAGCATGATGATATATTTAGAAAAACAGGATAATATGTTTAGAAAAGTATAGCTTGATTATTGTTATTTTATACCCTCATTATTAATAATTATAGACTTACATTTGTTATTTGTCTCTCAGGTTTGGGCATCAAAAAATCAACAGAATTGATTCATGGAAATTACAATTTCATCAATTTTTATTTATAATATTATTTGTTATTAATAATTTTTATTGATTTATAATATTATCATAGTCATTTGAAAAGAAATTATAATTTCATCCCTGTCATGTGTATTGATTTGTCATATAAAAGGCAAGGCTATTGTTGTATGTTTAATAACATCTGAAAATTTGAATTTATAGCTGATTCATATATAATGACCAAATTGGATTGGAGAACCCAGCAATAGAAATGGTGAATCCAGAAATAGAGAAATAAATGAACAAAAAGGAATGAAAAAAAAAATTAAAAATTTATGAAGTGGGTTGAATAATTGCCTTCAAAATGAGTAAAAACAATGGCCCAAAAATTGGGTATCACAGAAAAAACAAAAGAAAATGCAATTTGGGCTGGATATTTTTAATGAACAATGGCCCAAAAATTGGGTATCACAGAAAAAACAAAAAAAAAAAAATGCAATTTGGGCTGGATATTTTTAATGGCTCAATGATTGGCCCAAACCGAATTTATCCACCCCTTTTACCCGAAAACCCGTGAACCCGCAACCCGTTCAAACCGAGTCATTGGGCGGATTGCATTGGGTCTGTTTTCATCACCCGTGGTTTGGGCCGGTTGTTTTTTTTGAGTCCGAACCCGCCCGAACCGCCCAATGTCCACCCCTATCTCTCACTACTTCATTTCTCCTACCAACTTCTCTTACTATTTACCTTTGTTTCACATTTAGTTTACTTTAGTGATTAAGTAAAGTTTTTGTGAGTTCTTCTAACCACACTACGCCAAAAATGATATTTAACAGCGCCCCTTTTACAGCGCTTGCTAAACACAAGCGCTGTTGTAAATGTATTTGAAAAATAACGGAGCCTTTTACAGCGCTTTTATTCACAAGCGCTGTAAAACAAGCGCTGTTGTAGGTCATATAACGTATGCGCATAATGTTGTAAGGCTTTTACAGCGCTTTTCAAAAAAGCGCTGTAAAATGAAGCGCTCTCGCGTATGCTTTTACAGCGCTTTTTTCACAAGCGCTGTAAAAGGCATGCGCTTTAAAATAATTGGACCACCTTTTACAGCGCTTTTTTCACAAGCGCTATAAAATACAAGCGCTTTCATTGAATTTAACTACCTATTACAGCGCTTCTATTGACAAGCGCTGTAAAAGACATAAATTTCAAATAATTATATACGTTGGGAACCCTCATATCCTCTACATCTTTCATCACCTCTACTCTGGGAACCCTCATACCCTCATATCCATTACGTGTTGTGCCGCCATCTACCTATTACGTGTTGTCTCAGGTATTTTTTTTTTTAACTAGATTTTTTTTATCAAATTAAAAATTCATACCACTTGATTTGTGTTAAATCTCTTCAACTAGTCAAAAACTCATACCACATGATCTGTTCTGTTTTTAAAATAATTGATTGATATTGGTTTCTTTTTGAAACTTGTTGATATGTTTTGAAAGCTTATTAGTTTTGTAACTGCATTTATATAGGTGGTATAATATGGATAGGAAATGGATGTCAGCCAATCGATTGTCAAAAGAGTATGAAATTGGAGTGAAGGAGTTTGTTGAGTTTGCAGTGAAGAATGCAAAAGATCCAAATAGAGTAGTTTGTCCTTGTTTAAAATGTTGTTTTGGAAAACGTGTTAGAGAAGATGAATTAGAAGGACATCTAGTATGTAATGGAATTGATCAAAGCTACACATGTTGGATAAGACATGGTGAGAAAAAAAAAGGAAACATTAATTTTGAGAATAGTTCGACATATGCTTCAACTGACTTCGATACAGATACATATGAGCCGGATCGAGTTGATGAGATCGCAAAAGCAGTTGAAGAAGATCTTCGAGATTGTCCTAAAATGTTTGAAAGTTTGTTGAGTGATGCAGAGAAAGAATTATATAATGGTCGTACTAAATTCACAAGACTGTCGGCGATATTAAAGTTGTACAACCTAAAAGCGAGTAATGGATGGTCTGATAAAAGCTTTACAGAATTATTAACACTCATAAAAGATATGTTGCCAGATGATAATGAACTTCCCAGTCGAACCTACGAGGCTAAAAGGATTTTGTGTTCTATTGGCATGAGTTACGAAAGGATTCATGCGTGTCCTAATGATTGCATTTTATTTCGAAATGAATATGAACTACTTAAGGCGTGTCCGAAATGCAATGTCTCTCGATATAAGAAGAAAGAATCTACTCCAGCAAAAGTCGTGTGGTATTTTCCTATAATACCAAGATTTAGGCGCATGTATCGCAGTGAAGAAGATTCAAAACACTTGACATGGCATGCAGATGAAAGAATTAGAGATGGAATGTTTCGACACCCTGCAGATTCCCCACAATGGGCAAAAATTGATCACGAGTATCCTGAATTCGGGATAGAGTCAAGAAATCTAAGACTTGCATTTTCTACTGATGGAATGAATCCACATGGTCTTCAAAGCATCTCACACAGCACGTGGCCTGTGATTTTGGTAATATATAACCTACCTCCATGGTTATGTATGAAGCGTAAGTTTATGATGTTGTCTCTGTTAATTTCTGGACCCAAACAACCGGGGAATGATATCGACGTATACTTGACTCCTCTAATAGAAGATTTAAAACGTATGTGGGAGACAGGTGTGGAAGTTTATGATGGGTATAAGAAAGAATATTTCAATTTGAGGGCTATGTTGTTCGGCACAATTAATGACTTTCCAGCATATGGTAATTTATCAGGATATAGCATTAAAGGTCAATGTGCATGTCCTGTATGTGAAGAGAGTACAAATTGGATGCGGTTGAAACATTGTAAGAAGAATGTGTTTCTTGGACATCGTAGATTTTTACCTTATAGTCATCAATATCGTTGGTGGAGAAATGCATTTAATGGAAAATCAGAGGAAGGTAAAGCTCCTTTACCACCGACTGGATATCAAATACTTGAAAAAGTACAAGGTTTGACCAATAAATTTGGCAAACCTTTTGCGGGAGAGCTGGTCAAAACTGGGTGGAAGAAAAAGTCAATTTTCTTTGAATTACCATATTAGAAGTCATTGTATATAAGACATTTCCTCGATGTGATGCGTATTGAAAAAAATGTATTTGATAGTGTTATTGGTACGTTACTCAATGTTCCAGGAAAGTCTAAAGACGGCATCAACGCAAGATTGGACTTGGTCGATATGGGAATAAGAAATGAATTGGCTCCAGTAAAGAAAGGAAATCGCACATATCTACCTCCAGCCGCTCATACTCTATCTAGAAAGGAAAAAATTGTTTTATGTAAATTTCTACATGAAGTTAAAGTTCCAGAAGGATACTCTTCGAACATTAGAAATTTGGTTTGTATGAAAGACCTCAAGTTAAAAGGTTTGAAGACTCATGATTGTCATATTCTAATGGAGCATTTGCTACCAATAGGTATACGTTCCATTTTACCTGAAAAAGTTCGACTAGCATTAACTAGATTATGTTTCTTCTTCAGGGAAATTTGTAGTAAAGTGATCGACCCTCAGAAATTACCGACATTGCAGAGGGAAATTGTTGTTACTTTGTGTGAGCTTGAAATGTATTTCCCACCATCGTTTTTTGATATAATGGTTCACCTTACTGTTCATCTGGTTAAGGAGACACAACTTTGTGGGCCAGCTTATATGAGATGGATGTATCCGATAGAACGATATATGAAAATATTAAAAGGGTACGTAAAAAGTAGAAGTCGACCAGAAGGTTGCATTGCTGAACGATACATTGTTGAAGAGGCTGCTGAATTTTGTACTGAATATCTGTCCAATGTTGAATCCATAGGGCTTCCCATGTCTCGTCATTCGGGAAGACTATCAGGAGAAGGGATAATTGGAATGAGACTACTGACTATATCAAGGACAGAATTGGAGCAGGCACAATTGTATGTTCTGCACAATGATGATGAGGTTCAACCGTATGTTACAATACACATGGATCAGTTATCTCGTTTGAACATGAATAGGAATCAAAATTGGATAACTCGAGAGCACAATCGAAGTTTTATACCATGGTTAAAAAATCACATAAAGTCAAAATTTGACATAGACCCCGGATCAATTTCACAGAGATTGAGGTGGCTAGCAAATGGTCCGAGCTTACATGTCTTTTCTTACACTGGTTATGTTATTAACGGCTACACATTTTATACCAAAGAACAAGATGATCAGACCACTATGCAAAATAGTGGAGTCACTCTCGTAGCTGAAGCGATGCATGTCTCAAGTGCAAAAGACAAAAACCCAATATATGCAAATCTATCATATTTTGGGGTTATCGAGCGCATATGGGAGTTAGACTACACAATGTTTCGTGTTCCCATATTTGGTTGCAAGTGGGTCGATAATAATAATGGCGTTCGAATTGATGAGTCAGGATTCTTGCTTGTTGATTTTAATAGGGTGGGATACAAAGACGAGCCTTTTATTTTAGCGTCGCAAGCTCAACAAGTGTTTGATGTCACCGATCCTTCTGATGATAAATGGTCTGTTGTCCTATCGACCAATAAAATAAGTGATGATAACAACAATGATGAAGATGTTGGTAATGATCTTTTATTTGCAACATCACAACAACCACATGAAATTGATTCAACTGATGATGGTTTATATCTTAGAGATGATCATGATGAGGGAATTTGGATTAATCCATCGTTTCGTATTGTAAATGGACAAACAAATGTGAATCCCACCAGGAAAAGAAGAAGGGCATCTTAATGTACATGTTTAATTGTTTTATATAAGCCATGCATGTAATCTGAATTATTGTTGTAATCTGAATTATTGTTCTATTCTGGTTTTATTTGTAATCTGAATTATTGTTCTATTCTGGTTTTATTATTGTAATCTGAATTATTATTCTATTCTGGTTCTATTATGGTTTTATTGAATTATTGTGGTATTATATAATCTGAATTATTCTGGTTCTATTCTTGTTTTATTGTTGTCTAAGAAGGCAAGCATAACCAGTGATTATTGCATGTTTATGTAAATTTGGACAATTACAATTCTTAAGAACTATGCATGTAAAAAAAGTGCATGTCTTATACAGCGCTTTTTAAAAAAGCGCTGTAAAAGGCCCTTTTAAAAATTAAACAATGAGACATTTTACAGCGCTTTTTTAAAAAAGCGCTGTAAAAGACTTTAAAAATAATAATGAAAAGATAACTAACATGACTTTCTCTAACAGGATTTTCTTCAAACACCTTTTACGCATCATGGGAATCCCCAAAAACACATTGTTAACAAAAACATCAGATCCATTGTTAACAAAAACATCAGACACATTGTTAACAAACCCATTTTTCGCAACATGGCAATGAACCTGAAGATCAAGTTACGATTTAAGAATGAAAGGGAATGTAAAGAGATAAAAAGGACTTTGATGTTTGGTGAAGATTGAAAGAGTTAGCTTTGATGTTTGCGAAGAAGATGCATAAAAGGACTTTGATGTTTGGTGAAGATATTTTGGTGGGACTATGTGGGTTTTGCAGAGCTTGTTTAAAAAATAACATAACAAAACACAAAAATAACATAATAAGGCCTTTTACAGCGCTTGTTGGGATAAGCGCTGTAAAAGAGTCTTTTAAAAATTTAAATAAGGCCTTTTACAGCGCTTCTTTGAACAAGCGCTGTAAAAGGCTATTAAAAAAACATTATATAACATACTAAAACAATGAGGCCTTTTACAGCGCTTGTTTGTAAAAGCGCTGTAAAAGAGTCTTTTTAAAAATTTAAATAAATACGCCTTTTACAGCGCTTTTCCAAAGAGCGCTATAAAAGGCTAAGCCTTTTACAGCGCTTGTTTATAAAAGCGCTGTAAAAGGGTTATAAAAAAGCGCTGTAAAAGGGTTATATATATAACAGTAACCTCTTCAGTTTCCTCTTCATTACGTAATCTACACTATCATCTCAACCTTCATCGTTCTTCTCTTCTTTTGCAAACCCTATAATCTCGTTCATTACGAACCTTATTTCCACGATCATCGCCTTCATTTCGAACCTTATTTCCATCCAAGATCATTTCGAACCTTATATTTTCATTGAAATACGTAACCCTCATTACGTATTTCTTCAAAACCGTTTTTCTGTGACATTTATTGCTGTGAAATTTCTCCGTTCGCTCTTTTCATTGCATTTCATCCTTCTTCGAACCATTATTCAGGTATTGATGTTATTTATTTTATGTAATCATTAAAATGCATGTTGAGCTTGTTTAAAATATATATACTGATACATGTTGAGCTTGTTTAAAATAATGCATGATGCATGTTGAGCTTGTTGAAGTTATACTAAACTGCATGTTGAACTTGTTGTAGTTAAATGGATACAAACAGAGATTTAGAATGTCAAAATGAAGAAGTTGGCACCAGTAGGACTTATGAAAATGAAGTCAAACGTGGTGCAACTATCATGCAGAAAGTCATTAAAGCTAGGAGCAATGGGACCAAGTTTGAGGTAATACTATACTATACTCTGTTTGCTGTGTATTTTTTTAGGTTTTTTTAATAGCATGTACTTACTATATGAGTTTATTAGGTGGGATGGAATGAAAGTGGTCAGCCAGTTGACCCACACAGCGCAATGTTTGTGAGCTACATTGGGGCTGTTGTGCGTCAAAATATTCCAATAACAATTGACGACTAGAGAGAAAAGGCATTGAAGGATGCCAAAGATATCATCTGGAATGATATTCAAGTAAATTTTTTGATCCAATCTTTTGTCATTTATAAATATTTTCATTGAAATACTTTACTTATAATTTTTTTCATTGCAGGCATCTTTTGTCCTTGATGAAGGACGAAAGAATTATGTATTGAGAGTTGCCGGCAAAATCCATCGTGGATTTAGATCGCATCTCTCAAACTTCTATCTTAAAGATAAAGAAGGAAACACAAGCGCTGAACCTCCAAAGATATATCGACATTATATATCAAATGATGAATGCCATCTCATTATAATGAATATTTGCAATCAATGCCGTCTCTGAAGTTGTATACTATTTGGATCCCTTGCATGGCGATTACAACAATCACTCCGAAATCAAGACTTTGTTCGACACGTAAGTAATATTCATTTATTTTTGTTACACATATATATAAATAAGTGTTTGTTCATGCTAAAATAATCACATTTATTCATTTTATAGTGCATTAAAAGTTTTTCGAGCTCAAAGAGGTGCGGTAGTGTCGAAGCAAAAGTCTAATAATATTACATGGATCCCAATAAAGTGCCCTCGTCAAACAAACAATATCGACTGTGGGTACTATGTATTGAGATTCATAAAGGAGATTGTTGACAAGAATAAAACTATTATCCCAGAAACGGTACGGTATTTTGATTATATGATTTTCATATATAAATTATCTATATATTTGAAACTAACTTAATATAATATGTTCAATTTTTATATTGCAGTACTTTGAACATTCCAGTCCTTCATATTCTGAGCAAGATCTGATGGAATTAAAGGAGGAATGGTGTGAGTATGTGCTTGAAATGAAAATTATTTGATTTTCTGGGAAATAGCATGCTGCAAGGGACTGAATATTATATGGTGCATAGTTATTATATGTATATGATCATAGGACAGTATATAAACTTGCATATAAATATGTTGTAAATTAGATTCAATGTATATTCATACCAAATATGTTGTAAATTAGATTCAATGTATATTCATACCAAATATGTTGTAAATTACTGTGTATCATTGTTCTGGTTCTGGTTGTGTTACTGATTCTGTTTCTGTATCATTGTTCTGGTTCTGGTTCTGGTTCTGGTTCTGGTTCTAATATTAGTGATTCTGGATGTGTTGTGTTGTGTGAACTGGTTCAAACTAATTTTGGATAAAAAGATAAAAGACAGCGCTTTATAAAAAAAGTGCCATAAAAAGCTAAAAAACGCTTTTAAAATATATACAGGGTTAAAAAAAAATAAAAAAAAAAATAACACCTTTAACAGCGCTTTTTACAAAAAGCGCTGTAAAAGGCACCCCAAATATGTATTATGGGTATGCCTTTTACAGCGCTTGTTACAAAAAGCGCTGTAAAAGGCACCCCAAATATGTATTATGGGTATGCCTTTTACAGCGCTTGTTACAAAAAAGCGCTGTAAAAGGTACCCAAATATATGAACTGTGGTATGCCTTTTACAGCGCTTGTTGTAACAAGCGCTGTAAAAGGTGCATAATAAGCGCGCGTTATAAATGGTGCCTTTAAGAGCGCTTTTTTGAAAGCGCTGTTGTAGCTTTTACAGCGCTCGAATCTACAGCGCTTTTTTTTTTTGAAAAAGCGCTGTAGAAGGCTTAAAAAAAGCGCTGTAAAAGCGCTTTTTTGGCGTAGTGCCACATAGCACTCATATATTTATGTTTATGGATCTTTCACCTCAAGTTTTATGTTCTATGATATTTTTTATGTCAAGTTTATATAAAAATGCTTCTTTCATACTATGTTATATATACAAAATGGCACCAATTTTATTTCGCTTTCTACCACAAAATTTTAAACATCTCAAAAAACTCCTCATCACTTTTTACACAACAACAACAACCAGCAGGAATAGAGGTTTGTTTTTCACTTCCATTTTTCTCCTTCCCTTTAGAATAAAAATATAAATAGAAATTAATATATAATTAAGAAATAAATTGTCATAAGGAAATTACTATTACATCATTGTCATTCATGAATTAAAAAAAAAAATAGATACATATTATAAAATTAAATACATTACATATATATAATTATGGCAGCTGGAGAAGGATCATTTGACCCACCACCAATTGGTGGTGGAAATGTTATGCTTCGTAGGGCTCATCGCATTCTTCTAAACGACCTTACTTTGATGCCTCCACCATCGACTGGGACATCGTTTACACTTGAAATTGAATGGACATATCACCCACATGTATCTAGAATGGTTGATGAGATTATCTTTCTTATCACGATGTGGTTTATGTTGACTTGCATGCTTGGAGTGTCATTACACTTGTTTGTCAAGGGTAAACACATAATTAATTACTTTTGTTAATTCTTATGATTAATTTTTATCCCCATAAATTTTAATTGATTTAATTAATTTAATATAATTTTTTTTAACATGTTTGTTCCTTCAAAATAATTTAAATTTGTTGTCACAACTGTCTTAAAACAGAAGTATCAAAAACCTTATAAAACATGAGGTGAAGTAAGAAAGTAGGAAAATATGATTGATTGGTATCTATTTTTTTTATGCTTTTAAA
Organism: Cicer pinnatifidum; assembly: GCA_037974775.1. Classification (NCBI taxonomy): domain Eukaryota; kingdom Viridiplantae; phylum Streptophyta; class Magnoliopsida; order Fabales; family Fabaceae; genus Cicer; species Cicer pinnatifidum. The sequence goes on along the minus strand of JBBPBR010000001.1, from coordinate 38,455,999 downwards.
GTAAGTAATACTTAAACAAATCTTTAATTTTTTAATTTTACTTTATTTTTTAATTGTACTTTATTTTTTTATTTTAATTTTAATTTTAATAAAATACTTCTTTCAACATAATTCATGTATGTAGAAGACTATGCATGAACTACATGCAATGAATGTTGGTAATAAAAGATGTGTTATCTGTCTCTATGATTTACAACAAAATATGCATAACAATATGAGATGTTGTCCCAAATGGATTGAAAAATACATTTGGAAAGCATCGTACTATTGAAAATCAGATTTAAAAAAAATATATGAGAAAGCAAATAAAAACCAAGTATAGAGAACCGGAAAAGCGCACACAATTATTTAATTATTATTGTTCTTTGTTTTATATTATTTTAACAGAAAGAGTTGTAGAAAACATTATTGGTCGTTCATACTATGATGCAATACAGGCTGAAATTGACAGGAATAAATTAAAGATGGTGAGAAATATTTGGAACATGAGGAGTTGATGCAAAGACTTATGGAGACTACCATGAAGAGGTAGGAAGAGAAAATGCAAGAGTTTGAGAATAGATTAAGGTATGAGTTTTGTAATTTTCAAAATTCTCTACAATAATCGATCTTTCTATTCTTCTCAAAATAATTATCAGCAGCAAATGCAACTACTACGACCTCCTCGTTTGTCCACGTCGTCATACCAATATCCTTCCTAGCATCAACCGAGAGGATATTATCGACCATATATGTCATCTTCATCGTTTGATAATAATTGTCCTGATTTGAATTAGCCACATCGGTCGACATTTTTTCTTGAGCAATTATCGTAAGTTGCTCCAATTCAGCCTTCTATGCCGATATCTAGACCATTTGTTCTTCCTTCTGTTGGTCTTAATTCCCGAATCTTGTTGATTTGGAAAATTTATTATTTAACTAAATGTTAAATAATTTTTATAATCAGTCACAGGGTGAGAATATAGATTGTACTGTGGGGATATTTAGTTTTATTTTCATTGTGACATTGTATTTTTTCTTTTTTTTTTTAGTATTTGGATATTTATTAATATTTTATTATAATAGTAAAAAAAAAAGTTCTTATATAGTTTATTTAATAATAAAAATAATTAATTATATATATAATAAATTATTTTGTAAATAAT
>JBBPBR010000001.1:38426678-38454735 GCA_037974775.1 Cicer pinnatifidum | reverse complement strand
ATTTTTTTTTTTTTTTTTTAGTATTTGGATATTTATTAATATTTTATTATAATAGTAAAAAAAAAAGTTCTTATATAGTTTATTTAATAATAAAAATAATTAATTATATATATAATAAATTATTTTGTAAATAATAAATGTATATTAAATTTAAAGTAAATAATTTATTATATAATTGATTTCATAACAAAAATAATTTATTATTTATATATAATATTAATAATTTATTTTTGTAAATAATAAATAAATATTAAATTTAAATTAGGATAGACCATTATTTTAGTCTCTAACGTTATAATAGTCATAGACTACTTTGATAGTAAATTGTATATTCCATATACTTTTATGATAGTAAGTTGTATCTTTTAGGAACTATTTTGATGATTCGATGACTAATTTAGATTTTTTACTAAGTCAAGAACCTAAATGGCAGGGTCTTATACTTTCGGAGACTATAATGGTGGATTACCTATTTAGATTAAATGATAAATTCAAAAAAAAAAATTATAATCATTAGCAAGAAAAAAAGTTCTAAGTATAAGTATGACACCTTCTGTTTGCGACAACCCTAACCCTGGGTGTCCATCTGACACTTTCAAATAGCGAAGACCTTAACCCTAGGTATTTATAATCTCCTATCAATTTTGTGAGGGTGTTAACCCTAGATCCGCAGTGAGAGCTCTACCCCTAGGTCATTTTCAAGGGTTTTGGCCTTATCAAATTTTCATAAAAAATAATAAAAATAAAAACTTGCATTTGTGAGGGTTTTAGCCCTAGCTATGACCAAGGATGTGCACGATGTTTTTTTTTTAAATCAAATCATATCCATTTTAAAACTATTATATGGATTAAGATTTATAACTAAATCCATTTTTTGGTTTAAAATCAGTTATAAAACCCGATTGTAAAATCAGTTATGGTTAAATAATCGATTTCTGATTATGCAATCGGTTTGGACAAATTTAATTTTAAAACCGATTTTTCTCAAAACTAGTTAAAATTTGATTATTTTTAAATTGATATATTTGCGTATGAAAATTTGGCATTACATATGAAAAACTTGATATAACTTGATAATTTCAATAATGCATACATTATGAAACTATGATGACAAAACTACCAGCAAACTTGAGCATATTTTTCTACTTCATGAAAATTGTGAAATTTCTACTGAAAACTCGTGGTAAAGGAGGAATGATACAAATCTTAATACATGAATAAATGGAGAAGAAAAAAAAAAGCAACGTTAAGTTAGAAAATGATTGAAATGCAGAAAAGGAAGAGATAAATGGAAGAATGGAGTTGGGGTTCAAGAATGGTTATCTCGTTGTTGTACGTTGTCAAAATCAGAAAAGAAGCAGCAAATCGATTGGTAAATGAGTTGAATTGTAATAATATTATTTTAACGGAATATTTAAAATAAATTTAGATCCCATTATTCTCATAACCCAATTTTTTGTCCAGTCGACATTTCGACTAGCTTTATATCTAGGGCCTTGTGGCCTTCGATAATTTGCCCTCAAAAGTGAGACTTTTTCCATGACTTTTCAGCCTTGGCTTGGGCTTATTTTCGATTTGATGGAGAACCCACTTATACATGTTTGTTTCCCCACTCCTCTTTCATTTTTTTCTTTGTTATTTTCTTGCTCGAATTGTTCGAACCAGTGGTACCTTTAAACAACTTCTAAATTGTTAAGTTTTACTTTTGAGCATTATTCATAGCTCTTTTGTACATTAAAGTTAATAATTTTTAATTTCATTGCTCACTTTGAAAGAAGCTATGTTTTGCAACATGTATTTTGCTCATTGTTCTTCGTTTGTTGATTTCTGAGGTGGAGATATTGGGTTGTAGCTTTATATCTAATAATGATGGGTGCTTATTGTGTATTGCAATAATAATACCTAGGCTAATTTTGATTGTTTATGAATATTTCATGTTATTAATGAGTGAAAATAGCAAGAGAAAGAAGGAGATCAGATTTTAATTCTATATAATATTATTTTTGAAATAATAAGGGTAAAAGTGGACTAAAAAAGTTATAATTCATTTCATTTCATCCATTTTTCAATTAATGGAATGAAAATTTTGTTTCATTATGTGCGCTCCATTTTTTTTAAAAAATATCCCAACAAAGTTTAAGTTTTAGAAGAACTAGAGCATAAATATTTATTCTTCAATTTTTATGATCTTTTTCGATTTTTCATCTACTATTTATATGAGAATAAAAACTACTCTAAAAATATTATGCATATAGTTTTCAAAATAAACAAAGAAATAAAGAAATTAATAAATAAACAAAATAACTAAAAAAAGGTGCTACTTAGAGGGTGGGGCAACTGGTTTTCAAGAGAGAGGAAAAATGGATGCAAGTTAGAGAGTGTCTTGATTCAGTTGATTGAGTGTGTAAGTTGCAATGCCCAACTTTTGTTTGTTGCACTATACAAATTCGATGTAATAGGATGCACTAATTGAAAAAGATGGAAAAACAACTTTAACAGTAGCTAGAAGGAAATTGAAAGTTTAAGTAAAATTTTATAAAAGGCCATATTTTATGAGTTGGCAAAATATCGATGAAGAGTAGATAATTAATACGAGAGACATAAATAAATTTTTAGTTTCTATTAAATTTTATTATTTTATTTTTAGTTTTTTATAACAAATTTGTTAATTTTTAGTCTTTTAAATTTTTATTTATTTTATTATTGGTCTCTTATTTTAATTTAACTATTGTGTATTTTTTGAATAATTTTTTTAGCACTATGTAGGATATTTTTAACAACTTCCTTGAAAAAATTTAAAATTTTTTAACAAATGATTAATTACATGTGAATTGTTAAATTTTTTATACTTAGAAATTCATACTTAATGTATCGCTTATTTACCTCTTTAAACTATTATAATTATAGTAGATAGTATATGCTAGTACATTAAAGGATTTAGTTTTTCGCATTTGCAGGATTATTAGTTTGTGAATGTTCACATTCATTGCAAGTTTTGAAGTCAACACAATAACATTACAACTACCATTTAAGGCACATCGGTCGCTTTTGTCAACATTTTTCCATAATACAAAATATGCACATAACTAGAATCGCAATTTAAATCATGGCTTGATCACATCTATGACTCAATAGTTCTGGACAATTTTCTTGATGAATTGATTTTGGGGGAAAAAATAGCTCCTCATGAATAAAAGGAATATGTTCCGAGTGAATCATTAAATTGTCATTTGAAATTGTAGAATAGATATTTACTCTTTGAAATTGAAACGTTAACTGTTTACGTGGTGAGTCCAGCTGTTGGCCAACTAATTACCACATAAAAGAAAGACTAATTTGCTCGATTTTTGAAATAGAAGGGGCTAATTTGCTTGATTTTAAAAACGAAATTGATACTCAGGCAAATTAGCTCCAATTTCGTTTCCCCAATTTTTCTCTCCCATTTTTTTTCTACTTTTATCTCAAAGCTTGTTCATTGATTAATTCAATTTCTCTAATTTGTTCTCCCCAAACTAAGACATCACAGGGATAAAGACAAACTAAAATACCACATTCACAATTTGGACCCTTTCATGAAGATCAAGTGTTGTCCCAAGAGATATATGTACAAGAAGATGCATCAAAAACTATAAATAAGGAATGATAACTCAAGCACAATATTGCAATTTTTAATATGACTGTAGGGACCAAATTAGTAAGTGAGCAATTTTAGAGACTCATTTGTGTGACTTAAATTCTTATTTTTGTAGGTTAAAACATATGGACTTAGATGACTAGTTATATACCCTGATGGATTTTGCATAAGGCCACCACCCATTAAGGGACCTACACCACCGTTCATGAATGCACCACCATCCATTAGAAGACCTACACCACCACTCATAAATACACTGCCACCTCCAACCATTAGGGCACCACCATCCTTGACAGGACTAGCTCTTGGGCCACCTAATTCATGAACAAATAAGTTAGATTTAATGTATTTCATTCCTAATCCAAGGATGTGACCTCCAAATTTAAGATAGTAAAGATATGAGTGAACATTTGAAAAATGAAGTAGTTGAAAAATGAAACATTTGAAATAATATTTTTTTTTGTCCCGTTAATGTTTTGCTATATTTGAATGATGCAGTTGACATTTATTACTTATTAATTTGTCTTTTGTAATTATTTAGATGATGTACTTGACAGTATTTGAATGATGTTATGGTATATTTTTTATGATATAATTGACACTTATTAATTGAATTTATTTAGAGTTAAATGAGTTTGATTAATGCATTTTGATATTTAGTTTATTTTGAAAAAGAATGTTTCAAGGGCTAATTTATTTGGCGACCTATTTACTTATAAGTTATAAATTCAAGATGTCAAATTGAATAATTTATATTTCTCAGCAACAATGCTATATAAACACATACAAACTAATGCCTCCCATAACAATGGTTCAAAATACAAAATAAAAATATTATTGTCAAAATAAACTTAAATATTTTGATTTCATTCCCTAATGACTCAATTTTTCCATCAATTTTACATTCCACACGTCTTCATTTCTATGGTCCTTAGATAATGAAACTAATGGATTTTTTTTAATACTTTGCCTTTCACACATCTTGGTTTATTTCCCCATTAAGCAAACTCACTTCATTAGCCTCATCGACCCATATAAAGAAATTGCAGTTATATATATCACTCTGAAAAAATTAGAGAAATTGGAGAAATGATATGAATTTTTTTTTCTTCCTAAGTTCTTTTTAGTTGCAACACTTCTAACAATATTTCTTTCAGAATAACATTTGAAAATTACCGGATTCCAACTTTCACCCATAGAGGGAGAAAAGTAAGTGGTTTTGTCTTTTTATTTATTTATTTTCTGTGATTTAAACACCATAAAAGATGAATAATGGATTATATAGATGAAAGTTCTTAGAAGAATAAGATATATAATTATGAAAGAAAAATAAGAATGTATAGATAGACATATTACACTTGCAATGATCATAGAGTTTCAATTATTTTTCATTAAAAAATGAGCTTCAATTTTTTTTTTTACATCTGGCAAATTAATCTCTCGTATTTTAAAATCAGTTGAGCTTGTCGCATAAATATTTGACATTACATTCATTAGCAGAACAAACTAAGAGGGATTACATTATCCAACATCCTTCATTTCAAAATGCTATTTTTGCATATTTCCAAATCTTCAAATGATGTCCGACCCCTACTTTTTCATGAGAGCAATTTGGTTTTCTCTTATCTCCATTTGATTATTGACATTCGGGAAGAATCAACTTTAGACTTTATTCGGATACCCCAATTAAAAAGCAGAGCATTTGCTCAATGCTGACCTACACTTTAATTAACAATTTAATATTAATACAAATAATAATTACATTACACTCAAATAGTTGGACACCATATAATTAACTAAGCTTATACAGCATAGGTGAAATGCAATCTCTCAATCTAGTACATAATAAGTGCAGCTTGATTTAGAACTTCTGCTACAGATAACACTGCTCTGCTTAATACTCTAATCTGTTATCTGTTCTCTTAATGAATCGATCTTGCAATGAACCATAATGCATAGATGGAATATGATCCCTTTGATCATTGACATTCCATTAGAACACTTTGTTTGGCTTTATTCTTGATATCCCCATTTAAGCATAGCTTTCTCTCAAGGCTGACCTACACTGAATTTTTTACCTATCCTACATATTCGTGGCTTTTAATGCCCATACACATGCCTCTTTTTCTTTTTCTCACCCCTTTTATTTTCTCTTTACATGTTCCCTTTCTCAAAATATCAACCATTTTTTTGAGTGGATACCTAAAACCATTGAAGGGGTAACAAAGATTAGATAAGAATAATAGCCCAACACCACAAGATTATAAATCTGATGGTGCAAATTGTTTTGCTTTAGTAAAAAGAAGATTTAGACAAATTTTTGTAAAGAAGCATAAATTAAACTTTGTTTCAAAAGCACAAGCATGTAATAAAGATATAAAAGAAATGTAATGCACAAGAAAGAATACCACCATGCATTTGCATAACTTTAAGATCTATATATCACAATCTCACCGCTGTGCATACCAATAGGTAAAAGCATAAAAAAAAGAATTGAAAAAGTTCGATGCATATATAGAATTGCCAAACCAAATCGTCAACAAAGTTTGCATTTGGGCATATTGTTTTTGAATAGATTACTGTCAATGTTTACATACTTGTTCATTGAAATTTAACCTCATAACTGTCATATGCTGTAGCCCCAAAAGTACAAAGACGAAGATAAGAAAATAACGAAAAGATGCAAAAATAAAAAATAATTCACTAGATGTTTTGTGCTGTGGAGACAAAAATTAATTTTGACTTAATTATGTAAAATGGATTTTGGTTAAAAAAGAGTTGAAGATAAATCGATTTATATTAGAATACATTGATGTAAAAGTGAGTTGAATGATAAATTCAAGGCTAAAAAATAAAATCAATTTTAGAGGTAAAAACTACAAATTATAATTTCAAGTTAGATAACATGTTGGGTTACACGTGCAACTTTTCACGTTTACTTAAAATCATGGTGACTTTTTTACGCTCATATAGAAGCTTAGTTTAATAGCTTCTCTGAAAACACGACAGGTTGAATAATGCCTCAAACTCAACCAAACACATGCATAATCAACTCTAGAGACAAAATCTCTACTCGAGAATAACCAAACATCTCAAATTTAATTTTAGACCTCTAGATTCAATTTGGCTTGCTCCAAAATTGGAACCAAACATACACTAGGTACTTAATGGGTTCATCCATAACAATTTGAACTGATATGGTGCAGTAAAACATGAAAATAATCAAGAGTACATAATCATCACCCCCTCATTATCATCTCCTACTCAATACTCATATGATGAGTGACTGATGTGTTATAATAATACAAAAGAACATTCACTGACTTCTGAATGCACAAATTACAAGAACAAAGAAGGTAAAGGATAAAGTGTGATTTGTCAAGAAAGTACAAAAGCAGTTTCCACTCCACAAGATCCCCTGCATGCCCACCATATCATACACTTTCACCATGTGTTGGCATAGATGCTGCTATTATCCCTTGTTGAACTTTAACTACAGCTAGTTACCACGTGTGAATTGTGAACTTATGGCCTTATTGTAGGCATTAGTTACAACTCACAAAACCAAGATGCTTGTAAAACTAGCTTGAATAATAGTATAATAATACACTCGTCTCAACACATTATCTCCTATTAATTGAAATTCATACCAATCTCGTCAAATTTGTGTGGGACCGACACAGGTGTGAAGGCAGACTTGCATCACAGAGGGGCCAACTAAAACAAATTGATTAAAGTAGCATTTGGGTCTTTGAAATCATAGAATCGAGTAATTTATATTGTGTTTGGAAAACTTAAAAATCACGGTGGGCCAAAAGCTACACATTGTAGCTTCTAAAATTCACGGCGAGACACTCCTAAACTCACGGTGGCAGTGGGCAAATTTGTAAAATAACAATTCTTAATTGTAGCTTCTAAAATTCATGGCGAGACACTCCTAGACTCACCGTGGCAGTGGGGAAATTTGTAAAATAACAATTCTTAATTGTAGCTTCTAAAATTCATGGCGAGACACTCCTAAACTCGTCGTGACAGTGGGCAAATTTGTAAAATAACAATTTAATTCCCTTAATTTAAAGAACGTCAATTAATTTGGACCCTTCACCAAAATATTTCTTTAAGAAACATCCATCTAAGCAAATATAAGGCTTAAATAGTCTCATGGTACATCAAGATAAATATTGAACCTTTAAAATTATTGTTAAGTTGGGAAAAAATACTATCAGATTATTTAATATAAGGGACTAACAAAATTTGGAAATTCTATAGGGGCTTCCACCCCCCCTAGACTTATACAATTTAGTAAGACTCATTTAAACTTCAATCAAACATGAGTGAGTGTGTTAGAGGATGATAGAAGCAGGTTCCTATCAGAGGATACGTTGCTACGAATATAATGCAAACCAGAACAAGTAAATACACCACATAACATACAATGTGAAGAAAACAATCCAGAAAAAGAAGGTAAAAACAATATTTGACGAAGGGTGAAATTGAACCATTAGCAAAAACAGGCATTTTTCATTGATTTTGGTTTCTGAGCCAAACACAAAGAAATGCACGCTTCATGTAATTGATTTTGGTTACATTACACTGAAGATCAAAATTGAATCTAGAGACGTAGAATTGATTTTAACATGTTTGAATGTTATCAAATATAATTGATTTTGTCCCTAAAAGTGTAGCCTAATGGTTGGATCGAGACACTAATGTAGTGTCATGAAAAAGATTCAAGTTAAACCCCTAATGCAAACAAATTATCCCTAACTAATTACTAATTACTAACTACTAACATTTGTCGATCAAAATAAAATAAAATAAAATTGATTTTGCCTCCACAATTGATTTTAGTTTGAATCTAGGATTTGTAACTTTTGACTGCAAACATGATTTGTACACCCAAATTTATTGTTCAACTCACTTTCACGTGAATTATCCAAACATAAATCACTTCACATTCAACAAAATCAATTCATTCAAAATAAATTTTTGTCATCACATAAACAAACACAAACTAAACAAAATGGAAGAAAGAACCTTTGGCAAACATAAATTTACATTTTCTGAGATTCTGTACTAAGGCAATGCATGTGTTAAGTATAAACACACACTTCAGAGATGAGCTTAATTCCATGAACAAACAAAATCAACTACATCTACAAACGAACAAAGCAAAAGCAAAAAAGCAAAGTTGTCGACTTAATCATCTTTACCTTTAACTTTATCCTCCTCTACAATACAATGTTTATTTAACCCTTCTTTTTCATCCACAAACCAACACAAAACAGTAACCTTTACCAGACCTTGTTCCTTCTTTTATGCAACGTATATATATAAACAAAACCAAAAAGAAACAATTCACAATCTATTCTAATATTCACAACTAACAACACAGAAATTTTCAAGAAAAAAAAAATGGAGATATTATCACAAATGTGGTCATTGTTAGGGCTACTCACAGTGCTCCAAAACGTGCTTCCATCACAGCTTCTCTCTGTGCTTCATTCACTATACGAATCTCTCCAAGATTTTCTTTCTCCATATTCTTATTTCGAAATTCCTGAGTTCAACGGTTACTGCGGAGTTGAACTCAACGATCTCTACCGTCACGTTCACCTTTACCTCAACTCCGTCAACCACTCGCCCGCAGCTGCATGCCGTCGCCTCACGCTTTCACGCTCGCCCTCCTCCAACCGCATTTCCTTTGCGGTGGCTCCTAACCACACCGTCCACGACACCTTCAACAGCCACCGCCTTTCATGGACACACCACGTCGACGCGGTGCAGGATTCACTTGAAGAAAAGCGGAGCTTCACTCTCCGTCTCCCGAAGCGTCACCGTCACGCGCTTCTCTCTTCTTATCTCTCTCATATTACATCACGCGCCGAGGAGTTCGAGCGTGTTTCACGCGAACGGAGACTCTTCACAAACAATAACGGAGCCGGTTCGTTTGAACCGGGTTGGGTTTCGGTTCCATTTCGCCACCCTTCCACTTTCGAAACATTGGCATTGGAACCTGATTTGAAGAAACAAATCAAAGACGATTTAACTGCTTTTGCTTCTGGAAAAGAGTTTTATCACCGGGTCGGGCGGGCTTGGAAACGTGGATACTTACTCCATGGTCCTCCAGGGTCGGGTAAATCAAGCCTCATTGCTGCAATGGCGAATTTTCTTTGCTATGATGTTTACGACTTGGAACTTACTAAAGTTTCTGATAACTCAGAACTTCGTTCACTTTTGATCCAAACGACGAACCGTTCCATTATTGTTATTGAAGACATTGATTGCTCCGTTGATTTAACTGCAGATAGAACGACGAAGAAAAATGCTACGAAATTATCGTCTAAATCGAAGAAACATAAAACGACGTCGTTTGCGGGTTCGGGTTGTGATGAGAGTAGTCGGGTCACGCTTTCGGGGCTCCTTAATTTCACGGACGGGTTATGGTCGTGTTGTGGAGAAGAGAGGTTGGTGGTTTTTACAACTAACCATAGAGATAGTGTTGATCCGGCGTTGGTTCGGTGTGGGCGCATGGACGTGCACGTGAGTTTAAGCACGTGTGGGGTGCATGCGTTTAGGGAGTTGGCGAAGAACTACCTTGGGGTGGAGTCGCACGTGATGTTTGAGGCAGTTGAAGGGTGCATTCGTTCGGGTGGGTCCCTTACACCAGCGCATGTGGGGGAGATTTTATTGAGGAATAGGAGGGACGTTGATGTGGCAATGAGGGAGTTGTTGTCTGTCATGCAAGGTAAGATGCTTGCTGTTGTAGCTGTTGCTGGTGACCAGACGGATAGTGAGGAGATGGGAGTGGTCGGAGCGAGATCCCCTGAGAGTGTGCTTTTGATGGGGTCGCCGGAGAATTGGGACTCTTTGAGTGGGAAGAAGAGAAAGGAGCAGCGACACGGGTCGAATAATCTAGATAAGAAGGTTAAGTTTTTTGTGAGGTTGAGGTCGTTGACCAAATCTGATTCTGGTAGGTGATGTGTTTCTTTAGAGGGATATTCAGTTGGGTTATGACTTATGGGTACAATGTTTTACTAGTATTATTTTGTAAAGGATATTAGTGTATGATTTGATTCCTCTGCTTTTTTTGCTTTGTATGGTTGATTTGTTACCGAACGTTACACATGTTGACACCAACCATATTTGTAGTTAAGAGGAATACAAGTAATTAACTATTCTCCATTGATGGTTCATTATTTTTTTACGACAAAGGACCGAGTAGGGCGGGTTTAGGACTAAAACCACCACCGGCCGATATATGCATATCGAATTTCGCCCATGCAAAGATCAGTTTGTGCAGGTAACGAGCCCTCAGTATGCATGGGTTGGTTGGTCCGGTTTATGCAAGTTAAATGAGTCATCTTCTGTTTTGGTCCAATTATCTTTTTTCCACAAATTTTTTAGATAGAAATCCTGGATCAAATAAATTTGTTGGGCCATTATATTCATTTTAATTGGGTTTGAGAGACTAAATGATAATTTTTCAATTTGTTTGGTAACCATGCTAATTTCTCAATTTTATGTATATTTCATTATTTTATATACTTTTTTTGCAAAGACTACTTAAATTTTATATATACTTAAATTTTGCAAAGGGTTATTTATATTTAGCCTTTTATCTTTATGTTCACATCAATATATAAGTTTATTCTTCTTCTAACAAAAATGATATCCAATTATTAAAGGATACAACCAACATAATCAAACAAATATAAATTACTACAACACTACGTCAACATAATTTTAATTTCGCATAAACATCCAACAGGACAATGCAATGAAGATCGTTGCACGATAAGACTTTAATAATGGTATATCACCATAAAATTTCTTGCTTCTACATATAGAAAACAATACATAAATTATGATATACATACCAAAATACATTCTAGTATGTTAATTTGTTCTAGTTAGGTCTTTTCATGTATTTTGATCAACACTTTATTATTGTCCAGTTTGTGTGCACGAGCATGCCCATGTGTAGACACACTTGCTTACACTGTATTAGAAATTGGAATTTATTACAGTTTATATTAGAAATATAATAATGGTCTCTATGTCTTCAAAAAACAACTAACATGATTTAAATGTAATGGGTGGTACTTAAGAGACAGAAACTAATAGGGATGCTTGACGACTGAAACTAACTAGAAGAATCATCTAGATATCCTGGAAGACAATTTGAAGTAAAATAAAATAAATGGTAGTTTCAAGAACTGCACTTTAGTGGTGCCACCCTGCTAGGACACTTTATACTGCTTTATTATTAATATTACATATGCTAATTCTCAATTTCTTGATTTGCAGAACTTATTCTTGTATGGGTATTGAGGTATGTTCAATTTTCTTGGATATTTTCTTATGCTTATATGTAATAACGTTATTTCAAATGTTCCAGGTCCTAGCAGCTTTGATATCCTAGAAGGTCATTCAAAAACCACTATGTTATTGATTGCAAACAATGCTGCCCAAGGGATATTATCATCTTTCTTCTTAAAATATGCAGGTCAATAATTCAGACTTACATTTTTTTTCTTCCATTGCATTACCTTCTATTTTGTTGATGCCATGTTATTTATCCCTTCACTCAATAACCTATTTAATATGTTGCAGATATAATTTTGAAGATGAGATTGGTGATCATGATGCTAGTGATTTTAACAATAAGATTGGTGATAACCATGTTCATGATCATAATGATGAAGAGTTAGATGAACACTGATAAGTTAATTCGAAGAACCAATATGTTGTAATTTGTTATGACTTAATATATTTTGTTTAAACTAAAATTGTATCTTATTATTATTTTGAGTACTTAGAAATTAATGATTTTAAATGATTTTGGTGTATGAACTTTTTAGATATTGAAATCAAATTAAAAATTTGTTTTTATTGTTCTTTCGGACATTAAAGTAATTAATTTAAAATAAAATAAAAGTAACATTTAGAGACAGAATTGATGATCAAATATTTAATAAAAATAATAATTTATATCACAAATTTCGTCTCTAAATCGGTCGCTAATGACATAAAAAAATTAATTTAAAGTGGTTGCTAAATCAGTCTCAATAATCGGTCACAAAATTAGTCATAAAATGCAGTCACAAAATTCGATTACTAAATCGGTCACTAAATTCGGTCGCTAAATCGGTCACTAAATTCGGCCGTTAATTCGGTCACTAAATCCGATCGCTAATTTGGTCGCAACAGCTAGCGACTAGCCGTTTATCAACTGATTTAAATTGGTCACTAATTCGGTCGCTATTGAATTTATTGATCGATTTTCTCTATTTAGTGACCGAAAATTTAATCTCAAAAAGCGTTTTTTCTAATAATGATAATATATTTTAAATAATAGAAAGTAGAATAAAAATAGGTATAATAAAAATTAGAAATATAAATAAAGTTATAAAAGTAAGAGATTAAAGGGGAGTCTATATTAATTTATTTTAATCAAAATAAAATAGATACACGTAACTAGCTATTACTTTGCTCCATTTCAACTTTTAAGAGTAATACAAACATTAAATAAATAAAAGAACCAAATACTTACAATATGTGGTTGCTACATGCTGCCAATACTTCTTGTTCACAAAGCAAAAATAACAAACGAAAGCTTGAAAGCGAACAATATAATGACATAAACTCTAAAACTAAAAGAAGCATAAATCTAATATTTTGAACAGTATAACAAAAACCACAGACAAAAAACAAAAATACTCTAAACAAAATTCAAAACAAAATAAAATCCATATTTTTGTTGTAGGTTTTGAGTTATTTTAAGCCTCCAACGAAAAAAGTAAGGTAGGATCAATGGTTTCACAAGATGAGATGAGATTGAAAGAAGAAATTAAAACAACAAATTAAATTGTTGAATCCTCTGAGGAAGGATGAAGATGAGATTGAAATATTCTGATATGTGAGGAGTATGGAAAACTTTCTAACATAAGTATAAGGGTGGAAAACTTCCTAACGTCTATGAGCAATCTTTACAACTGAAACTTTGGAGAATGCACACACACGCACACACTTTATGTTATCATTTACTATCAAGAGTAAATGTTGCATGAGTGAGAAATGGAGTTAAAGACAAAGGAAATACAACTCAATCTTTGACTGTCACGACCCGAAATTTAAATGGCGTGACCGGCGCACAAGCTGTACTCCTAGCCTGGCAAGCCTATTACTAACTTAATAATTAAATCGCTCTTTAACCATTTAAAAATATATATATGCTTTTCTCGAAATTTCGACAGAGTATCCTCTGTAACTTCAACATTCCCAAATTTTGTAAAATCCCTGTTCAGTTTTCAATCCAGTCATAATTTAGATAACATAATTAAATTGCTTAATACACTTCCCAAAAAAAATAAATAGACTTTCTAAACTACAAAATAGCTGCAATTACATAGACTCAACAACTGTTACAAAAATGGTCCTCGATCAAAGAGGCCTACCAAAAGAAATATTGAGACTTGAATCAAATAACAGATTCTACTCAGCTGCCTGCGAATCTGAAAAAGATAAGCAACATAAAGGGGTAAGTCACAAAGACTTAGTGAGGAGACAACAACCACCATCAATTAGAAGGGAAACACAAAAGACACGAATAACTGTTAAATCGCTTGACAAAAATATTAAAAAATCTAGTGAATAACAATACGAAATCAAAATGAACAACCTTAAAATCCTCATAAAAATCAAACCAGTAACAATACAAATTTTTAGAACCAAGAGGCGGCTTTATCTCATTGATTGCCCTTTCCTCCTAAGGGTGGCCTTTCCCTTAGGGGCGGCTCCATCTAACGGATGGCCCTCTCCTCTCAATTCTGCAACGCATCATCGCATATCAATCAGGGAGTTTACATCTCGTTGATAGCCTTCTCCTCCTACGAATGACCTCTCTCATAGGGGCGGCTCCATCTAACGGTTAACTTTCCCTAATCAACACGTGGTAACTAGGTGCACCTAACGTAGTTAACGATTTAATAATTATAACACTGATTTCTCAAAACACGTATTAAAATCATTTCATCGTAAATCATGAAAAACATACTTAATCGCGTAATAATTCAAGATTTAAATAATGTAGCTCATACGTAAATCAAAATAATAACATATTATATAACAATGACCGTTAAATCAAATAATTGACGAAATCAAGATAAAATTCAAAGGTTGTGTTTCCCAAAATTTTCAATAAATACTTTAATATAGAAAACAAGTAAAATAATAATAATAGCAGTATAAAAATATATGACGATGATCGTCGTCAACTCACAGCTATGGAGAATCGTCTAACTTTGTTCCCCAACAACTCTCAAAGTAGCCGGCAGGATCTCAGCGGACAAATCTGAGTATCAAGAATATTTTCAAGACTTTAGAAAAATTATTCTAAAGTTTAACTAACTCTAGGAAAGCCTAAAAATCATTTCAAATATACCCTAAGCACAAAAATAAGATTTTTACTCAAATCTATATTTTTCTATGAATTCATACTAGGATTAGAGTTGTACATTTACCTCAATGAGTCTCAATCAACAACTCTCAAGAGATGGGTACCCATTTTCCTTCCTTAGTACACGAACCCTAACCCAAAAATTTTACCCAAGAACTTGGGAAATTAAGAGGAAGCTTGCTTAGGGAATGTATACTCCTTTCCTGGGTTCATTGTGGTTTTAAGTGAGAGGAATAAGAAGAAGAATGAAAGAAAAGAAAAAAAATGAAAATGGGAGTGGGAAGAATGTGGTAGCCGAGAGGGAGAGGGAGAAGGAGAGAGAGAAGGAGAGAGAGAAGAAGTTAGAAAATGAAGGAGTGAGGGAGTGAGATGGAAAGAGAGAGAATGAGTGGAGTTATTTTATTTTTATTTATTATTATTATTTAAACAAAAAAAATAATGACACGGGTGTGTCATTGACCTTCTGATCGCAGAAGAAAATAAAGCTACAATGATTATTTGTCTCTGAGTAAAGATCCATGTTGATCCTCTGACTCAAAAATAAAAAGAAGAAAACTCTAAATAAAGCCTATGATAAAGTTAATGTTCTGATATAAGTTAGATTATTTGATTAGCAAATAAATATAATATATTAAACAAGTTCACAATGACTTCGAAGAAACTATTGAAGTTGTGTTTGACTCTATTAAACGCCCTTCAGCTAAATCTAATTACAAGCTCACTTTGATGACTATGTGTCTGACAATTATGTGTCTGACAATTCTGGGAAACCAGTTAGTCTCGTCAACAGTTCAAATCAATCCTCTTGGTGAATTTTTTTATCCATGTTATTGTTACTTTTATATTGAACCTTTTTGTGTTTAAAAATTTATATTTATCTCGTCTATAGTTAAAAAATTCTAAACTTTTGTGGACGAATTTTTTTAAATATTCTAAATATGCTTGCAAATATCATTCAAAATTTAAAAATTAGAAGATGATTAAACATTTTATGTTTCACCAAATATTAAAACCGTTTGAAAAATAATTAATCTCTACAAATTAAAAATAGTAAAACAAGATATATTTAAAATTCATAAAGATTAAAAATATATTTAACCCTAAAATATTTATACAGTGAAAAAATATATAATTCATCCAAGTTATTAAATGATGCAATAGTACTTTATTTTTTTATTGAAAATAGTTAAATGAACTGAATTTAAGAGATTCATCAAGGTCAGAGTAAACCTCAATGCTCAATGCTCAAAGAGTACTAAGACCAGCGGCAGATCTTCTTGGGAGCGGGCAGGTACTACGGCACCCCTATATTTTTTAAAATTATTTTTTTATATAGATTATAAAAAATAATAGTAATAGATTATTAAAATATTTTGTAATTTTTGTTGTTTGAGAAACACGGCATCCCTTATATTTTTTAAAATTATAATTTTGTACATAGGTTATGAAAATAATAGTGATAAATTATTAAAATATCTTCTAACCTTTATGTTTTGAAAAACACCATTTCACATCTCCACTCTCCACGCATATACCTCTCTTATTTCTACTCAATTTGTTCTTCCTCTCTTAAAATTTATACTAATAAAATTAATATAACAATCTCTATCTATTGCCAAATTATCTAATATCGAATGATAAACTATAACAAACAAATTCTAACACTTTTAGTTAACAATTCAACTACTACCTATTAACAAATTTTTACATGTTAACAATTGATATATAATATAATGAGATACTATTTTTTAATTGTAAATTTATTTATGTATTTTTTAGAAGTGACACGATGTTTAAACATAAAAAAATGATGTATTTTCCAAGAAGAAAATTTTCGACAAAGACGAAAATCGTAAAATAGATATATTTTATTTGATTAAATTGTGTGAAATTCTAAAAACTTGTGTAAATTGTATAACAAAAAATAGTAAAACTTATAAGAATTGAAATTCTAACTTTTTCAAATTATTAACTATGTATGAATTGTGTGAAACTCTAAAAGATATATATAACTTTTCATAATTTCAATTATAATATTTTAGTTAATACTTGTTGTTCACCGGCTCCCCTAGATCCGCCATTGACTAAGACAAATATTTATATATTACTACTAAAGAGATATTCACATCAATAAGAAAATTAAACTCGGAAATTTATAAAGAGATGGATCAATTCTTTACTAATCTTCGTTGACATAGTCATCCTTTCACTAAAGTATAACTTTTATAAAGTGATCAGGACACCTTGGTATCACATGTTTGTTTCATGTTACATTATTATATGGTTTTAGAAATACGGAGCCTCTTCTTGACTCACATGTTTTTTTATACAATAAAGAGTTTTTAGATATGGCCAATGAACATACTAACCTCATATAAAAGTAAAACAATGTATCACATAATCCTAAAATACAAAAACTTATAGTCTTGATAATATCCATGTTAAAATCAGAAAGGACGTTAGAAATAAAATATCAAGAAAATCTTGACTATGTTTGATGAATTTAAGAATGATAAGTAAATAGATTGGAAGAATTTGAAAAATAATAAATAGATCAAAATAATCTATTAAAATCTACTAAAATTAAGTTAAAAAATATCCAATCCATCCATTAAACTAGAAATATAATTCAACCCGTCGATTATCATACTTTAAATAAAATATCAAGAAAATCTCGACGTCGGATGAATTTAAGAATGATAAAGTAAATAGATTAGAAGAATTTGAATTATAATGAATACATCAAAATAATTTATTAAAATCCACAAAAATTAAGTTAAAAATATCCAATCCATCCATTAAACTAGAAATGTAATTCAACCCATCGATTATCATACTTTAAATGAATGCATGGATATCAATCAAATCCATTTAATAATTTTTTTTGAGCATTTTTATAAATTATGTATGTATAGTTAATTATACTATTTGTTATTATTATTTCTAAAAATAATTTTACTCATTATTTTAAAACAGTTTTTTAGTGAAAAATATTATTTTTTTATTACTTAATAAAACTTTTTTTTTGATGTATTAAAAAAGTTAGTAATTTTAAAATAAATTTATTTATTAATTTAGAAAACTGATTTGTGTATTATTTAAAAACTTGTTTTTTTAAAATATATCCACGGTGCTAGGTGACTTAACTCCGGTAAATTCCTATTGTGGTAGACGATGAAACACCACTAAAGGCTAGACAAACAAGGCCCGTGCCTTTTAAGTCTTAAAAAAAAAATTGATCTCTCTATTTTAACTAAATTACAAAAATAATCATTCTATTTTGTTTCTCTTCAGTTTTGGTCTCCAAATAGGATTTTAGTTCAAAATTTGATGAATTTTCATTTTTTTAAAGTGGTACTACACCATTTATGATCATAGATTTCAGGTACAATTGTTTCACATAAGATTTTGAGGCATAATGTGACTTAAATAAATGCAAAAAAAAAAATATATTCATCAAATTTTGGATAAAAATTATGTTTAAGGTACCAAAACTGGTGAAAAATAAAATGGGAGAACAACTTTCGCTATAGGGAGACTAAAACTGCAATTAAGCCAAAAAATTAATATTATTTAGCAAAGAAAAAAATAGCCTCCAACAAAATATTTATATTATAATAATAATAATTATTATTATTATTATTATTATTATTATTATTATTATTATTATTATTATTATTATTAAATAAATTTCTAGTTTACTGAGTTTTTCTAGTAATTCAGTTAGTAGAGTTTAATTCTTTTAACTCATTGACATGATTCAAATCTCGGACATGCTATTTTCTTTTAGTTTTAAAAATATACGTTATATAATTTTCAATGGACAAATAAAACAATTTATATATTTGTACAAGTGGTATTTTATGTTTTAAAAAAACTATAAATATTGTCTTTATTAAATTTAATTATTTATATTTATGAATAATGAATAATAGTTTTTATAATATTATTAATTTTTATGTTTTTTTTTTCTCTTTGATTGTCAAATAAAATATTTTTCTTTTTCTTGAGTAATTTTACTATCTTTTATTTAAGAGGATCATATTTTAAAGTTTGTCTTAAGCCTCTAAGATTGTTGGATCAGTTCCATTGGCATAGTATATGTTCAATCAAAATCATAACTACATTTGTGGGTTGTTTTATTCGCTCTTCAAATTAATTAATCGTTGGCGTTCATAAAAAAAATATTAATCCTTCGTATGTGGGGTTGTCCCAATACAAACTAACAAAAATTTGATGGTGGCATGAAAGCACACCATCATGAATTTTGATTGGTGCAATAAACATCCTAGTTAAATCATGTTTATGATTGGTGCCTAGTAAGAGTAGTTGCAAGGTAGTAATAGCAAGAAAGACACAACAATATAATGGCACAATACAAAGGGTAAAGTGGCATAGTGATGGGTACGCGAGAGTAAAGTGGTTGGATTGGTTTTATTTTCTAATGGAATGTTGGGCAGTTGGGCTGATTGTATGTCTTTTTGTTGGATGTTGTTATGTCATTTTTGCTATCAACCACAATTGTTTAATTAACACTAATTGAAGATAATTTTAAAAAAGATGTTAATTTCGATGTATTATTTTAATTATCATGCTTATTTTCAATAAAAAATTGCAACAATTGTCATGGTTTGACAGCGAGTTGTTTAGTTTATAAAAACTAATGTGGAGTAAAACAGACATAAAAATGAAAAACATTCAAACGATGTTAACATTCAAATCTTTAACAATTATGTTCATAATTTTAAAAATTACAGTTGTTTAACTAATATAATGAATATAATAGTTCAAAATGTAAATGGGAGGAGATAATCAATTTTCACGTGTTTAAAATATATTTGTTATTAATCTCTAGTTTTCAAGGTTGCTTTTGTTGGAGATAATTCAAAATGATGTAGTTAAAATGTAGTTAGAAGTTAGTTAGGATTTGGTTAAGAGTTAGTTAAGTTGGTTGAACTAAAACAACCACAAAACTACTGTTATAAAAGGCTAAGATCAATCCATGAAGTGTAAGTGAGTAATGTTGTAATATGCAGAACCAGAAGATTGATCTGCAGAAGTGAAAAGATCAATCTTAGCAGAACCCAGATCAATCTGAAGAAGCAGAAGAACAATATGTATTTTCTGTTTTCTCTATTTTCTTCTCTTTTCTTCTCAATTCCAATTCCTCTCAATTATACAACCTGTTCCAACATGGCATCAAGAGCTTGAGTTCTAGACTTTGGGAAACACGAGTGAAAGTGTGAGGGGGAATCAAAATTGGGAAACACAAGTGTGAGTGAAAGAAAAAAAATAAGAAATGAATGGAGGAGGATTTCCATCGAATTTGCTAATTCTGGATGGGAAGAACTGGGAGAGGTGGTCTGCATCAATGAGATCGTTGTTGGGAGCTCAAGAAGTGTTTGAGATTGTTCAAGATGGCTATGAACAAATTGGTGCGAATCCAACCGAAAGACAACAAACAACTTTCAAAGATTGCAAGAAAAGGGATTGCAAGGCATTGTTTTACATCCAGTAAAGTGTGGATTCAAACAACTTTGAAAGGATCTCAAAGGTATCTACAGCAAAAGAAGCATGGGACATCTTGGTGAAGTATTACACAAGTGATGAAAAACCAAGAAAGTGAAGCTCCAAATGCTAAGAAGGCAATATGAATTGTTGCAGATGAAAGAAGATGAAGGTGTGGCAGATTACTTCAACCGTGTGCAGGTTGTTGTTAATCAGATGAGAACAAATGGTGAATCATTAACTGAAGTGACAATTATTGAAAAGATTCTTAGAACATTAACACAAATGTATGATCACATAGTGGTGGCAATTGAAGAATCAAAGGATCTTGATAAGATGAAGATGGAGGATTTGCAAGGCTCTCTTGAAGCTCATGAACTGAGATTAAGAGAAAGGTGTGCAGCAACCTCAATATCACAAGTGCAGGCCCTGCAGGCTCAAGTTAGCAAGAAGACCAACCAAGGTGATGTGAAGCACAAGAAATGCAAAGGTAACTTCAAGTGGTACAAGAAGTATGATTATGATGAAGAGACGGATGATTCCGATGAAGGGTCTGGAAGTTCAAGAGATCATAATAAAACTAACAACAGCAGGAAGAATTTGAATGGCAAGAAGAAATTTAACAAGAAAGAAATCCAATGTTACAATTGTCAAAAATGGGGGCATTTTGCTAATGAGTGCAAATCCAAGAAAGTCCAAAGAGAGGATGATGATGCTCAAATGGCAGTTGAAAATTCAGATTCAGAGGATGTGTTATTGATGGCAATAACAAACGAAGATCGTTCCGGGAAAGGTGTTAAAAACAAATATCGTTTTGGAAAAAGTGTTAAAAACGAAGATTGTTCTGGAAAAGGTGAAGAACGTTCTTTGCATTAGTTTTGGTTTCTTGATACTGGTTGTTCCAATCACATGACTGGCCATAGAGATTGGTTTGTAACCATTGATGATAAGGTAAAAAGAGAGATTAGATTTGCAAATGGCAACAAAGTAACTGCAGAAGGAGTAGGAAATGTGTTGAATCAAAGGAAAGATGGCAAGCAATATTCCATATGTGATGTGTTGTATGTGCCAAGAATGAAGAACAATCTGTTAAGTCTTGGACAACTACTTGAAAAGGGATATTCAATGAAGATGAAACATGGTGAAATAAAGATGTTTGATAGTGCAAACAGGTTTGTATTGAAGGCACCATTGTCCAGAAACAGAACCTTCAAAACAGCAATGTCAAATAGATCCTTAAGAATGATGGAGGTTGAAGGATTGGATGAGATGTTGAATCCAAAGGAATGTGATGTTAGTACCCCAATTATTCAACCTCACACAACTTGTAGAACTACAAATAAATGGAAAACAGTCAATCCCAAAGTAAGAACAAGAGTTGTTGTAGGCGATGTTGAGCAAGGGAACAAATATGCTAATGTTCCAGCCACTCTTGCTATTGTGCCAAGCAACAGAAGAAAGGTCCCTGTAATTTCTATTTGCAGAAAGAAGGAAGCGATTGGGCTAGATGATGATAGTGATGATGGTAAGAGTGAGGTCCAATGAAAGCTAGTAGATGCAACTAGGACTCATGTTGCAGCTCATAGCAATAAGGCAAGAGTTGTTGAATGTTTGGCTTGCAACAAGGCTGATTTGCAGCAGCTGGACAGATTGTTGGAAGATGACATGAAGGTGATAACAGGGATGAAATCTGAAGCATTGAAGACTGCAATTGGTTAAGGCGACAAAGGGAAAAAGGCTGATGCGTTGTTAACCATGAGTGTCGTGACTGAAGAAGGCATGATTTCGGTGAAAAGTGCAGCTTGTGAGAGATTGTTGAATCAAAGAGCTGAGATAAAGATGAAGTCTAAGAAGATCAAGGACTGTTTGAACACAACTGCAAAGTGCATGAAAATGTGCTATCGGTGTGGTGAAGAAGGACATTTTGCTCAAAAATGCGCAAGACATTCAAGTGTTCATAGAAAAAGCAATCATTTGGAAACAAGTTTTCACTTATTAAGAGATCAAGTGATGAAAGGAAGGATGAGACTAGAGGACTGCAGTATGAGTGATCTAAAGGAAGGCATCCTAACTAAAAGCTTGAAGAGGGTGAAGTTCAAATAGATTAGGAACAATCTTGTATTAATGTCAATTGAATCACTTTGAATTAGAGGGACATGTTGGAGATAATTCAAAATGATGTAGTTAAAATGTAGTTAGAAGTTAGTTAGAATTTGGTTAAGAGTTAGTTAAGTTGGTTGAACTAAAACAGCCACAAAACTACTGTTATAAAAGGCTAAGATCAATCCATGAAGTGTAAGTGAGTAATGTTGTAATATGCAGAACCAGAAGATTGATCTGCAGAAGTGAAAAGATCAATCTTAGCAGAACCCAAATCAATCTGAAGAAGTAGAAGAACAATTTGTATTTTCTATTTTCTCTATTTTCTTCTATTTTCTTCTCAATTTCAATTCCTCTCAATTATACAACCTGTTCCAACAGCTTTATTGTATATTTTTTGTTAAAAAAAATTATATTAGAAATATTTTAAAAGAGGAAATATAAATAAATTAATTAGTCAATTTGAAGTAACTGAAATTAAAGATAAATAAATTCTCCACAATCAAAACGTTATAAAATAGACAAAAATAGATAGTATCTATTTGACTCATAATTTAATTTTATTAAGTAAATAAAATAGTCCACATTTTATTTGTAGAAATAGAATGTCTAGCCCCTATTTCTATTATTCTATTTTTTATTTGTTTTAAAGTGTACATAAATAAAACCCATAAATTCTAAGTTTGGAGAAACGAGATGTTGCAAATTTAAAAATCAACACTTTAACATATCATTGTAATCTTTTATCATTTAAATTATACTTGCAAAACTTTATTATTCTAGTTCTAATTGTATTTCCTTAATTACCTTGGATGAAATAATAAGAAATAAATTCTATTTGTAGACATTAATGACTTGGTACTTTTTCATTTCAAGCCTGAAATGATAGAATTGATTCGTGAGTGAACCTATTCATTTTTGTTCACATAATTAATGAATTTTCAATGACTTTTCTACACATGTCATTGTATTTAAATAAAGTTTAAAACATTAAAATAAACATTGACAATATTTTGTAGTACATAACATCTTTAAAAAGCATTACGAATTTTTAATATACAGGAGAATATATTCGTTCTTCTTTTCTTTTTTAATATTTATTAAATTGAATTTAAATAAACTACAATATTACATATTAAAGAAACTAAACAAAAAAGGGTTAAACGTCGCCTAAGAGATTCGAACTCTCGCGGGGAAACCCCATGTACTTAGCAGGCACACGCCTTAACCACTCGGCCAAAGCGACTTGATGCTATGATTCTTCATTAACAACTTATTATAGAAACTATACAATTGAGGAGTTATGTGATGTTCTCTCTCACTGCGGTTGCTGGGTTACAGAAGCTACCAAATGAAAGGAAACAAAAAAAAGCGACACAGAAACAAACCATTGATGCAAAGAGGTTCAGTGCGTGCGGGTCCCACTTTATCTCTCCCTCTTAACCCCCACTTTCCGTTCCTCGCACTCACCACCACTTAATTCACTGACATCTAACAAACACACACAACAGAGAAAAGAAATCTCCAATTCACTTCAAATCCAAATCACGCCACCGCAAACCACCATGACAACGACGGCGATACCAACGGCTGATTCAGAACTGAAAACATATTGGTGCCACGAATGTGACATGAGTGTATCTCTAACTTCTTCATCCACTCCCAATCCTCTATTATGTCCTCATTGTCACACCCATTTCCTAGAACTCATGGACTCACCTTTTTCCCAAAACGACGCCGAATCGCTTCTTCCTTCTTCACTATTCGATGTCGTTTTTCAAGACGCACTTTCCTTACTCTCACCCTCTCCGCGTAAAACACGCGCCGCAATAATCGTCCCTATTATAACCGTCACACCAACGATCCTCTCTTTACTTGACCCAAACGGCGTCGTTTTCTGCGCCGTTTGTAGAGAACAAATTTCTGTTGATTCAGAAGCCAAACAGCTTCCTTGTGATCATCTTTATCACTCCGATTGCATCACTCCGTGGCTTCATCTTCGATCCTCTTGTCCTCTTTGTCGTTTCCGAATCTCGGAGCGTGAAGAAGACGATAATGACGATGACGGAGAAGAAGAAGATCTTAATGCATCTGATATGATGAGGCAGATGGTGATGCGGTTGTCGGAGTTGTCGGAGGATGATTTTTATGGTTTGAGAATCACTCTCAACCACATTGCTTCCCGTCATGCTCTACTTCACTCCAATGCTTCCGGTGCCGGCGATAGTCCTGCTCCCGGTGGTGAAATTGGCGCTGACGGTGTAGATGGAGAGTCATGATGCTGAAATTCTTTCCGGTATGTTTTATCTTTTGTTTTGAGTTTGTGTGATAATTTTGACATGAGTCATTCAACATTATAGAGTTTGTGGATTATTGAACTGTGATTCTAAGATTTTTGTACTTTTAAGAGTGCTAACTCTGTTGATTTATGTATGTGTGTGCTTGGGGTATCTTGATTATTGATTTCAAGTGATTAATTTATCAACCTTTTGTTAGATATAGGAGATATAAGGTTGACTTGGTGGCTTAGATGGAAGGGTAAAAGAGTGAAGTGATAAGGGGTAGTCTCGAGTTCCATTTCCACCTCCACCATATATTAACAAATTAACTATGGACATACTAAAATTGGCTGTTTCTAAAAAATAATCATTTGTTAGATGTATATGGAAAACTAGGACTGCTTGTTCATTCCCAAAGTCCTTGAAAATTCTTGATAGCTAGTATATTCCTTACCGTAGCTTTGAATTATGCTTTAAATTTTGGTTAGAGTTGTAAGAGTTGAACACTTTAAATAGTTAAACAAGTTGTAAAGAATCTGATCCCTTATTCTTGTATATGGAGAAAATACAGTTGGCAGGATAAAATCTAGCTTTTGTGTCTAACAAGTTTTCCGATGGAGATTAGTCACTAATAAACAAGGTGAATATTTCGTACTTAAAAGAGTTATAAAAAAAGTAAATATAGATTTCAATGTTAAAAACATTTTGTTGGTTGATCTTGTTGATGTTTAGGAAGGGTAGGTTCATGAGTGGCTGCTTAATTTTAACACGTGGTTAATCTTTGATTCTCTTTGAACTTGTTCATGGAACTGACCTTGAGAGTACTTTTTGAATTTTTTGCTTCCACTCTCTTAACATGAATACATGACAACTGTATGTTAAGGTATTTCTAGTTTAGTTCAATTTTTTGGTGAGAAGGGGAGGGAAGCACATTTCTCTTTAGCTAAGTTAAGCTTGATGGAGAGAAGATGTGTTTATAGACTCTTAGAGACATTGATTGGAAAAACCTTACATTAAATGCCACTTGTAAAGTTATAAGGGTTTAAATGTAAATTAGCACACCCCCTCCATTAAAATTACGGAAAGTTCTCTTTCAGGTGCACCATGAACTCTATTGAGTTTTAATACCTTTGAGGGAGGGATTTTTTGGCTTAAGAATGAACTTTATACTAAACAAACATGATGAGAAAAGGCAAATATTGAAGAATGATGAGATTCACTAGTTTTTCATGAGTACATTTGTAGTGTTGCTAGCATATTTATATATGTCAAAAACTCTTTAGATGTGTCACAGCTATGATAGGGAGTTAAAGATATTAAATTTAGATTTTTTATTTATTTAAATAATGTTCATGTTTTATTTAATTATAATAGATAAATAAATATTATTGGTATCAGTGTCCTATACATTATACATTAGCAGTGATGTGTCTGTGTTGGAGCCTGCGCTTCACAGGACTCTGATACCATCTTGAGAGTTAGATTTTTTGTGCTGAATTACTTGAGAGATTGACTCTTTATAATCAAAATTGTTCAAGGAGAATTTCTTAATAAAGGAAATAAATCTAGACTAAATCAAACCTATATAAATCCTAATATATACAAGGAATAACCTATCTTTTATAGTAACAAACTAAATCAGTGCATATCTCAACAGTTATGTTATATAACAAGAGTAACTGGCTATTTTCTATTTGCTGCATAATAGTCAGCACCTTATGGGATAAGATGCCTACTCCACTACTGTCACTTTTGCTAGTCATCTATATTCTATTTTGAAGAAGTCCCTTTTTTCGCTTCTGAACTAATACTATCTCTTCTGATATTTGTCTGCAGGTATATAGTGTACTAAAATAATAATATTGAAGTTGTATCACCATAGATCGTCTTATCAAGTGTAAATCGGCACCAGACGATTATGCTTCTTCTGTTTTTCCCTTCTTTTTTGGGGAACTCCAACTAGCTAGTTGTAGTGTTATAGCAAGAAATACAATAAACTGAGGGAATGCACAAGTAACGTGCATTTCTCTTCCACTTCTCGATTCCCTGTATGTTGGCTCTGGAAACCACATTCTCTTAAACCAAATTCCCCTCGCTCGGGTCATAATAAAATCATTGTAGAATTCAGATTTCATTTGTGTTATGTCTGTATTGCTAAAGTGGATTCCTTTCACTGAAACATTTTATTCATGGTTTTTTTGCTTTACACTAGATGATATTATTTCCTGGCAACATGGTTGTAGTTAGTTAGGGCATGCGATTGTTGAGGGTTTGTATCATCTAAGTGTTGCTGTATTAACATGGAAGAGCCTTAAAATATTTTGCCGTGTCTGAGTTGTGTTCTGATGATCTGATCTATATTTACATAGCATCACTACTAGTTCTACTTAACTGAACCTCGACTTCTACTAAATGTTTATGATTGACATATTGACATCGATGCTTCAACGATATTGGGTTCATTTTTCAATCATAAAATATTCAAAGCAATTAGATGATAAATTTGTTTCATTCCGCGATACTTTGCTCTATTCTATTTGATTTCGATATCACCTATTCAATGATACCATGAAGTGAAGTATTTATTTGGATTGATTGTCTGCTGAATTAGTAGATTTTGTTTGGTTGGACATACAGAAAGTTTTACCTAGATCTTTCAATTATAACTCTACTGAACTAACTTTGTGCCATTATGTCCCCATAACATCATTTTCAGTTATTTGTTTCCCAATAAACACGTTTCCTAGCCAAAATGATTCATTTAGAACCTGGCTACTAACTTCATCATTGTATATGAGACGTATGGCTTTTACTATCATTATTAGAAACACAATCCAATAAATGGAATTCGACTCGTGTTGTATAAGTCACGCTAATTTAATTCATTCGAGACGCTACAGAGCAAATATGATATGTCTAACTAATCTATTCATAATTTTTTTAGAACAATAATTCATTTTCTCTGTGCTATTAATGTTTATTGAAAAAAAATTATTTATATAGAAGCCATTGACTCAACTTATGACTTTCCTTTTCCTGTAGTAAAAAAAAAAAAACTTTATGGCATTCCTGCAC
>JBBPBR010000001.1:38406261-38420186 GCA_037974775.1 Cicer pinnatifidum | reverse complement strand
ATAAAATATAATTTTGTTATATCTTATTTTTTTAAGAGTAATAATAAAAAATTAGTATATTATGTAATTTAAGTATTAAATTAATAATACAAATTTTTAGATTCTTAAATATAGATCGAATCAATAGTCATGCAGATCATTAGTGACTCATTGAGACAAGTTCAGTTCGATTTTGATAATAATAATAATAATAATAATAATAATAATAATAATAATAATAATAATAATAATAATAATAATAATAATAATAATAATAATAATAATAATAATAATAATAATAATAATAATAATAATAATAATAATAACCTTTTATGAAATTATCTAACCAAACAATATTTCACTCATAAATTACATACTAAACTATCACTCTACTCTTAAATTAATAATAAAAGCTAAAATAATTATTAAGAAGTGCTTTTGAACTATCGTGCAAGGAAGGACTAAAATATCATTTACAAATTAACGTTGGGTTGAGCTCTTGCAATGTCGTCTAGATAACCAACCAACTCAAACAATCGTTTGTTTCTCCGTGGTAGCAACGCCTCTTATTTTGAAATCAAAGCATTACTTAAAATACTAATTTTACCACATTTTTTTGTTGGTGTAAGAATACTTAATTATTTGTTCATTTAAATAATTAGTAATAATCATATTTATTTAATATTATTGATAAAATATTTATTCAAAAGTTAAAACAAAGTAAAAACAATTATTTCTAACAGAAGGGAACTCACTTCCGTATTTGTAGAATTCTAGTGCATTTTAAAAGTTAATGATAAAAGATTAAAAATAAATATAGAAATATCGCGACAATTCTATTATTATAAAATTGTCTTGAAAAAACTGATTTATACCCCATGTTCGCTGCACATCAATACTTATTAACTATTTTTAAATTTTCTCGAACTCATTAGTACCTCAAATTTTGTTGTAAGGGTAGTTTTTTCCATCATCCACATCAAACCAAAGCTAAACACATGGAAGAATGACACAAAACATATAAATGTAAAAACTTCCAATTTAAAAGGAAAAAAAATCCAAACCGGTAAATTGTATGACAAAAACATATGCATAATGCGTGCTCATAAAATTATATGATTCAGATATAAACATGTCACTAGTTCAATATAGAAAAATCACTCATACCAATGAGGAAAACAAATCTATCACTGAGACAACTCACACGAAGATGCTTATATCATAACATGATATATTATCAAAAAGGTATATTCCCACACAACCCACTAAGAATCATTACTGTTATCGGTGATGCTACCTCACGATCTTCTCATCCCCCTAACCACCAAGTGGAAACAATAGGAATACTTTTGGAACAATAGGAACACTTTGTTGTTGGTCTTAGAGAAGGTTTCAAAATATGAGTTCTAAACGGCTTTGAAATTGATTTTGCAGAAATTTCAAAATGTTCTCCTTTTTTCAAACTTTTTAGAGAAAATTATGTTTTTGTTCCAAAACATTCTTCCTTTTTAAAGCTACCTGGAGAACATTCTTCTTTTTTCATGTTTCCTGGAGAAGATTATGTTTTTGTTCCATAACGTTCTTCTTTTCTAAAGATTATTTTGTTCTTGATTTTTTCATCTCTTTTCTTAAAATAACATGCAAATTTCAGATGTCCAATTTTACTGCAATATGAACATTTGATTTTGCATTTGTCCTCTTTTCTTTCGAGAACAAAGAAGGTTTCATACTTTTTTGTTTTTTGAATTTTATCAAAATCAATACCAACTTTATAAAAAATTCCTACCGGAGATCTCATGATTTTTTTGAAATGTTTCTGTGAATTTGATAAAGTTTCCCAAGTCATTTTTGAGAATTTCATTTTTTTTTTTGTTTTAAGAATAATTTCTTTTTAAATCGTAGAACATTCTTGATTTTCAATTTCATCGATTTTCTTAAGCTGAGATTCTTTGAGGTTTTAAAATCTTTAAGTCCAATCTCTTCCTCTAAGTCATCAAAATAATCTATAAAACACTATCATCACTTTCCTCGTCATTTATTGCATCATTAGGCCCAATGAAATCAAATGTCATTTACTGCAACATTAGGCCTAATAACATTCTCTTCCTCATAGGCCTGTTTCTCATTATCCTCTTCATTGACCCTTTCTCCTTAATGTTACGTTTTTCACCCTCTTTGCACCTATATCATCATTCAACAATACCATCTCTCTATTGTCCTTTGGGTCATAAAACCACATGGAATATACAAATGGGTAACCCAATTCTTTCAAGTTACCAAAAGCTTCAAAATAAACCCAAAAATTTGGACCACAAAACCAACTTGTTTCCAATTACCAATTCCTCCCCATGATGTTTCACACACTCAAATCTACCCTCCATTGCTTACAGTTCCAAACACACACAACGCCTAATAAACAAACACGCACAAACATCAAAACACATGAGATCACTGCTGTAAAAAATTCATACATCATGCAAGTTGGTAGGTGCTTAAATAATTATGAGCATTGTTGAACCATTTGAAACAAAAAATGCAACTACCTACCGATAATTTTGCAAACAAGAATATGCTCAGCAGATAGATATAATTTAATTAATAATAGTGATCAGCTTCTCTATCAAAAAATTAAAAACATAAAAGTGATGTGCATATAGACCAAGCAGGACAATTTAAAAATTGAGCGTCATAATCACTTTTAAGTTTTATTACTATTATTATTATTTTGATTAAACAAGTTTTATTATTTTATACCTCTTCGTGCTAAGTTTAATTATCAACTAAGTAATTCTTTTAAAAGATAAATATCAAATAGGTAACCACGTCTAAAAAGATATCTAATTAATTATAAACAACAAAATACCAATTTGGACAAAAGAAATCAACATGTCTACGCATTTTTCAAACACTCAAATAATATTTTAGTAAAAAAACTCCAATAATATTAATTGTATGCTTTTTTTTACTAAAGATATTAGTTATATACTTAATTTGTAACTCCAAAGGGTTAGTTCATGTGTTCGATCTTAAGGATGCCAGTTCCAGCTATTCTAGATAGTCCCATTAGAGAGAGAGAGGTAAATGAGAATTACTTTGTGATTATTTTTGAAACTTTATGATTTTCCTAAAAAAGAGATTAATATATCAAACCGATCGGTTAGAGTCTACGAGCCTATATCCAACCTCAAAGTTTCAATCTGACAAATATTGTGAATGCTAGAGAGTAAATAGTTTCATGTTAATGTTAAGTGTTAATGTTAAAGAAGTCATGCGGCATGGACTAACTAATTTGTATATTATTAGTCTAGTTGTTAGATAATGCACTAGTAAAGTTGATTTGAGATTCTGCCGCGAATTTAAATTTATGTAATTTTTTTTCTAATTGTTCGGTGAAGTTCGATGTTTTCTTTATTTTAGCTTGGAATATCATCGTTCACCTTAAATTTTTTATAAAAAAAAGTCAATGGAAAAACTTAACGAGGAAGAATTGTTATATTTTGTTCACTTGTAATGCCGTTTTTTTACGTCACTTGTAATTATTTTCAAAGAGATTGATGTCCGAAGAGTAATACGTACACAAAACTACCTTCCTCCAAAATAAATTATCATCAAGGTAGAGAAAAAAGAAGATATCGATGAAGTTTTAGATGTCATTTATGTCTTGTCTACCCATTCAAGTTCACGCAGTTTCTACCAAATAAAAAGAAAAAGAAAAATGATATATTATGTGTCATCTTGATAGTGGTTGAGAGGCTTTTTTATTGTTCTGCCATGAAAAAAAAAAAACCATACCACTAAATCCTAATTAAATACTAAATTACCATCTTTTTTCAATTTTCTAAACTTCAGAAATAGGTTTCTCCCCCACTATTTTCTCAACTTATTTATTTATTTTTTTAAAGAATGAAGAGAAATCGGTTCCTCCCCACCGATTTCTCAATGTATTAATTTTTTTTAATTACAAAATTTATTTTATTATTTATAAAATCATTTTTAATAGTAGTGCTATTTAGTAGGCACATATACAAATAATTTGATCAATTAATAAAGACACACTCACCCAATAAAAATAATGCAACATATTATTTTTTGTTAACATCTTTCTTAATAATAAATATACATTTTATTAATCAATAATTATTATTTTAATTAAATAATTAATTTAAGTTTTATTAATTATTTAATTAAGTAATTATTATTTTAATTAAATAAATAAATACAATGTTAATTTTATATTTTATAATTATTAAAAACAATTAATAAAATAGAGTCCCTAAAAATAACAATATTTAATTTAATATTATAATTAAACATACAAATATCAAATTAACTAATTTTATTGCAATGAACTAATATCTATTAGGAGCATCAGTACGATAAGAGCATTTATTCTTGCTATGTCCCTTGTTACGACACAAACCACATCTCTTGGGGTGTGTATTTTTCTCTCGTTGATCCATTTCGGCATGAATACGAGTAGACTGTGTACGATCTTTTGGATCTCTTCTCATGGTTGAATTGTGGCACAACTCTATTCCATTGTATTTTGGCCAATATGATTGAAAATGAATTGCTGGGAACTCTTTCTTGTAAACGTCAAAGATACATTACAATGTATACTTAGAAGACACATACATCATGTAGTCACGGTGAATAAACGAACAAGCGGTGATGACATGTGAACATGGATAGTGTAATGCTTGAAATTCACCACAATCACACCATCTTTTGTCGAGGTCTACCTTGAATGTCCCTACAGGACGACCGCTTGATGGACGAACTAACTCCTTAACTATAAAAATACTATGGGCTCGATTGTGAATAACAACTCATGGGATTTGACATTGCTCGTTACTTGTTTAGATTTTGAATGATTGTATTTGAGTAAATCAAACCTGATGTCATCATTGTTTGGGCCTGTGTCCCTCTTTCTTTAAATTTTGCAGTCACTCTGTAGTATGTTGCTTGCACCAAGAATTGATTGGAAGATCGCGTGTCCCCTTTAATACATTGTTCATGCACTCAAAAAGGTTAGTTGTCATGTGTACCCAATGCCTACCTTCATCATAGGCTTGTATCCATTGTTCCTTTGGAATATCGTCGAGCCATTTCACTACATCTTGACTTCAATCACTGATTTGTCTTCTAAAGTATGTGATGTTTGGTTAGGTCATAGCGTATCCTGAAGGAACAAAAGTTGATGTTGTTATAGACAATTTGAAAACTAAATTATGAAGAAAAAAAATATGTGATATATATATATATATATAATACTAACCCATATTGGTTACAATGGTTTTCATTAGCCCATTTTTGAAGGTCTTCATGAAGTTTTTTGATATATGTCGAATGCAAAAGACATGATGCCAATTGTTGTTTACACGCCTAACAACACTTTTAATCGAATCATATCTATCTGAAATCAAACAGAGGTTAGGATGAGGTGTGACAAACATTTGTAGATGAATGAGGAAGAAAAACCAAGCATTTGATGTTTCACCCTCAACAATGGCGTATGCTATAGGAGTGGTATGATCATCACCATCCTGAGCGATTGCCATTAGTAAGGTCCCACAATACTTCTCATATAACCATGTTTCATGAACTAAAACAACTGGTTTACAATGATCAAACCCTTTGATACATGGTTGGAAACTCCAATAGAGGCGATGGAAGACAACTTTGCTAGGAACTCGTTGGTCATTCTCAATAAAAGGTCCCATTTCAATATCGGTAACAATGTCTCGAAGATAATGTTTGAAAGCAAGAATCCACCATGGAAGCTTTTTATATGATTCCTCCCAATTGCCCTATATTCTCTCAATAGCCTTTTGTTTTGCAACCCATGTATTTCTATAAGTAGTGGTATATGTGCACTGAGATCGTATATGTGCAATCAATACTGAAACTGATATTATGGGATCCGCTGTTACCATTTGTAAGATGCTTTCACAAATAACAACCGAAGAGAGTTGTATCTTGTGAAACTATTGTTTACGAGCATGTGTGTGACCCTTTTAGTTTTATGATCTTCCAGATGTTTGTGAATAACTTATTTGGTGCAGACCTAGGTACGCTTGAGTCAGCTGCTCATTATATTAATAACATGTACTCATTTGGTTTCCGTCATTCCCTAATCAAGTAGATCCTACTTCTTTGATGCATGTCGACCTACTATGTGAAAATGTTCAGGAGACATATGCCCCAGTTGACGAAGAAAACTCACCTCCATGTCGTCCACGTTGTATTCGTCGACCACCACGATGTGGGACATGACACCATAAAGGAGATTAATGTAATAAAAACAATGTAATAAAATTTGTGCATATTTCTTTTCTCTCATTTGATATTTGTATGTTTAATTATAATATTAAATTAAATATTGTTATTTTTATAGACTCCATTTTATTAATCTTTTTAATAATTATAAAATGTAAAATTAACATTATATTTATTTATTTAATTAAAATAATAATTACTTAATTAAATAGTTGATAAAACTTAAATTAATTATTTCATTAAAATTATAATTAATGAAACTTAAATTAATTATTTAATTAAAATAATAATTATGAATTAATAAAATGTATATTTATTATTAAGAAAGATGTTAACAAAAAATAATGTGTTGCATTATTTCTCAGTGGGTGAATGTGTCTTTATTAATTGATAAAATTCCCTATATATGTGCCAACTAAATAGCACTACTAATAAAAATAATTTTATAAATAATAAAATAAATTTTATAATTAAAACAAATTAATACATTGAGAAAATGGCGGGGGAGAAACCGATTTATCTTCATTCATTAAAAAAAAAGTTGAGAAAATGGTTGGGGAGAAATCGATTTCTCAATGGAAATTTAGAAAATTGAAAAAAGATGGTAGTTTGGTATTTAATTAGGATTTAGTGGTAGTTTGGTATTATTTTTTTTTCGTGGCAGAACAATAAAAAAGTTGTAGTTGAGGTGTTAAACTAATAACATTAAAGAAGTACTTCTTAGGTGACAACCCATAAGTGGAAGTAATTTTTAAATTTTGCATTTTAAAATTCGTTACTCTTTTTAAATTGTGTGAACTTGCACTATGGTGAAGATTTTTGATCATATTAAAACTTTTGTCATGTTATCTATTTATTGGGCGACTTGTGATTTTTTGAGCTATAGATTCTAATTTTTCGATCATATTCATTGTTAACTTTGTTAAGTTTCCCTAATGTAAGCATAGTTGATTGATCTTTGGTTGCGTATCTTATTTGACATACTTTGAGAAATTTGTGTGTGATATGTTTGACTTAATTTTGATAGATTGTTATTCTCTTTATTCTTCCAGTTCTGAATTTTTGAGCTTAAACACTTTAATTACTTGTTGTATGATTATTCAAAATGTGTTATTTCTTCAGAACTTGGACTAATTCTTAATTGCATTACTTGTTATTTATGCATACACTGAGACAATTTTATTTGTTCGCTTGAGTCTTTCTTACCACAATATGCATATTTTATCCTTTTCTAGCTCTTTTGACCATTTTTCTTTTCTTTTAGTTACTAACAACATTACAAGCTAACGACCTGATTTTATTTGAGGGATAACAACCATTAAAGTTTGGGATAACAACCATTGAAGTTTGGGGAGGTGGTTCTCAAAAGCACCAAAAAATTTTTGTTAGTTGTTATTAAAAAAAACAAAGAAAAAAAAAAGGAAAAAAATTCAAATCGTGTAATTTGATTAATAATAGTTTTTCTTGGTTATTTGTCAATGCTTTGGGATCTCCACAGAAAATATGGAAGAAAAAAAATATGTAGGAAAATTTGAGACAATGTACCTAACTCCAAGTAGTGAAGTCTACTATCTAAAAATATCATAGCCTTACCTAAGTCCTATTACAACTTAAAAATGTATGTGTTTATTACATTGTGATTGTCAACTATGGTAGGATGATGCATTATTCAAGGATTTGAGTGTTAAAGCATAACCTTTGCTAAACCTTGATCAAATCTTTTATGAGAGTGAGAATAGTGAGTTGAACTTGATAGATAAATATTAATTGTATTGTTCTAATTTTCAAATTGGTGTATTTAGAGATGTTAAATATCCTTTAAGCATGATGAATATATTGTTGGGGTTGCTTTTATGCTTTTCTAATTGTTGATGAATATATGAGTTTAAGCTTGCTTTTTAAATGTTATCTGATTTGAATTTAATTTTTGTTTGGGGGCAAGAAACAAACTAAATGGAGTTGTGATAATTTTTTATCATATGCATGTTTTTCATTATACTTAGTCTTTTATTATCTTATTCATCTTTGATAGTAAGTTAATTTTAGAAGTTAATTAATATAGTTTGTTGATTTTATTTCTTGAATTCAATATCATGTTTATGTGCTTATTTTCTTGATTAAGTGATGTTTTTCAAAGTTTTACTTTGTTTCATGGTTTTAGTGCAGTGCTGAATTTTTGGTAAGAAATCAACATGATCTATGTGGATTATTTCAACCATATTTGAAGTTGTAGATGTTCAAATGAAATCAAATTAGCTGCAAATAAAAGATAAAATCCATAACTTTCATGAAGACACCAAAACCAAATTCAAACAGAAAAGAGGTTAAAAAATGCAATGAAAGTTAGACCTTAAATGTTTTGTGCAGGAGTGCAAGTGCATGCACTTGGGGCACATTTTTGCGTTATTTTAACAAATTGTTTATGCTTCAGGAGTGTTGGAGTGCCCCTATCTTGCACTCGAACGCAAGACGTGTTGCAGAATGAACAAAAGTACAATTTTATCAATTTTTATTGATCTTTTGGTTGTTTTGAAGGGAATCAACTTATTCCCTAGCATAGGAAACTTGGAGGAGGCTGGCAAAGGTGCTATAAAATACCTAAAAAAGGGGGTTTGAATTGTGTTCCTCCATTTATGAAAGAAACTTCAAAAGCTTAACCAAAAAGTATGTTCTCTATCAAATCATTAAACATATGATTAAAACCGCTTTAGAGACAAAGATGATGAATTATAGAGAAGATAGATATGAAAAATAGAGAGATAGAGGAAACACGTATATTTTTATACTAGTTCACAACAAACTATTGCTACATCTAGTCCTCCACTTATAGAGAGACTTTACCTCAGTACAACAAATGACTTAATCCAATATTTCAATAATAACATACGAGTATTGATTACTCTGCCTATTTAGACTTTGAATATTCTTATTTAGCCTCTCCAGGTTGTCACTGTTAGAACCTTTCTTCAACATTCTAACAGTCTACCGTTGAGGTTTATCAATATTGTTGTCCCTCTTTGAGTACCTCTTATGAGTGAGAGAACTGTTGCCATCAGATTGAATTACATCAGTACCAGTTTGTGTCTAAGTTGACACAAAGTCTCATTCTGAGATTCTAACTTTTATTGAGAGATTGTTGCTAATCTAGTTATATATCAGTTCAAGTGTATGAAAATACTTTGAATGATTTATATCAATGCTAAATAACTTTCTACTTAGAGGATTTTTATTAAAACTTTTCTATTGATGTGTGCTTGACTTTTTTAGAATTCTTTCATTAATAGATTGCCTTTTTTAATTCTCTTTCACTAACTCGATTGACTGAACAAGTTCTTTTTAAATAGAGAGAAGAAATGTTTGTTGAGAATGTTACCGTGGGGATTTTCAATTACCATTTAAGGCAGATCAGTCTTCAAGATGTATCCATATATATCTTCATAATTGACTATGCGCATCTTTAATTTAAGAGGGGATATCTCAAACGATGTTACTATAAGAAGATGTCACAAAGATTTTCAAACAATTAACGCATTTAAGATGTTGACTAGAGGAAAAACAAATGTGTTTTCTCTAGAGCATTGACTATTCATAGTGTTCTTTTTTAAAGCGTTGACTTCCATCAAAGCATTAACTATTTATAGTGTTGACTTTTTATCACAAAGTTGAGTTTTTAGAGTGTTGACTTTCTATCAGAGTCATACGATACAATGCTTGTCACAATTATCAGAGGTAGATTATCATTTTGCTTGACATACTTATCAGAGGCAGACGATTATTTTATTTGACACACTTATTAGAGACAGAACATTAAGATTGTTGTTTGTATTAATGGATTCACTAGAGGTGCATTTGAGAGTGCGACCATCATAGTCAGACATAGTTGTAGTAGTTTCTTTGTTCATAAGAGAATCTAGCTTATACCAGAACAATGACTTATATTCCTTTTGCCTTTAATGTTTTGACTCATACTGTATATCACAATACTTCTTATTGCTATATTATGACTGATGAGGCAAAAAATCTTTTTGATGTATGTTTTAATGACAACAAACCTTATAAAATAAACAATTAAGTTTTATGAATGGCGGTCTACCATTGATTGCACTTGAGTTTTGTTTAAGGAAAATGAATTGCATAAGTGAACAAGCAAGAAGCCATTCACTTCATCAAAGTGCACAATTATCCACTGAATAATGAAGTAATCTCAAAAGAAATGTATCATATATCAATCATTCAAGATAATGATTATTATATCTTCAAGATAACATCTTCATGAAGAAGATGATCAAATACAATGATCAATGATCACACTATGCTATACATCATAAGCAAGATCATTTGAAAAGGAACAAAAAAAAAAAAAAGACAGAACGGAGAACGTTCTTGATAGAAGTATGAAAAACGAAGAATGTTCTCCACAGTTCTGAAATTTCAAGAACAAATTATCTCCTCTGTTGAAGAAGAAATTGCTACTGGATTTCACAATCATTGCTCTTTGATTTCACAATCGTGTTATCAGTATTCCACAAGGAATATACAAGATTCATTTGAGCAAATAATCAATCCAAAATGCAAAGAAGAAAATCTTGGCAAACAACCGACAAAGATAAAAAAACCAACACTCAAGCAAACATAACAGAGAACAATCTTGGCAAAAGACTAGAAAACGGAGAACGTTCTCCAAAACTTCATTACACCAAGAATGCTTAAGTCATTCTTTAATGAAAAGAAAGCTGCTACGATTTGCAAGTACATTTCCAATATTCTACAAGGAATATACAAAGCTCACAATTGAAATAGAAACACTCCAAAAAGAACAAAAGATAAATGGAACAACTCATGATAAAGAAAACAAGTGTATCCTCCAAGTTCAAGAATGATCATTCTCCAACATGTTAACATCAATCAAAATCATTCTCCACCATTTTAACATGAATCAAAATCAATCTCCAGCATGTTAATATCAATCTCCAGCATGTTAATATCATTCTTCAACATGTTAAACATCAATCTCTAGAATGATAACACCAATCTGCAGAAAGTTCTCACCAGGCTCTAAAATATTCAACAATCATTCTCTAGCAGATTGACATCATTCTCTAGTCTATATTGCGTGAATCAAAACACTGTTTGAATGCATCAATCATATATCTAAGAATCAAAGGATCATTAAACACAATGAAATTTGTTCAAGAATGAGAAGCTTCAAACCAACTATTCCCATCACAGTAGAAGAATCTAGAATGTTCAAAGACATGAATAAAGTCTGGTTTTTGGTCCAATCTGAAACATGAAAGCAGAGCACTTTCCAACGGCTCTTTTGGTTGTCATAAACCTTCTTAAAGCCTATAAAAGGAAGTTTAAGCTCAAGAAAAAATCAAAACTTCAAGTGCTAAGAAAATTCATCACTCACTTACATTCATACACTTGAAAGACTCTCATTCCACATAAAAGAATCAGTTGTGTCCTCATTCAATTTCTTAGAGTTATTCTACTAAATCTTTTGTAAAGAATCTAACCTCAAGCAAGTGTTGAGATTACTCAAATTCTTCCAAACACTTTAAATCATCATATTGTAAACTCAAGACTATAGTGTGGAATATAGTTTGAGTAATTTGTAGGAAACCCTTTTATGGTTAAAAGGTGAAGTGGAAAAGTCATTTGTCAAGATTGAAAGGTAAATTGTTGAAAGTTTTTATGGCTAAAAAGATAGTGTTGTATTACAGATCAAGGTTGATATGAACTTGTGGTGTAAAAACCAAGATCATTCTCTATTTTGAATGTTTAGTGAAAAATATCACAACTGTGAGGACTAGACGTAACCCGGGTTGGGTGAACTAGGATATATCTTTGTGTGATATCCCATCCTTTATCTCTATTTATTTCTAGTCCTTTGATTGTCAAATTAAATAGATAAGTTAAATTGTGTGTCTTTCACTAGCCAAGAACGTTCTCCATTTTCTGTTTTCATAACCAAGATTAATCTTGAGTTAAATTCTTTAGTTTTTAACAGGAATTTTTAAGAAGATGAACTTACAATTCAAACCCCCCTTTCTTGTAAATTGACATTGCTACTTCAATTGGCAATAGAGTAAGGTCTCTAACGATTAAACACTTTAACAAGTTCTAGAGTAAAGATCTAGAACAAAAAATGTCAAAAGCAATATACATTGTTGAAGGAGGATCTTCAAACAGACCACCTTACTTTGATGGAACAAATTACTACTTATGGAAGAACAAGATGCATTTGTTTATGAAATCTCAAGATACAAGAATGTGGTGTATCATAACTGAAGGATATTTCATTTCAAGAGTAAACCAAGCTGATCTATAGTAAATGAGATGCATTCTCTTGGGAAAGTTTACTCAATGCAAGACAAAGTAAGAAAGATCATGTGATGTCTACCAGCCATATGGAGACCAATGATAATAGCCATAAGACAAGCCAAGAACCTTGAAGTGCTAGGACTAGAAGAGCATATTGGAACCTTACGAGCACATGAATTGCTGCTAGAAGAAGATAAACCAACCAAGAAAGGCAAAGCAATAACCTTAAAATCTTTTCAAGAAAGTATGCCACAACAGGAAGATGTTGATGAAGGAATAGTTTGTCTTACAAGAAAGACACAAAGATGTTGATCTATAGTAAATGAGATGAATTCTCTTGGGAAAGTTTACTCAATGCAAGACAAAGTAAGAAAGATCTTGTGATGTCTACCAGCCATATGAAGACCAATGATAATAGCCATAAGCCAAGCCAAGAACCTTGAAGTGCTAGGACTAGAAGAGCATATTGGAACCTTACGAGCACATGAATTGCTTCTAGAAGAAGATAAACCAACCAAGAAAGGCAAAGCAATAACCTTAAAAGCTTTTCAAGAAAGTATGCCACAACAACCAGATGAAGATTCAGAAGAAATCAAACAGGAAGATGTTGATGAAGGAATAGTTTGTCTTACAAGAAAGATACAAAGAATGTTCAGAAGAAAGGATTCGACCAAAAAGGGATATTCAAATAAAAAGGAAAACTTCAAAATAGAGGTAGACAAAAGTAAAATTACATGTTTTGGATGCAAAAAACAAGAACATTATAAAACTAAATGTCCCTTGAACCAAAGAGCACTGAAGAAGTTTCCAATCAAGAAAAAAATCCTTCATGGTGATCTGGGATGATTCTGATGAATCAGAAACTGAGGAACCTGAAGAAGCCAACTTATGTTTGATGGCAAATACTGAAGACAATGAGGTAATAAATTATGAACCATATCTTTTATGTGAACAAATTGAAAAAGATTTTGATAGCTTACTTAATGATTCAAATCTGCTCGTTCAAAAATGTAGCGCTTTAAATGACTGATGAACTAAAAAAATATCATTTTGAACCTGCAAGAATCTCATTTTAATAAAAATTATGAAACTGAAAACCAAAAATGACTTATCAAACTTTATTAGAGCTACTGAAATCTTTCAAAAAAATCACGGGATCTCAAGTATGAATTTTTGATAAAGCTGAAGTTGGTTGTGATAAAACTCAAAAAAAAAAAAAATGTATAAAACTTCTTTGTTCTTGAAAGTAAAGAGGACAAATGTAAAACAAAATGTTCATATTATGATAAAATTGGACATCTAGAATTTGCATACTATTTTAAGAAAAGAGATGACAAAAA
>JBBPBR010000001.1:38377378-38406048 GCA_037974775.1 Cicer pinnatifidum | reverse complement strand
GATGACAAAAAAAAAAAAAAACAAGAACAAAAGGATCTTTAGAAAAGAAGAACTTTCTGGAACAAAAACAAAACTTTCTCTAAGAAACTCGAAAAAAGGAGAACATTCTCCAGGTAGTTTGAAAAAGGGAGAACGTTCTGGAAGAAAAACATAACTTTCTCCAAAAAGTTTGAAAAAATGAGAACGTTCTAGAATTTCATCAAAATCTTTTTCAAAGATGTTAAAACTCATATTTCCAAACCTTCTCCAAGACCAACAACAAAGTATTCCTATTGTTCCAAAAATGGTCACTTCGAATCAACTTGCTACTTTAAACATTCTCCATTTCATTCTCCTCTTAAATGCTGGAGAATGATAAGTGATCACCCTAAAAAATTAGATCAATGGTGAATAATAATTACAATGTTATATTTGGATAAATCAAAGTTGATAATGTTCAAATATCATCCATGAAAATTCCAATGTATGATCATGGAGTGGCAAAATCTAAGAGAATGACCAATTTAAGCAAAAAGGTTCATTCTGGAAGCTATATCAAAATATTCTCCAGAAGAGTAGAACATTCTCCATAAGAGCCGAACATTCTCCATAATGTTATTGACAATAAATATGCTTCCTCAAATCAAAACTATGTTGCCTATCATGGTTGAAGGACAACAATAACTTCTAAAAAGAGTTTGAACCATTAATTTTTGGTACTCCTACACCTATCTCACTATTGATCTTTCCTCCAAAAAATCTCCTCATGATCAAATGATTGGAAGAACTAGTTGGGAGGAATTTATTACTGTTGCCAAATTTGCTGCTACTGAAGGTAAAAAAGAAACCTCTAGCATTGAGAATCACACTACTATTTCTCAAGAACGTTCTTCAACTTGTACAACCACCACGGCTGCCCCTCAAGAAAGTTCTTCACCTCCAACGAACATTCTCCCTTCTCCCTCCATTCAAAATTGCTATACTTAAATCAAGTTCTTGCAGTCTTGCTGAAAGTCGACCATCAGATCAAAGGAATAACAACAAGTATAAATGGTGGTCCTTTAGAAGAAGCACATATTCACATTGTGCTCTTGTCTAATTCAAGTGCTTTTTCGGATCTTATCAAGGTATATCCTGATCATGATTGCTATTTAATTCATTCTTGGAACTCAAATAAATTTCTGCAAATTCTCCTTTCTATGTCCTTAAAAGCATTCTTTTTGGTTAAATCTCTTTGATCGTTTCAAAAAAATTAGTTTTTGAAAAATAAAAACTTTATTAGCATAAGAATGTTTTGTAAAGAGAGAAATCATCTTTGACATGTTGTCACATTCATCTTATTTTTCTTCCTTGTATGCGCTCACTCTCTCCATTTTTTCTAGTAAGCATGATCTTGAATCAAGATCATTCTCCAGCATGTTAACATAAATCAAGATCATTCTCCAACATGTTAAACATCAATCTCAAGAATGATAACATCAATCTGCATAAAGTTCTCATCAATCTCCAGAATGTTCAACAATCATTCTCCAGTAGATTGACATCATTCTCGAGTTTGTTTTACGCGAATCAAAACACTGTCTTGAACTAAATGCATCAATCATATATCTAAGAATCAAAGGATCATTAAACACAATCAAATTTGTTCAAGAATGAGAAGCTTCAGACCAACCATTCCCATCACAAAAGTGGAACGCATAATGTTCAAAGACATGAACATTTTTAATTTAAAAAGTCTGGTATTTGGTCAAATCTAACGCATGACAACAAAGCACTTTCCAACGGATCATTTGGCTGTCATCAAC
This sequence comes from Cicer pinnatifidum, assembly GCA_037974775.1. Classification (NCBI taxonomy): domain Eukaryota; kingdom Viridiplantae; phylum Streptophyta; class Magnoliopsida; order Fabales; family Fabaceae; genus Cicer; species Cicer pinnatifidum. The sequence continues at coordinate 38,404,264 of JBBPBR010000001.1, read as the reverse complement.
CTTCCTAAAGTATATAAAGGGAATGCCTTGTTCAAGGAAAAATAAGAACTTCAAGTGTTAAGAAAATCCATCACTCACTTACATTCATACATTTGAAAGTCTCTCATTCACACAAAAAAGAATTAGTTCTGTCCTTATTCAATTTCTTAGAGTTATTCTACTGGTTCTTTTCTAAAGAATCTAACTTCAAACAAGTGTTAAGATTACTCAGATTCTTCCAAACACTTTAAATCATAATATTGTGACTCAAGACTATAGTGTGGAATATAGTTTATTTAGTTTGTAGGAAATTCCTTTATGGTTAAAAGGTCAAGTGTAAAAATCCTTTCCAAAGATTGAAAGGCAAACTGTTGAAAGTCTTTCTGTGTGGAAAGACAGAGTTGTATAAAAAAATCAAGGTTGATCTGAACTGGTGGTGTAAAAATCAAGATCGTTCTCTGTTTTGAACGCTTAGTGAAAAATCTCACAACTGTGAGAACTGGATGTAACCTGGGTTTGGTGAACCAAGATATATCTGTGTGATATCTCTTCGCTTATCTCTATTTATTTATAGTCCTTTGATTATCAAATTAAATAAATAAGTTAAATTGTGTGGTTTTCACTAACCAAGAAAGTTCTCCGTTTTCTATTTTCAAAATCAAGAGCATTCTCCGTTTTCTGTTTTCATAACCAAAATTAATCTTGAGTTAAATTCTTTAAGTTTTAACAGGAAAAATTAAAAAAGCGAATTTATAATTCAATCCCCCATTTCTTATAAATTGACATTGCTAATTCAATGACTTTCTCTATTAGTAAACAATTACTTATTTATTTGGAAATAATATTATTTATGGTTATAAACACGTGATTATTATCTCTAACTTACTTTTAATTTATGCTACCTTAAAATAGATTGTTATTAATATAAATATTTATTTTATGACTTAATCTGCACACTTAGGAAATACAGTTAGGGGATAATTGTTCTTTACTTGTTTGTTTTTATTATCATCAAAACATTAACCAAATGATTGTAACTCAAACTACTTTTGCATTAACAGTTGGTTCTAACATCATTGAAGGAGTTTTCTCAAGAATCATTCATAAATATTTCATGTAATTCTTCTTTAAATCTCTACGCTTTGTTTCTTTGTCATGAGTAAATGAGCCCTCTTTGTTTGGATGAGTAGAGCATGATGAAACCCTTGAATTTGTGATTCCATTTATAGTTTTATGAATGAGTTTATTAAATTTTTTTTCTCATCTCAATGCTTAATGTTTTTTATTGCTTGATCAGCTTTAAACTTTTTTTTTTTTTAATATAAAAAAATAGCCAATGTAAGTAAGTAGTTGTTAATTTTGTTAGAGGGGGAGTTGAACTTATATCTCTTTGTCACTCCAACTTCTCCAAACAACAAAATAACCAAATGAATCCCTCTCAATCACCTTTAAACTCTTTTATGATTCATATTTTGAAATGAAAGTTGAAATTATGAATGCTTGAGATAATCATGACTTTTTTGTCTTGGAATAAATGCAAACATATGAAAACAATTGAGATATTTGCACATGAAATAGATCAATATGAGAATTCTTTTATATTCAAGTTTAATTCTAATATTAAATTCACTAAATAATTAGTGGTTACTTTGGAATTAAATTTTCTATCACCAACTAATTTGGGCAAGAATAGTAAAGAGTGTTCCTTAATAGTTCAATAAAAGAACTCATTAAGCATGATCAAATTAAGAATCAAGGTTGAGTTCAAAGTAAAACTCATCAATGACATTTTTCTTATTATAACTATTCAATACTATTATTCTTGTTAGTTAAAAAATACTCAATTAAATCATATTTTTTTTCCACTTTTAATAATTAAATATAATTCAATAGTATAACACAATTCTTAAGTTCAACCTTTAGTATATTTGTTGAACCACTGTGATACTGAAGATGGTTTCTTGGAAGAGATGTGTCCCTTAAATTAACATCCATTCTTTGACAATTATTCTATTAATTGTGACAAGATGGTTGTGATTAACAGACTAATATTTTGGTTAAACATACCAAATACCTAATCTCAATTCCAAGTGTGTTTGGTTTCACTTTTGAATAAGCTAAAATTTAATTTCAAAATTCTAAAATTGATTTTGAAATTTTTGAGTGTCATTGAATAGAATTGATTTTGAAATATTTAAGTTTCATCAAATAAAATTGATTTTGTTTTTCAGAATTGATTCCAAAATTAATTTTTATCAGCAAGTTTATTCTTCAATTAATTTTTATTAAAAATGTTTAGTTATAAACCACTTTACCTTCAATGCGCTGTTATTTAAAATTAATTTACAAAATAATTAATTTGAAATTGTTCAATACTGAACTAAAACTCAAGGGTCTTAGACGAAATGTGGAAGTTGTTGTGGAGGAAGGTGAAGATCTCCACAATGTGGTTGTGTACATGCACACATTCTAATAATCCAGTAAGCTTTTTTTAGAGAATGAAAGGTGTTTAGGGTTAGAATTTAATGCACCTTTATTGTTTCAAGTGTCATTCTTTACAATCGATTATCTAGGGTTTCTAGAAGAATTCCATTATGAACATCAGAGAAGCTACGATTCTCAAATCACCCTCTGATGTAAGACATGTGTCTTTTCTAATGTGAGATGGTGATTGCCATCTAGTGACTATAATCACAGTCTGATTCATATCAAATGGATCACAATGTGGACATAAATGATGTATCGTTGTCCATAATTGATTCATATCAAATGGATCAAAATGTGGACATAAATGATGTATTGTTGTCCATAGTCGCCAAATGTCTTTTTTCAACCATCATGTGTTTGAGATCAAAGGCATATGTGGGTTACTATGGTTTATCGACTTCCTTAACTCAGTGGAGGTAAGCCATGTCAACTTCCTTAACTAATTGGAGGTAAGCCATGTCAACTTCCTTTACTCACTATTTTTTAAAATTAAATTACAAAATCAATTAATTTGAAATTATTCAATACTGAACTCAGACTTAAAGGTCTAGGACAAAATGTGGAAGTTGTTGTGGAGGAAGGTGAAAGTGACATTTCCAAGCTCTGCAATGTGGTAGTGTACATGCACACATTAAGACAATCAAGTTAACTTTTTTTAGAGTTTGAGAGGCGTTTAGGGTTAGAATTCAATGTACCTTTACTGCCTTAAGTGACTTGCTTTATAATCGATTATCTAGGGTTTCTAGAAAAATTCCATTAGGAACACCAGTGAGGGGATCCACAATTATCAAATCACCCTATGATGTAAGACACATGTCTTTTCAAATGTGAGATGGTGATTACCACCTAGTGCCTATAATCACAGTCTGTTTGATATCAAGTGGACCAAGATGTAGACATAAATGATGTATTTGAAGTAGCAATGTCGATTTACAAGAAAGGGGGGTTTGAATTGTAAATGCACCTTTTTAAAAATTCCTGTTAAAAACTTAAGAAAATAACTCAAGATTGATTCTTGGTTATGAAAACAGAGAACATTCTTGGTTTTTATTATAAAACAGAGAACGTTATTTGATTAGCTTAAAACAGTAAATCAGTTTATGTTTTATCTTAGTTAATCAAATAAGTATGACAAGTAAAGAGATAGGATAGAGAATACCACACAAAGATTTGTCCTGGTTCACCCAACGTGGGTTACGTCCAGTCCTCACACTATGAGATTTTCCACTAAGTGTTTAAAACAAAGAACCTTCTTGATCTTACAACACCTAGTCTAGATCAACCTTGATCTTGTTTCAATATCTATTACTTTCCACCCATAAAGAAATACCAGCACCTATCTAACCTTGATAGGATGTACTCGTAACCAAACTATAATGAAACTCTTATAGTTTGAGTTTTTACAATTGGATTGCTTGACAGAATCTGAGATTTCACAACTCTTGTTTGAGAATTGATTCTTTACAAAGGATCTAATGATAATTACGCAATCTAATATAAGAATATAACTCAGTAACTGTTTTGCGAAATATCAGAATGTAGAACAGCCTCTGTTTTGCGAAAGAGTAGAATTTCAAGTATGTATGTGATTGATTTATGGATTTTTCAGCACTTGAATTTCTTGCTTTGATCCTGGATATTGGCCTTCTATTTATAGGCATTAGAAGAAATTAGTGAAGGTCAAAAAGAGCTGTTGGTAGTGCTCTGTAGTTTGACTGAAGCCAATATATTAGATTAAAAATAATCCAGCTTTGAAAGAACTCTTTTTGACTTTTCTGGTTTAGTATTTAAAGCAGTTATGCCTTTTTTAAAAAAACCTTTGACGTTTCTTCCTTGATCTTGGATGGTACGGTCTCGATCTTGAGTCTTGAATGTAGTTAGAGAAGTTTGGAGAAGAATTATATGCCATTGCAGAAGAGAATGCACAGCTGTTGAAGTTATGCAGAAAATGGAGATTGATTATCAATCTGCGTCTGTAAATTTGAACTTTCTTGATATTTAATAATAAATCTGGAGTTCCTATTTTAATCATTCTGGATGTCTTTTGCAATGTCTTATCATATATCAAGGTTGATCGATCTTTCTTGACAATTTGATTTTTGGAGTTACAAACTGTCTTGATTTTTGTCTGACTTTGAGTCCTTATATTTTAGAGATCAGATAACTTTTTTGAGCTTGGATGAATTCTACTTGTTTCTTGCCATGCACTGATTCTATATGAATAAATTTCCAGGGCAGAATCTTTGTTAAAGAGGTAGAAAAAGTTTGATCAACATGCTGTGATGAACATATTTGAAGCTGGAGATCATTCTCTGTTTTAATGCAGAATGTTCTTGTTGCTGCCTTTTCTGCTTTGCTTGATTATGTTCTTAATTAAATTCACTCAATAGCACATGTTAAATTAACATAACATTTTAGAATCATAATTAACTTTCTTAATTAACCTTTGTTTATTTTCATCAAAACTTTAATTATAGAGTTTGTCTCAACAGTATTGTGGTCCATAATTATTATATCTCGTTATTCAGCCATCATGTTGTTGATATCAAAGACATATATGAGTTATCGTGGTCTATCGACTTCGTTTACTTAGTGGAGGTGTGCCCTAATTCGAGAAGCTTTTGTGCTATTCCCAATTGGGCCAGATCAATTCGAAGTGGGCCTATTTCTTTGATGGATTTTTGACCGCACCATTGTAAGTCTGACCCACTAGAGAGATCAATTTTTTATCACCACATAAATGTAACTTTTAACCCTAAAGTAAATTGTAGATGGTTATATATGTATTTAATTGAGGGAAAGTGCCCCTATTAGGTTGTTTATCTACAAGATTTATCTACAAGAAGATATGAATTATTAAAAAAGAAGATTTGATCAAGATTTATCACAAGAAGATATGAATTATTTACAAGAAGATTTAATCAAGATTTATCTACAAGAAAATATGAATTATTTACAAGAAGAAACACTCACAAGGCAATACATTTATTATTTGCAAAAATATGATTCGTATTTTGACAAAGGACAAAATACTAAATTGGACTTAGTGATATTCCTACTTGTGAAAGTTCACGAATCGATCCAACACTATGTTCTCGCCCAGATCAAATCAAGCCATAAGAAGGAAGTTTCATCTCAAGAATTTGTGAAAGAAATCTTAACAAAATACAAACAATATCAATATGAAAAATTTACAAACTCAATCTTAACAAAATACGAACAATATCAATTTGAATAATTTACAAACTCAATCTTAAAAAATTATGAACATTACCAATCTGAATAATTTACAAACTCAATATGAACAAAATCAATCTAGAAGAACTGATCAGATTGGATTGAGAAAAGAAAAAAAAAATTGACTAAAGAACATATTATCAAAAAGCATATTGTTTAGAATTATTTTTGAATAAGATCATTGTTGACCAAACTAGGAATGAAGATACAATTCAGAATTAATTAAGGACTAAATTGAAGTCTTAAGTTTATCTATAAATAGATACTCAAGGTTGAAGAAGATTATCGAAAAATATAAAAATAGTAGAAGAACTCAAGCTCAAAATTCATCTTAGAGTTCTAAGAGAGAAACACTTGTTCGAATGAGAAATATTTTCTAAGTGTTCTTTTTAGAGTGTGATAGTTATTGTTATAATCAACTTGTTAGAAATAACTACTCAAGTTCCAAACATTTGTATTCAAACCCGATAGTGGTGTTAGTTTGCCTTCAACAATCTAATATTGTCAAAGCGTGTGGAGAAGACTTGACTGGTAGAGTCAAGGTGTATGTATTACTCAAAAGTCTGGGGTTGCCATGATGTTTAGGTGGACTAACTTAGAGGGTTAGGTTCTTTGTAATTCAAGTTATTGAACTAATGGATTAAATCATTCTGAGTTAAGGGACTAGATATAGCCAAGTTAGTGGTGAACTATGATAAATTCCTTGTGTCACTTTATTCCTGTACTATTTAGTTTTGTTATTGCTCATACTCTAAGTAAATCATCAAGTTTGAATCAGTTTAAATCAAATAATGAAAAAGTTATCAACTTAGTCAAACCCAGTTCGACCCCCTTCTCGTGTTTGCACCTTCAAAGAGAAATATAATTAATATATGTCTTCAATTTTTTAGTATTAAATAATAACATCTTTGCAATCTTCAATTTTTTGCTTATTGAAATAGGGCATGTTTGTTTAAGATTATTTTTAAAATGATTTTTATTGTATTTTATCTTTTTGATGTAATATTTTTCAAAATAGAGCTTCAAATAAAAAATTAGTTTAAATAATTTATCTTAAAATATCATTTTAAGTATTTCATTTATTTGCTGCAACAATTTTTTGGATAATGAAATTTCAAAATATGATTAAATTTAAAAGCTATTTTGACAAAGTTTTCATAACAATTATTTTTAAAAGATACATTTAAAAAATTGATTTTTATTATGTTAAAAATCTTTAATAATAAATTTCTAAGCTATTGAATGTGAAAATTATTATTTTTAATCGATAAAAATCATTTTTAAAAATATAAAGTAAAAAATATTACTTAAATTTTGATGTATTTTTTTTCTAAATATTTATAATATATTTTATTTTTATGAATATTATATTATATAATAATGTTCTCAATAATCACTTTTTTGGATATCTCTATTGTTGAATAATAATACTAATGACACACTATTTAACACTCAATTTTTTTAATACATTCTTTAATTAGTTAAAATATATGAGCCAGAAATTTATATGGAATTAATGTATTTTGGTAACTCCAATATAAATTTTGTTAGAAAATGTGTGTGTACAATTGGTAGCTGAGATTCGATTTTGAATGTAGGGCATGTTGCATGATAGTAAGTAACCGTGACTGACACAATATATAATTAGGACTCACGTGCAAGGCAGGTTGGACCACAAGTCCCCCACGTGCTAACCTTATCATATACTGCAATAATATTTACAAAGTAAGACACACAAGACTTTCGTGTGCATAGCTGATCTTCACAATACACAACAGAATACTATGTAGGCTAATTTTGGAGTACGCCTTTTTCACTTATCTCAGAGTTTCTACTCATTTTTGTGCTGCCATTCTCAGCTATCACATTCATCATCTTCACTTTATATCATGGAAGGTACATGCATAATGCATTGGTTCTATTATTAAAGACTAATTAGTATCAATCATAGGTTAATTAAACTGGACAGCATCAGTGTGAACAGGGCAGGCTGCGGCCCATTCTAAGTCTCAAATATTTAATATATACATAATACTATATATATATATATATATATATATAAAATATGTGAAGGATTTACACATTTACACTGAACTCCAATGGCTGTTTAATTTTGTTAACGAGAATTATGTAGCGAGTTCGACAAGTTTTTTTTTTTCTTGAAAACAACGATGTTAATTGCTAGATCAATTTCAATTTCATTTTCATTACAATTCATATATAAATATTTTTTTTTACATTCATGCATTGTTTAATTTGTTTTGGTCCTCCCGTAATGAAGTTGTGCCCATGCACATCACGTGATGTAGCCACAATATTGCAGTTAGGACAATGTCCACAACCATATTATACTGCAATTAATTGATGTGTGATTGTAAATCACAGGAAAAACTATGTTGTTATTGGTGGAGTTTCACAATATTTTATGGGAGAAACTACGTTCAATATTAGTAATTAGTATTGTAGATTGAGTTCAGAGCCTCGAGAAGTGTAATGAAATCGAAATTGGTCAGGTGATTAGCATAATTGTTTTCAAGAAGAACAATGTGGTTCGAGTTCTTGATTTTGATATTTTAATCTATGTCTTATACAATATAAATGAGATAAAAATATAATTTTCAAATTTCGAACCTGCGACAAGATTTTTGTTTAAAGCATTGTGGTGTGTGTGCTAAATGTAAAGGACTTGGGAAAGGACCACTTTTGCTTGATGAATGAAAGTAGGCCTATCATTTTTGCAGATATATTAAATGGGAAAGGACTACCAAATTAACAAACAAAGAATTTTGGTCTAATCATTAGTTTGACATGTGGTATAATAAGATCAAACTCTATATATTAATAAGTATGTAACATGTTTTTGACAAATTAACTTTCACAAGGTTAATTTTTTTAGGTTTAAGTATGTAACATTTTTTTTAGGTTGTTATTAATATATAGAGTTTGATCTTATTATACCATAAGTTTTACAATATGGTATAATAAGATCAAACTCTATATATCAATAAATATGTTATCAATTGGAAACATTTTTTTTAGGTTGTTAATGCACCAAAACGCAATCTGTCCAATTGATAAAAAATTCAGATACTTAAAATAAGTGATTAAGAGTTCGAATCTTAAAAATTAAAATTTAAATTAGAGAAAAAAATTAACCTTGTGCAGTTCATATATTTTCCAACAGAGATTAATTAATTTAAAACATTGGTAAATTCTTAGTATATCATACCTAACACATGGTTATAAAAAAATTGTAATTCACATAAACAATTAAATAATGAAGAAAAAAAATTACATATGTAACGGAGTAGGAGGTACTCTTCTTGTCATTCTTTGTTTAATAATTTCATTGACTATATAAATTTTGTGAAATGCTTATCCAAACCACAGCTTCATGTAAACTTTTCAGAATTTTGTACCTTGTTTTCTTACAGAACTTTGTTCCATTCTTTTTCTTATGCAAACATAAATATCCAACCAAACTTTTTTCTACATTCAGAATCAAACACCTTTAAAAGATATACCATATTGTAGAGATGAAAAAGTTACACACAAGTTATTCAAACTCAACATCTTCTAAGCTAGGAGTTAACAAAGATTCACAAGTGATATCAAAAGTGAAGCCAAAGATCAGAATAATTCACATATATGCTCCAGAAATCATAAAAACTGATGCTGCAAATTTCAGAGAACTTGTTCAAAGGCTCACAGGAAAGCCAGAAGATGAAACTGAAAGGGGAGGTGTAAGAAGCAAATCCAACACTGCACCCCTACCAACCAAAGATCTAAGGGATGCAAACACCAACAAGAAGGCCATGATCATGCAAGATGATGAAAAAGAGTTTCTTAATCATCAAAATGGGATTAAAGTAAAGAATGAAAATGAAAAGAAACAAGAAATTGAAGAAGATATATGGAGAAGATCAAAATCAAATGAGAAATTCAGTGGTTTCTTAGATGGATTCTCAGAATTAGATGGTTTTATGGATGAGTTAAGTACTGTTCCATTACTTAATCAAAATTAAGACCTGCTTTTTTATTTGTTGTTATTTGTTTTTTATTTATTTATTGATGTGTGCATATTTATCACCAAAATAGTCATAGAAAAAATATTTATGCCTCTTCACCGTAGTTTGACAATTAATTATTTTGCTTCTGATGCTATGCATCACGATTTTAAATAAAGGTATGCGACTGTGATCTGAACTACTACATAACAGTTTTTAATGTCGTCAAAATTGCAATTGAGGTTGCATCAGTTGCATTTGCAATATCAAAGATTGCAATGCGACCATGTTGCCGCGACCACACTATTTAAAATCCTGCTATGCATGTGTATTGATTTCAAGTGGCCCTTTTGATACTGAAGTATTATAATGAGCATTTATGAACATTACTTGCTTTTATACTTTGTTCTGTCTAGAATAGTTGTCTTTTTGCATCTCTTTATCTTGTTATGATTGTTCTCTATGTTTTCACATACTAGCAAACAAATGCAACATTTTGTACAATCAGTAGAAGGGCTATTTAATTTACAGATAATTAAGCATTAAAAATTCAAGGAAAAAATATTCTGCTACTCAAACTTTGACAACATTTAAGAAAATTAAAAAAAGTGTACTTGTCACACTTACACCAGTAATGTAGACCTGACAAAAGATTATTCAAGAGTGATGAGCTATGGAGATTAATAGCAATATTTTTTATTATTATTGACAATAATAATTAAAAAGTTATGCTTAGATTGTTAGATAATAAAAACGATGTAATGAATGAAAACTAAATAATAATAAAAAAATATTGCTTAGTTTGTGTCTTTTGGTCTAAGTTCATTTTTTCATGCAAACATTCTTTTATTTTACTGTTCACAAGTGGTTTTGAGTGACATTAACATTAAAAGTAGCATGGGTTTTATGTTTTTTTTTTGTCTATAAAGCTTACGAAGAATAGGAGAAAAACAATGTAAGCATTAATTATCTAAATGCAATTAACTAAAAGCAAGAAACATTTTCATGATTCCAGAGGAGTACTTTGAAGTTGTTAAAAAGCATTGCAATCTTTGAATCAATAGATGCATTGACTTTGTAAAACTATACAAAGTACACTTCCTCCACAAATGTTTGCAAACCATATTCATGTGTAAGAATAACAAAATCACTTTTAGTTAATGAAAAGGTAACTTTTATCTAAATTATTCAAACTAAATATCACTTAGTGTAAATTTTAAAATTTTAATTGCAATTACAGTCACAATAACGGTTGAAAATACCTCAAAAAGTTTATTCAAATGTGTTTAAGGAGACATAAAATGACACATTCGTTAGGAATCTAATAATAGTATATGTTCAAATTATACATACAATAATAATATTTAATTCCTCTTAAAAAATTATGTTATTTAATTGCATATAGGAAAGAAGCTAGCTATAGTTTAGTTTCAACTAGTCATCTAAATGGTAGTATTAAGAAATTAATGGGATACCACTAACACAGGTTTTGTAGCTTTTATAATTTAATAATGAAATTCAAACGTTGATTTGGGAAAACAATAACTGGCATTGGCTTTTCTTTTACTCAACAAGATTATGACAGCATTTGACTTTGGATGCCAAAAAGTCAGCTCATATACAAAAATAAGGGGGCAAACCTAGTAGGACGGTATATCTAAATGTCACATATATATATATATATATATATATATATATATATATAAATGTGATGATTTTATATGCTCTATATATTAAATTAAGTTAATTAATAACAACAACAAAAGTCTTTTATTTATTTATCTATTTATTTTTATATAACAAGAATAAAAGTCCTTTCTCACCACGCCAGCCGGCTACATAAATTAGTCATGCAATTTGTTGTGTCTAGTATTTTTTTTTTCAAGAGACTATTCATTTTATCTTCTTTAATAAGTTTAAGAGGAGGGATAACAACACTCTTTAACATACATTAATTTTTTTATTGATTTAAACTTATATAAATCTTATAAAATTATGTGAGTTTAATATAAATTTAGTGGAATCTATGTAAATTTTAATCGATCAATGAGAATGTGCTGAAAAATATATCGTTAGATTTATTCTAATTTTATTTAATCTTTTAGAGTTTATCTCTGGCTTTAATTGATGGACTGTTTTTCATAAAATAAACAATTTCAACGGAGGCTTCTTTGTGTTTCTCATATGTCCAAAATATGGGAAGCACAATTCTACCATGTCTTTCTCAATAGATTGCAACTCCAATTTTCTCTTTAATACATTAATTAACTCTAGATATCTAACTCATTTTATGCAAATCACCCACTCAACATACAAATACTAATAGTTTTAAATTAATTTGTCTTTTATAAGATATCAGTGGAAGAGGTTTTGAAATAATTTGTTTCAAATTAATTTGAATTTGTAATCTCAATTAACAAAGTTCAAATTTTTTAGACGAAAATTGTAAAATGATTATTAATATTATTTTAAATTGTGATCCTATCTGACTCAAATGATTAGTCTCTGCAATTGCATACAGAAGATACCTGATTTATAAAAGAAACAAATTTTAAATTAATTTATGGCCAAAATTCTTTGGCATCCTTTATAATATTGATTTGTTGGGGCCAAAATCACCAAAAGATTGTATAATTTGTGAATATGAGCATGAAATGATTCCAACCATAGAACCTCATAAACTAACAGATTTTGATGTTTTATTTTGGTAATAGTATATAAACCAAGGAAAGAAAATGATGGATGCTTCCATGTGAGACATACATACATAGTACAAATACCAATGTGTATCAATGCTGGCAGAAGAACTAACCACCAAAAACATAAAAGATGGTCATTTATAACAGACATTACCAACCTTTTCAAAATTCCAATTTGGTATGCTTCACCGGTCCAAGATATAAATACATGATGCCACCCTTAAAACATAATAAAAAATTCTAAAGACCAAATATGCATTATTCACTAATATGCTCATCAATGACCTTTGTTCTTCAACCCTGTGATATTTTCTAAAGGTAGACACAAATGTATAAAAAAATCTAAAGACCAAATATGCATTATTCACTAATATGCTCATCAATGACCTTTGTTCTTCAACCTTGTGATATTTTCTAAAAGTAGACACAAATGTTCAACGAAATGGGTGCTAATAGCACAATTGACAAAACTGTATCATCCCATACGGAGTGAGATTAATCATCTGTGAAGATCTTGGCCAATGCTCAACTCAAACCGCTTTTGGTTGGAGCTTGCCGTATAAGTAACTTTTAACAATATACGATACCTGAAATCAGAGACAAGTCATTATGTGCTATAGTAAATTGTAGAACCAATCTTCTAAGTGATTGAATACAAAAATAATCATAGGAAAAAAATGACTAGACCTTATCCACCAATATGTATCATAGGCCTATTTGCTGTCTTTGCTATGTCAAACATGCCAGCATGCGAAGCTTTCTTCCTCTTCACCTAAACCAAATAATAGGAAATGCTAAAGAAATATGATGGTACAAATCTCATATAAAAGCTTAACTAAAATATACAATTTCAAGTAGTATTTGATCCATTGTTGACTATTTTGCTGTGCATGTAGCCAAGTACACAACCATGTAGAATGCAATCACATTTTTCAGGGCTTAACTTGACAAGTTGCATTAAAATATCATGTAGATATAATTCTAAAACTATATCATCATATTAAAGAGGGTATCGTCCCGTAAGTACAACTCAAATTATAGATATGTTGGAGGGCGGGTTCGAACCCGAGATATCCCTCTTTCTCCACATTAGTTTGTGTGAATTTCGCTGATAAGCTCTTAAGATAAAAATAAAAAGAGGATATCCAATGCTGGTAAAGATAAATAAATAAAAAATACAAAATCATCATAATGAAATTTGGAGTATTAATATTATTAACCATAAGTGCATACCGCTGCGGCTATTATTTCCCTAAGCTCGTGATCTTCTGCACCCAGCCGCAAGGGATCTCTTAAGCTTACCTGCAAGACAACAAGCACGTGTAAAAAAGTTGCAGTAATCTTTTGCTGAAGGTACACATGAATCTTGTTATACATATTTAATGAATGATTTTCATTGTCTCCTCCGTTCAGTAACCATTTTTTAGTAAACTGAATTCTTATCTAATTGAGAGAAAATGAATGAAGAAAAATGATACTTGTTGAATGAATTGGAATGGATTACAATGATTTATATACAAACTGAAACTAAGCTATCTCACGTAGCTTCTAACTGAAAACGGTTAGGACGGTTTAACTAACTCTGATGAATAAAATGCATGTGCTAAATGTGCTGAATTTCTGTACTTGAGTCACCATCATTTGAGTCCTTAGCTGATACCATTCATAAACTGTATTTTTTCTTGACATAATAACGGTACGGGTAAATATCAATGATCTTCATCGTAACTTTTTAATTCTTAAGATCAAGTCCAATAATTGAATATTTTAATAAGATGCACTTTACTCTCGGCACAGTTCCAAAAAAAGATAAATGAGTTGGATATCAAGCATAAGCATAATTGAAAACAACATAAAAGGGGAGATATTCATAAGAGTAAGAATCCAATTGATGGATGATACATCTAAGAATCCAATTCATGCAGGGCAAGGAAAGGATTCCATAGTCCCTTAGTTTTACTAAATTGATTTTACATAATGACAATTTCATACTTAATTTCCAAGTCTTTAATCAAAATCCAGCATCTGGTAAAGGCATCATCCTTTAACTGTTTATAAACATCCTGTCTTAAAGTGAATCAAATATCTCTACCAACAAACTTCAAGATGGACTTCCTAAATCCACATTCTGCAGTGCAGGGTACTTTATACTTCTTAATTTGTAAATGAACTCCTGAAATTTATTTACGTAAATTAAGAGTTTAAAAAATATTTTCCCATTTTCCCAAAATTTAGAATATATCATATCACGAATTTAGGATTGGCAACAGAAATCACAGGTTCAAATTTCCGATCTGATGCTACCATTCTAGCTTCCTTTATTCTATAAAAAAACTGAAAATAGCTAGTAGAAAAAAACTGCTAGAGCATAGCTAACTAGAAGATTCATTTCCCATCAGGATTTAGAAAGCCGGCAACTTATCATCAACTATAACTAGAGATATGTTATATGATAGAATATTATGGCTTCTAAGAGATAAACGATATAGAAGAATATATGCTATATGATAGAACATTATGGCGTCTTTTGATCCATGTAGCTGACCCTACTTAAGACTTGGTTGTTGTTATAACCAGATTCACCAAAAAAAATTAAGTATAATTCAACCAAATTGCTGTCGCTAAATTAAAGTGGCATGCATAAGATTATGAACTAAGATGGTTAGAATATAACATACCTCTGAAGGACCAAACAAACATACTTTTAAGTTTCCATCAGCTAGTAGTCGCAATCTATTGCAACCACCACAAAAATGCTCAGTCATTGATGTGATAAATGAAACTTGTCCTTTATGTCCGTCTATCGTGAAATTCTTGGCCGTATCTGTTGGGTGATCTTGAAGTCTTTTTAAGCTAGTAAACCGTTTTGCCTGTTTGGCAACAATGGTTATAAAGGTTCTTGACTATAAAAGAAAATAAAAAAAACTCTATAAAAATGAGATCTTCAGTCTGAATTCTACCTTACCACTGTATCCAACATTTCCGAGTAGGGAACAAGTTTCTTGACATTCCAAACATTTCCATCAAAAGGCATGAACTCAATAAACCTAATATTAATTGGTTTTTCACGTGTCAGCTCAACAAAGTCACATATTTCGTCATCATTGAATCCACGCATTACAACACAATTGACCTGAAACGCAACATAAACACTCAAGACACCTTCAAATGCATCAATCATCAAAATGTGAAATATAAAATAGAGATTACACAAACCCTTAGGCAAGAAAAATCTCAATGTTGTACTATTCATTTTTCATTGACTAGTGCGTATTTGATTTTGTGGTGACAAAATTTGATTTTGATTCGAAAGCAACTAATCATGGCAAAATCAATTCTACACCTCTAGAATCAATTTTGCTTCCTCCAAAAATAGAGCCAAACATACATGAGTTCGGTCAAAGGGAAGCTACTAATGGGGAGGTGACGAAAGAGAAAAATGTGCAAGATGTAAAGACATGCGATCAAATATATACCTTAACTGGATTATAACCAAGATCTACGGCGGCATTAATTGAATCCATTACTTTTTCAAGCCCTTTACGTCTCGTCATAAGCTCAAACTTCACAGGTAGCAATGTATCTAAACTAATGTTGACAGAACTAAGTCCACATTCTTTAAGCTTTGGTAGTTTTCTAGCCAAAACAATACCATTGGTAGTCATGGACAATGTCTTCAATCCCTTCAAACTTGACAATTCAAAACAAATATCTTCAATATCCTTTCTGACGGTTGGTTCTCCACCCGTCAACCGTATTTTATCAACACCGGAGCTCACGAACAGATTAGCCAATCGAAGAATCTCGGGTTTCGTTAAAACCTGAGAGGTAGGAGTGAGGTCTACACCTTCTGCTGGCATACAATACTGACACCTTAAATTGCATCTCTCTGTTAATGATATTCTCAAGTAAGTATGAAGCCTTCCAAATGAATCTACCAACATATCAGAAACAGAATTTTCTTTGTCTTTTAGCTTATCTTCAGACAATGAATCACATGATGTTACACAAGTTCCTGTTGAATAATCACTAGAGTTTCCTTTGAATAAACCTTGACCATTATAAATTCTGGAAGTACAGTAAGATCCCATCTCAAAATTCACCTGTTGTTTTAATAAAATTGGTTTCACTAGTCAGTCAAATTTTTGAACATGTATATACATCAGCTCCGCCAAACGCCAAATTAATACACATAGTGTATGTTTGATTCTACTTTTAGAGGAGTCAAAATTTATTTTGACGTGCTTGGTTGTTTTCAAGTAGAATTAATTTTGCTTATATAATTGATTATAACTTGAAGTTAGAATTTGTAGTTTTTGCCTCTAAAATTATTTTTAAGCCTGAAATTCATCATTTAAATTACCTTTACATGATGTATCCAAATATGAATCACACTAAATTCAACTCACTTTTAGTCAAAATCAATTTTACATAAACAATTCATTCAAAATCAAGTTTTGTCACTGTATAACCAAACACACATAGCATTAGATCTCGCTATGTGAGCCAATAGTGATTCCACATGCAATGAATTGATTTTCACATGTTTGATTGATTTCGATTGAAATCAATTTTGCCTGTAGAATTGATTCTAATGTAAAGCTAAAGTTTATAGTTTTTGACTCTAATCATTCAAATTTATTGTTCATCGTATCAAAACATTAATCACTTAAATTCAATTCCCTTTTAACTAAAATCAATTTTTGTTGCGGAAAAACCTAACACACACTAACAAGTATTGTTGAACTCAACCTTTCACAGAAAAATAAAAATTCTCATCTAATTACAAATAGGTATATTAATAAGATCTAAAATTAAAATAAAACATTCAAAAACTTATTAATATTGCAATGCGCATTAAAATGGATGATTTTAACGGATTATTGATTGAACAAAGCTAGGTTTGTTGTGTCTAGTCGCAGAAAGAATCATATATAACAAAGTAACAAAGAGAAAGGGGTTTCACCGGAATGAAATTTGAAGAGTTGAATCGAATTGGGCAATGAATAAATTTGGAGAAGTAGCGCCTCATGTTTGTGGATGAAAAAATTGATAAGCAGGAAGTGTTTGATTCTTCATATATAACAAAAAACTGAAAACGTAGATATAAATGAGCTATAGAGAGCAATAGAGTTTTGACGTGTTGGGTTTGAATTTTGAAGTGTGAACTCTGAAGATAATAAAAAACACTGAAAAAGACAAAACTATCTTGAACAGCTATCTCAATGTATATCATATCCTACGCACACTCATTTGGTAATGATAAACTTGCTTTTATTTATTTATTTATTTATTCCAATTAGATTTTTCACCTGTTCCTCGATATAAATGTTTTTTTATTACTCTCTCAGTTTCGCAACATCACTGAGAAATTTATTTCAAAATGTATATTATTTTCAATATGTAATTAATACAGCTTTTATTTATCAAACGTTTTAGTGAATGTAATAAATATTATCCTAAAAAAAAAATTATTCTACAGTCAAATTTGGTTTGAAAAGTATTTGAGCCGTATATTTAAGACATTTCAGGGGGTTTAGTCTAGTAGTACCAGTTTAATCTTGTAGTATCAACCACTTTAATTAATAAGAAATTTTCCGTTTTCTAATTTTTTTCTTTAAAATTGTATATTTAATTATAAACTTAAATATAGTTTCAGTCTCTTAATTTATTTTAAAAATTCAATTTGATCTCGTAACTTTAAAACCGATTAAATTAGACCCTTAATGTATATTTGTTAATGCATGTTGGTCTTCTCTATTTATTTTGTTAATGCATGTTGGTCTTCTCTATTTATTTGGTTACTCAAAATCAAATTAATAACTTACAGGAATTTGACATTTTGTCTAGATAGGATATTATTTCATTTTGTAATTATTTTAGGTTTGACTTTACAAACCAAACTTTATAGATAAATTAACAGACTAAATTCAATATTCAACATAAGTAAAGAAATTAAATTCAATATTTTAGAAATCACATCACCAAAATTTGACTATGTTTGGACTTAACATAAATGATCAAGTTGTGTTACCTTATATAAATTAAGGGACCGACTTAATCGATTTTAAAATTAAATGATCAACTTAACTTTTAGTATAAATTAAAAGATCAAAGAGATATGTAAACCTTAGGGAACTCAAACGGATTTATTTAATGGTCACTCCCTTATCACTTATAAAGGTATTGGAAGACATAAAATAGGGGTTTGAACTATGTTTACCATTTTAAACATCTTCTTTGTTGTTTAAATTTTTTATTCTTTATCAAAAGTTTATTTTTAGTTACACACAAACACTTACAGCCAGACAAAAGATAAGACATAGAGAATTAAAAAAAATAAATAAATGGATGAGGACGAAGATAGCACGTACATATATTTTTATACTAATTCACAATAATTGGTGCTACATTAAGTCATCCCTTTATAGATAGATTTAACCCTAGTATAGTAAAATACTTAATCCACTAAAGTATTATTAACTCAACCTCTTCAGACTTTGAGTATTCTCTAAGTTTCTCCAAATTAATTATTATTTTCTTGGCTCTCGAGGCATTTAGTATTATCAAGCCTCTCAAGGGGAAACATGTATTATAATGCTTCAGTAGGAAATCACAAGTACAATCTCTAAATTCCTCAAGTGTTCTAGCTTCACTCGCCTCTTGAGTTGAGTTTTTACAGTATCTCTCTAGGTTTTCAATAATTCTAGAAATTGTCTATTGTGGAAACAAATGTTTATATGTGTCTTCAGACCTTTCTTTATCACAAAATGGGTTTCCACTATTGGATCTATTTGCAAAGATACAAGTTTGTATTTTGAATCTACACAAAGTTTGTACTAGGATTTTATAACTCTTGTTGAGAAGATATTACAATTCAAATCCTACATCAATTCAAGTATCACAATTCATTCATAACTAATTGTGATTGCACTTAATTGATTTACAAATATTTATAATAACTCTCAATAGAGAGAATATTGCAATTTGAATCTTATGTTCAAGGCTTTTTCTAAAACGTTTTTGTTTGAACATGTCTTTTTTTTTTTTCTTTGTGACAATCTTTTGAACTTGTCATAAGATATTCATTTTACGAACACAATCTTAGATTTTTTTTGATATATACGTCACTTTGGATGCAAACATCTAGACGATACGAGACTATCCTAGATATGAACATTGTTGCTCTGGATGTCATCGCCACTGTGGACTATATCTTCATGGTCAACGTCAACTTCTTCGATTCAAAAGAAGCTCAATTTATAACTCCTAAAAATATATATATATATATATATATATATATATATATATATATATATATATATTCTGAAAAAGAGTCGTATGAGATGCAATATAATAGGATTAGACTACTTTGTGCTTTCTATTGGATTAGACATCTTGCTTCATTTTCTTTGTTGTAATATCACATCATCTTGATATATAGGAAATTATAATACTTTATTAGAGGAATCTTCTTGTTGTCGTTGATGTCTTGCTTACTCTTCTTAGACAATCTTGAAGTCATACTAGAGGAATCAATTATTTAGAGAAATGTGATTCTAGAAGAAGCACTGTTTTGCTAACTGTTGTTATAGAGGAAGTTTGAGCTCTTGATTGATCTTTGAATCAGAGGAATGTTGGATCAGATAAATATCATTCTTTATTGTTGACTTTTTTAGATGTTTGACCAATGTTGATATATTAGCTTCTAACTTTTAAGCTCGTGTCTTCAGACGTCACGTGATTATAGCCTTGATCCAGAGTCACTTTGTTCTACCATCATATATGATGTTCATCTTTTTATTTAAATGATGATTTCATATAGTAATATGAACACATGTTTTAGACTAGAGTTTCAACGTTACCTTGATTAACATAATTTTTTTTTTTAAGTTATGACCAATTTTTCTATTAGTGAACATAGTCATTTTTACATTAATTGATAATATATTTTTTGTGCTTGGAACATAAACAATTATCACTAAATTACAGCTACTTTTTTCCCTTTTTTCAAATAGTTAATAACATGGATTTTTGCTATGTTTCAAACTATTCTACACACTTAAATAATTATTTTTCTGCTTTTCAATCTTACTCAAGGGGCACCCTAACCTCACGTGAGATATCATTTCCATTTTCCCTGACAATCGTCATTATACGCGTGTTTAATTAGGGGAACAATCTTACTTGACGTTATTGATAATGAGAAAGATGGGTTTTGAAGAAATCCATTTTTTCAGAGTTCTTTCTTCTGGCTATTATTGTTGATGGGAAGGATACTTTTGAAAAGAGCGACTAACCATTATCTCATCTCATGAACTGATCTTTGGGGGCGATTGTTCCTAACAGAGCCACGTCCCATTCAACATAGAAATGAATACGACCAAGTGGAAAATATCAAGCGTGTTGAACACTCATTAGTGTTGCTCAGACTTAGACGATCTAGACCATTAAACATATCCAATGGATTGTCGTGCTCCACGCCTGATCTAGTGTAATCGCCAACAAATTTTTCCACCAAAATCTTTCATTCATTACGCCAAAAATGACATTTTATAGCGCACCTTTTATAACGTTTATCAAATACAAGCGTTGTTGTATATTATTTTAAAAATAACGGAGGATACAATATCGCTTTTTTGACAAGCGCGGTTGTAAGGTCATATAGGGTCACATAGCGCTTGCACATAATGTTTACAAGACTTTTACAACGCTTTGTCAAAAACGCTGTAAATTGAAGCGCTCTCACATAATATTTTACAACGCTTTTGGAGCGCTTTAAACAAAAGCGCCGTAAAATATAGCGCTTTCACCTTATGTTACATAGCTTTTAAAGCGTTTTTTTGACAAACACTGTAAAAAACTTGCGCTTTCACATAATTAAAAGACATATTAGCGCCTTTTTGGAAAAGCTCTGTAAAAAGCTTTTAAAAAATAAAATAAGGAAGTCTTTTACAGCACTTTTGGACAAGCGCTTTAAAAGGCTTCTAAAAAAGCGTTGTAATAGGCTTTTAAAAAATAAAATGAGGTCTTTTACAGCGCTTTTGGACAAGCGCTGTAATAGGCTTTTAAAAATAAAATAAGGAGGTATTTTACAGCGTTCTTTCAAAAAAAACGTTGTAATAGGGTTTTATATATAGCGGTAAACCTGCCAAAGAGTTGCGCTTTCAAATAATTAAAAGACTTATTAGAGCGCTTTTTGAAAAAACGCTGTAAAAGGTTTTTAAAAAATAAAACAAGGAGGTCTTTTACAACGCTTTTGAACAAGCGCTTTAAAAGGCTTCTAAAAAAGCGTTGCAATAGGCTTTTAAAAAATAAAAATAAAATAAGGAGGTCTTTTACAGCGTTCTTTCATAAAAGCGCTGTAATAGGGTTTTATATATACAATAAACCCCTTCAGTTTGCACTTTATTACATAAACTTCATAACGCTTTAGTGTCCTCCTCCCCTTAATTTTAAGTGACAATTTGATATTTTATGTTTTAAAATTTCAACAATGTTATCCTTTTTTGTACAAAAATTCAAAAAAATCATCAAAATTTTCAAATAAAGAATGAAAATATGAGTTTATTTCAAGATTTAAGATATGAATTTGATCAAATTTATATTTTATTGAAGATGATAATGAATTTTATGGGTTTTGTTTGAAAAATTTGATGATTTTTTTTGAATTTTTGTAAAAAAAAAGGACAACAATGTTGAAATTTTAAAACATAAAATATCAAATTGTCACTTAAAATTAAAATAAAGGACCAACTCGGGAAAAAAAATATAAAAGGACTAAAACGTTACCTGAAATTAAGTTAAGGAACCGTCAATGTAATTTAGCCTTTATTTTATATTGCCCTCGTCAAACTAACAACATAGACTGCAGATACTATATATTGTGATTCATGAAAGAGATTGTTGATATAATCCCAGAAAGAGTTCTAACTGAAATAAAGGAATGCACCTATTACAACGTTTTTTCAAAAAAAACAAAAAAACACTGTAAAATTAGTACAACAAGCAGCACGTTTTTAGAAGGGATTTACATCACTTTTTTATTTTAAAGAGTGCTGTTGTATCTTTTTACAACGCTAGATACTACAAACGCTTAATTTTTTAAAAATGCGCTGTAAAATACTATTTTTCGCGTAGTGATTGTCTTCCTATATAAAGAGAATAATTAAGAGTATCAGTGACAACCTCCCAATATACCTTTCACTTTTCCCATTTCGCTGCTTGGGTGTTGCAGTGCGTGTTGGTACCTCACTATGGTGGAGAACTAGAGCAACCGTGTACTTCTTTGATCATCAACCTCCGACAACTAACGTGATCCTTTATTGGACCAAGAGTTTTATCCACACATTAATCATGCATACCATAAAGCTCAAACAAAAATGATTAAGCTTCCCAAAAGTTTGTTCCACAAAAAATTTGTTAAGGATATTAGGGGTCCGAGAGCAACAACAAACCAAATTCTTAAGAACTACATGAATACACCACTTCTTTATCTAAAATATTAAAACATTAGGTATATGAGTAGAGCTGTCAAAAAAGCCCCCAAACTACAAGGCCCCCTTATTTTTGTTCTTTTATTAGTAGGCCTCCTATTAAAATAATCTTTTAGGGGGCCTCTTAATTTCGGCCCCTTATTTCATGGGGCTTAAGGGAGGGGGCTCTAAAGGCCCATAGGCCCCCAATATTTTGTTAATTTTAAGATTTTTTTATCGGAAAAAAAAATCAGAAACTTTTTATCGAAAAAAAATGGAAAATTTTTTATCGAAAAAAATGGGAAATTCTTTATCGAAAAAAAATAGAAAATTTTTTATCGAAAAAAAATGGAAAACTTTTTATCGAAAAAAAATCGAATATTTTTTATCCAAAAAAAGTCGGACATTTTTTATCGAAAAAAAATCGGAAATTTTTTATCGAAAAAAAAATCGGAAATTTTTTATCGAAAAAAAATCGGAAATTTTTTATCGAAAAAAAATCGGAAATTTTTTATCGAAAAAAAATCGGACATTTTTTATCGAAAAAAAATCGGACATTTTTTATCGAAAAAATCAGACATTTTTTATCAAAAAAAAATCGGACATTTTTTATCGAAAAAAAATCGTAAATTTTTTATCGAAAAAAGTCAGAAATTTTTTATCGAAAGAAAATCAGAAATTTTTATCGAAAAAAAATCGAACATTTTTTATCGAAAAAAAATAAATCGATTCTTTTCATAAAAAAGTGGGCCTATGGGCCTCCTAGGCCCCCAAATTTTTAGGAGGCTTTTAGTTTTGGGGGCCTTCTTTTTAGGGGCCTTTTAAATTATTGATTTTTTTTGCCCCTTCAAAATGTGAGCCGGGGCGAATAATTAAGGGGGCTTGTCAAATTGACAGCTCTACATATGAGTCACCTCTCAAGTGTGAGTCTCTAACATATTATTTTTGAACAACTTTTTTTTTTGCAATGACTAATATTAATAATTAATATTGTTAATATTGATGGTATTTTGATGAATGTGGAGATTGAACCCACGACCTCTATCATTTCATTCCCTAACCCCCAACCATATATCCCCTTATTTGCATGCCTCCTCACTATACGTTAAGAAAAAATTTCAATACAACAATCCAATATATAACTCTCTTATATATCTAACATTTAATTTATTCATAGTAAATGTAGGATTAACCACACACACTTTAATCAAACATTATTGGGTAGTTCGAGAGTACAGATCGCAACAACGGACCAAAGGTTTCGAAACCACAAAATACTTTGACACCATATCTCCATTCAACCTGAAAGCATTAGGTATATAGGTCACCTACTATATATTTAATATTTAACTAATTCATAATCAATATAAAACTTAACTACTTCACACTTGTCAAACAAATTTTTTAAGAATCAATGCAAAAAACTGGGATATTACCTCACCTTAAAACTTAATTATGTTAACCTTTTTCTAAAATAGGTTCTTATAATTTACTCATTTTAATTTTGTTATATATGGCCAGTATATTGGTCCCTAAATTTTTAATTAGTTCATGTGGTTTTTCTTATGATAAATCCTTAGTCTATTGGACATATTGTTGGTACAACTAGCACTTTTTCTAAGGTTTCTCTCAGAAACTAAAATTATGAGTCAATTT
The DNA here is from genome assembly GCA_037974775.1 of Cicer pinnatifidum. Lineage (NCBI taxonomy): Eukaryota > Viridiplantae > Streptophyta > Magnoliopsida > Fabales > Fabaceae > Cicer > Cicer pinnatifidum. The sequence continues at coordinate 38,379,724 of JBBPBR010000001.1, read as the reverse complement.
ACTTAGATACCATCAATAAATATACCGTCTAAGAGTTCATTTTTTAACTTTTAACTTATGGTAATGTTTGATTTTAATCTCTAAATTTTTAAAATATATTTTTCGTCCTTAATATCTAGAAATATCTTACAAATTGCGTCTTATTGTTTAGTTTTAGTCTCAATAAAAATATATATAGAGATTACTAAAATAAAATAACCAACACTATGGAAGTGGATTAATATTTGTTTATGTTCTTAATTATCTAAAAAATTGAATATCATAATAACTTTGGGGACTACAAATTAAACAATGGCACCATAAGTATTTTGGTGTTTGAAAATGGCCATCCAGTGCAAATATAGTTGAAAAGTGAGTTTGAGTTTTTCTAACCAGTACAAAAAATTAGAGTACACGCATATAAAAATATTACTCATATTGTCTTCAATAAATAGAGTCATACATGCATTAGATGAATATATTTTAGTTATTGGACACTAACTAAGCTACTAAATAAGACACCATTAGTTTGGTGTATTTTATTTATTTTTTCGTAAACCAATAACTTCTTTTTTTTTTTTTTCACTTTTATTATATATATTAATATTAATTATGCATAGGGTAAATTTGTAGTAACTTATGAATTGATCTCCCTGATGAATTTCATTAATTGAATCTCTATTTAGCTTAGTTTCACCATTAATAACTAATTCAGGGACTATATGAGGAATCCATGCACCAGCAGTAGTAGTCAGATCTTGAGATCTCAAGCATTTGTTCAGGACTCATTCTTTCAAGCTCACTTTGCCTCCATGTTGCAAAATTGTTCCTGTTCTGTGGATCAGAAGCCAAAGGGTAATCCTCTATTTTGTGTATTTGTGTTTTCATTCTCATGTAGAGTCTCATTGCTGCAACACAATCATCATAAGGATCTTGTATCCCATTTTGAATGTCATACCTGTATGTATAGTATATGTGCACCAAATTATAAGTCTAATTATTTGAAATAAATATTATATATATATATATATATATATATATATATATATATATATATGTAAGTTTGACAAATTGACATTTAACATTTTTTTCAATAAAATAAAATGAAATTTAAATGATACTTGCCCAAGATATACTTGTGTTAAGTACTTGAGTGAGTTGCTGAGCTTGCTGGTTTTCATGAGTGGAGGATATTTTGCAGTGTCCCTGTTGACATAATAATTAATAAGTCACACTTTTGGTACCTCTAATATAAATATGATTTTGGTCTCTTCAATTTTTTTTAAAGATTTTATCCTTAAAATTACATATTCTTCAAATTTTATGTAATTATTACATAGACATATCAATGTGTATTAAGATGTAAGTTATTTTAGGGTGAATATAATATACCTTATTTTTGTTGTTGGATACTCAATTTGCAAAGAAGCAAGGTCATGATCTAAACCATGACCAACAAGAATCTTAGCTTTTCCACCTCTTGAACGAATAGTCCAAATGGGTTCACCATTGCAAAGGAAATCTTGAATCTTCCTTTGCACAAGTTTCAATGGCATTGCATCCCTTAAGTATTCTTGTCTCATACCTGTTGTCTCATACCTGTAGTTTGTGATTGGGATTAGTGGACTGACATAAGATTGGAAGATGATGTTCTCATGTTCATCGATTAAGCAAACTCTTCCACAAAGATCTAGTGACCCATCACTTCCACCTCCCACCATTTTACAAGCTAGTGCAACTACTTGTGGTCCTCTTGTTGTTGTTGTTGCTCCACCACCAATTGTCAAATTATCACGAATTCCCATGTTTGAAAAACGACCACTTATTCCCTATACATAAAGTCAGAATCAACTTCATTACTCCAAAACCAACTCATACTATTAATTATTAATATGATATAACTACTTTACTCCCTCCAACCATAAATATAGGAAAAGTGTATCAAACAAAATCGATATATGGTTTTAAATATTAAACCAAATATACAAGATCCTCTCTTATATTTTAGATGTTCTATTTTTATTTTAAAAACTGAGCTCTTAATAAAAAAAATACTAAATTTTTTTTAAAATTTTTCTTTATTTATATTGTAAATAATATCAATAACATAAAAAACAACATGTAAATAACATCAACAACATTAAAACTCTAATTCTATTTTTTTAATTAATTTTTTTGTCAAAAAATCTTCTCCTTTTTTACTGAATTATGGGCATTTTTTATTTTATTTTTGAGCCCTACAGTGTAGAGTGATTTTTTATTTATTGTTTCAAGAACCTTGAATTCAAGAAACTTTTTTTGACATTTTTTTTGTCAAATTGTTTTACCAAATATTGTCTCAAGAACCTTGAATGAATATATATATAT
>JBBPBR010000001.1:38337516-38377073 GCA_037974775.1 Cicer pinnatifidum | reverse complement strand
ATATATATATATATATATATTATTTCATTTGGCTTTTTTTTATAAAAGACATATTAATTAAAATATGGTCAACAAAAGTTGATATATCTGATTTATAATATAGAGAACATATAATATTTTTTGTCGACTTAACTTTGACCGGAGGAAGTACTATATTATCCTCCAATAAGAAACTAGATACGCTAATTGAAGTTAAGTGAGAATGAAGTTGATAGATTATTGATATTTACATTTAATCCAGAGAGTTGGCACTTTTGTTGGTGGATCCTGCGAGAATTAGGGCTGTCAAGGACTTTCAAGCAAAACTTGCACCCTCTGTTGGCAAAGATCTCTCTGCATTCTTGTTTTGGCAATGGACCTGCAATAGCATATATATTAATCATTTAAAAAAAAAATTCAATGTTGGTTCTTGTTTTGGCAATGGACCTGCAATTAATTACCTATAAGATGTTCCCTCAGAGACTCAAAGGATCTGCAGTGTTTCCTGCAAATGCCACAGGTTGGTTCATGAACAGAATGGTAAGAGATCTTCATGTGCTCCACTAGGTGCTCCACTTTGTTGAATTGCCTGTAGCATGCTGCACACTTGTTCCTATTGATTGTAATATGTTAATTACGTATACATCCATTTTAAATAATTAGTTATTTTATTCTAGTAAAGATGCACATGCACAACAATATAATTCTCAAAAAATTATGCATATATATTCCGTTGTGATCGTTGTTGCGGTACGCTGCAAACTATTATGCTCAAGCGAAATGCAGACAAATACGACTGTTGCAGCCGCAGTTGCAGATCACAATTTAAAACTACAAAGATGGTAAAAAGAAAGAAAGATAACCTTCGAGTTTCTGCTGTCTCAAATCTGCAATCCATAATTACTTTAAGTGAATTGTATAATTCTCTTAGATATGAAAGAAATACTAGAAGAGAACTAAACTTGAGGTAAACAGTAGGAGTGAGATGGTATTTATAGACAAAGAGTCCAAGTTTATAGAGATTGTCACAAAGGATCCAACTTGCATCAATGGAAGATTCCATTCGATTTATTTCTGATTCTCTAACACCCTTTTTTTCTTTTATCTCTGTCCATGCTTCTTCTCATATATACTACCTTGAAGACTTTGTTGACTTACTATCGAATATCATTCTTGCACATTCTTAATGATTAAGATTCCAGATTCTTTGGCCCATTCTTCATCTTTCTTTCTTTGACTTCACCTTTATACGTAAAACAATAATATTGCTATAAGCATTCCCTTGTTTCAAACCAATTTAACGTTGTTCTGTTTTGTCAATTAATTGTGGATTCATTGTAAATTTTGTATATTATGGAGTAATAGTGGCGAATAAATAAGGCATCAATAAATTTCATCTTTGTGTGTAGAATAGTCCTCGTAAAGGGTAGGTTGACTTGGAAAACTAGGGAATGTCAGGACCTTCTTTTGACTATGGAAAAAGGAGTCCACCATCTATGTGTCCTATGGGAGTCCCAAAAAGAAAGTTATAATGTATCAGACAGAATATCTCTTAATAATTCATGCAATGTAAGACAGAATATCTCTTTGGTTACAACAAAATAAAAAGGCTTACATCAATTTCACATCAAGTTTATACACATAGCTGCAGTTCAAAACCGAATAGCCGCCTCCTTCTCTCCTCTATTTCGTTTTACTTCTCTTTTCTTAGCTATAATGATTTAAGATCAATTTTTAGTCTGAAATCATTCTTTTAAATTCTTTTTCTCATTCTTTTCTTATTGAAATAAGTTATTTTCATGCATCATTAATTTTTTATTGTGTCTTTTTGTTGTTGTGATTTCGTTGTCTTAGTGCAATATTGTTTTGGTTTTCCACCATGTTGTGGTGTTGTTTTGGTTTTCCAACTTATTGTGGTGTTCATTTGATTTTAAATGGAGAGATCAGTTTTGATCTAGTGTAAATTCAATAAATGAATTTATCGTTTTCAATAATGCAGCTCTAGAGGAAATGATATTTCGAACATTTCAATTTTGTCATATTTGTGGACTTTGTCACATTTTTTTTAAGCTATTAACCTAGATTTATGATTTTCGTCTTTCGTAGGGAGACGTGACACCTCACAATTGGCTCATCTTCACGACATTTCTTGTTGTCAATATTCGTGTGTCCGTGTGTTGATAGTTAGTGGTACTAAAAATATGGAACATAGGTATAACTGACAAATTATCAAGTTTTATTGAGATTCGACTCATTCTTGTGCTTTCGCAACCTTTGTGGACTTTTGTAAACTTGAGAAAGATTTGATTGACCCATAATTTGTTGTCTTTTATTCTTCTGACCTAACTTTAACTAAGGGAATTCTTATTAACCCTAAATTTGACTGCTTTCCGTTCTAAGCTAGCAATTTATTCATTTTTAGGTAGAAACAAATGTCCTCTTGCGTTACATTAATGGATATAAATGCTAGAATATGAGATGATATGATAAAAACAATAATTATTGCGCGTGAACAATGTCATTATTGTATCATAAAACAGAAAAGTATTTGTTATGAACCGTATCAGTGTAAAAGTGATTTTAACTACAATCTTCTAATTGATGTTTTGGTGATAACAAAAACAATAAGAACAATTATCCCCTAACTATATTTCCTAGTGTGTAGATTAAGTTAGAAGAAATGATTTATATCAATGAATATCTATTTTAAAATATATATTTTATGAGTAAGTTAGATATAATAATATAAGTGTTAATTAACACAAAAAATCTTATTATCTAATGCACGAGTAATTATGTTTACTGATAGAGCAAGTCATTATATATGAATGAGAGACATTGCAACAAACGTCTCATATTTAATATCCAAGTAAAGGCATAGGATATATAAGTTACTAAATGATTATTTGATCACAAAAGAAAATACTTTTTTGATCATCTGATTCAAAGACCATGAGTAACATCTGAATCAAAAGGCATCGAAGTTGAATCCGAGTCCACCCAAACTCGCCCCACATTAAAAAAGAAAAACCATTTTTATTTGATGTGGGTGTAGATTTTCCCCACTATTTTCCTACTACATTGCCTTTCCCTATTCCATAAATCCAAAAGCCAAAACCTCATTTCTACTGCCCTCTACCCTCATTTCTAGTGCCATTCACGATCTTTTTCTGCATTGCCCTCCAATGTGTTGCTCCTCTTCCATGTCCATGTTTGCTTCGTCCTTCCTCATCAGCATCATCCCTAACCTCATTCGCTTGTCTCTGTTTCATTGTCTCCTTTCTTGTTTGCGTCGTACTCGTCTCTTCTTGTGATTCTTGCTTGTATGTTAGTAAGTCTTGCTTGTATGTACGTAAATATGTTTGTGGTTCTTGCTTAATCTATTTGTGATTCTTGTCGTACTCGTCTCTGTTTTGTTAAACCAAGTTGATTTGAAAAACTATGACCCATATTTTTTTTGATGATAATAAATTATTTTGTGATAACAATTTAGAGCACTAATGTTTTGTTTAAGTGCGTAGTTCCTAGAGCACGTAACTGTTCAATGACTTTATGTTGCATCTTTTGATGTTTGGATAAAGTTATAGGAACACATGGACTTCACAATGAAATTCGTATTCTAAGTTTGATGAAAGCAATCTAAAATGCCCCATTGGTGATTCTGTTAATGCAAGTAATGCTCCGATTAGTTCTTCCTCTGATAAGTGTATCAAGAATCTAATTACTCTTCCTTTGATAATCATGAGAAGCATATGATCATTTGCCTATGATAAGTATGACAATGCTTTGATAGTCCACCTCTAATAATCGTGCCAAGCATCTAATCATCTGACTATTTCAGAAAGTCAACGCTCTTATTTGAAGTCAACACTCTAAAAAGTCAATTGTAACGCCATACATTTTTTATCCAAAGCATTACTTAAAAATATCAATTGCTTAAAAAAAAATTACGACAACTTTTTTTTAAGTAAAAATACCTAAACTACTATTCATTTAAATAATTAGTAAACCCTAAGCCCCCAAATAGTATAAATAATAATTTATATCATATTTTTACTTAAATTCGCATCGGGTAAATAAAAACTTTTTCCAAATAAAAGAAAACTTTTATGAGTTATTAGGATATCATGTTTTTCAAAATACAAATGGAATACTTCAGAATTTTTCCTCCTATACAACAGTCCAATCTCAATAAACTTGATTTAACTATAATTTATTAATTTAATTCGAAAAACTTAGTAGTACTTCTATGTTTTCCATACAAAAAGTATTTTCTAATTAAATAAGTAAAATACAAATTATAACTCTCATTCTCAATATTACCTAACAAAGTGGGACTTCTCCCAAACTTGAACTTCAAAACTCATTAATCTGTAATAACTGCGATTTCGCAAACACAGAGCCAAGTCAGTCAAACACATACAACGAAAGATGTGAGTTTAAAATCATGTTGATAATATAATATAAGTAAGAAGAACATGCAAATAATCAACACATAGCCGTATCAAACACATCACAATATATCAAAGCATTTCAAGGAAAAATCATATTATGAAGTCAAAATCACTCAACAAAAATTGGTATCTCATTATAACATCAAAACATCTAAGAGAAATTATTATCACATTAGATACACATTAACTACAACAAAACAATCACAAGATGGTGCAATGCTATGCATGCTCCTGATAACTACATGATCCGGATATAATACATGTCACTAGGACAACTTCCACACAGAAAATCACTCATACCAATGGAAAAATAAATCTATCACAAAGACAACTTCCACGAAGATGTATATGTCATGACATGATTGTGCATTATCAAAATAAAATATTTCCACACAATCTACTAAGATGCATATGCCATGACATGATGATGTATTATCAAAATCAAATATTCTCACGCAACCACTAAGATTAGGACAAATGATCCAAAAATAACTTATACGAAATCATCACCGTATTCAAATATCACTAATATCATACATCACAAGTTCTTATCAAGAAAATCAAATATTCATAAACAACCATCATAAAAATCAAAACTTCCACCCCACATATCATGAAGATCATATATTCATAATAAATTATCACAAAGATCAAAGATTCCACCACACATATCAAGAAATCGTATTTTTATAAAAGTATCATAAAAATCAAACTTTTAATCTGTTACATCATAAAAATTTAACAGAAATTAAAACCGTCATATATGACACACATAATTTCAAATTTTATCACATATATCATAAATAAAACTTTCAACATATTAAAAATAAAAACATAAACTTAAATTATTACAAAATAGGGCTACCGCCGTGCATAGCGAACCCCGAATGAAATGTTGGAAAATACGGTTTTTCCGTTCATCTCACATTATAATATACTCAAGAAATCAAACATCCTCTAATCTCTTGCTTTTTTTCGACGTTTTCACACGCGAATATGAGTCTTCAAGAAAAAGCCTTTGTTATTTGACTCATTTTCCTTCAATCGATCTAACTCGACAATTTAGGCGTAAACGTCAAAAATAAATTATGAAAACACACTATAAAAAGGTCAGTTTCGAAATTGGATCTAGTAAACTTATCCTAAATCGGAAAATAAACACGGGATAATATAGATACCGTTCACACAGTCGTTTTGACGTTAGTTTCATTCAAATCGGACTTACGATGAAGAAGAACGATGTAAAATAACAAATTCTATAAACGGAGAAGTCATATATTTTAGAAGGAAATTGAGATGATTAAAAATCTAAGAAAGCATGTTTAATTGACTACTTGAATGAAGCAACATATTAAAATTTGGATAAAAACGATGAAAATTTTCTAGATCAATTATCGATCACCGATGCCAAACGATATTCCTAGTTTCTATTTCCTTTTAACACTTTCTTTTTAAAAACTATTTCGTTAATAAAATATTACTAATATTTCAAACTAATATTTTATAAAAAAAGTAATTAAAGTAATTACTCTTTTAAAATATATTAATAACTAAAACCCTCATATTTACAATATTTACTACAATAATTATTATAATATTTTATAAAATAATCATATAAAATACTACCATTTTTATAGAATAGTCAAAATGATAAAATAAATAAATATAACATCAATAATTTATATTGATGACTAAATCACAATAAATATGTATCAAATTATCATATCATAGAAAATATATAAAAATAAAGAATTAATGACAATATTACTAATATCTTAGGACAATTATTTATAAAAATAATAATTAAAATAATAAATAGTCTTAAGTAATTAAAATGTAACTATGAAACATTTATCATTTAGTCAAACATACATGAAAATATCTCCACAAATATCTAATGCAAATCTACAAGTAGACTCACTCAAAATCTTATTCTCTAAAATACTTTTGCTAAATTACCATAATGTTTTTGAAAAATAAATTAAACAACTAAACATAATATTTATAATTTATATTACTCATTAAGTTAAATATATATACGATTATCAAACCATAAAGAACTCACACATATAAGGAGAAGTAATCATAAAATTAATCAAGTTATATTCTAAAATAATTTTAACACTAAATTAATTTTTTTAAAATTATATTTAATTAATAAAATAGTTGATTATAAAATTTGGGATGTTACATCAACGCTCTAAAGAAGACAAATATGTTCATCTTCTACTCAACATCTTGAAGATCTATGTGATATATTCTAATAGTGATATCATATTCCCTTTTTGTCTTTGTATCAAGATACGGAGAACCAATTACAAGGATAAACTTGGAAAAGGTTTAATAGTGAACCAACATTTGAAGATTTGATATGAAACTTCATGATATATACTGATTTTTTGCAACCGGGACAACAACAAGAAACTGTTGAGGTAAAAACCTTTTTGATATATGTTTTAATGACAACAAATCTTATGAAATAAATGCTTAAGTTTTATGAATGGTGATCTACTAATGATTGCACTTGAGTTTTATTTAAGAAACATGAATTGCATAAATGAACAAGCAAGAAACCATTCAGATCAACAAGTGCATAAATATCAATAATGATAGAATCTCAAAAGGAATATATAATATATTAATCATTTAAGAGAATGATTATTACATCTTCATCAAGAAAATGTTAAATACATTTATACATATACTAAAGTATCTCGGTGATACTTTGATAGACAATACATAACATGTGAAACACCAAGAAAAATTCAAAATGACAAGAATCAACTTTAAAGAAGAAATCATTTCAAGATTTAGTCATTTATTTAAATAATAATGGAAGAACATTCACCATAATGTTATGGTTCATCTATTAAAGAACAATTGACAACAAGTATCTTTTTAGAAGGGAAACATGCAGTAAATTAGTTAGCATTTCACACATGAGATTTCCAACATTTAATGAGCAATTAAAAGTCAAGTTTTGAAGGTCTACTTGCAAAAACAAACATGCAAAATGTTTTGCAGATTGATCCAAGATTGATGACAAATTGATTAGAAGAACATTCTGGTTTTTACAAAAGATTATTTTGGTTTATCAAATGATCCTTCTAATTTTTCAAAGATCATTATGGTTTATCAAAGATCATTCTGGTTTGTCAAAGGATCAATCTAGTTTATCAAATGATCATTTTTGTTTATTAAGATCATTTTGGTTATTTCATTTTAAGGACAAAATAAATAAATAAATAAACATTCTCCATAGTCCAAACCTCAAGATAAAAGAATATCAAGACTACTCAAAACTATAATCAAGTCCAAAATTCAAGCTGAAGGTCCATAAAAACAAAACAACATTCAGATCAATGACTAGATCAATCTCTAAATTGATGAGTTGTGAGAAAGGACAACAAGGAGGAAATGACACTTGCTGCACTTTTTCAAAAAGCTCAACATGCTTTAAGACAAAGGATTGACACTAAAAAACTACTCAATCATTCATTCACGTTTGCCATACAACACATAACCAAAAATGTTACGATTTTAGAGATGAACATTATGGTTATACTATTTTTCTTCTTCATTTTTTAATCGAACTATTTATTTGTTGCCTCCACTTTTGAGTCCTAATAAGAGTAACAATTGGTGGTACCATAACTTTTACTTTCTGACTACCCACCCATTGTTCCTTAGGGATATTAGTAAGAGATTTCCATATTCTTTACACTATCAATTCACTATTGTCTATGATTGTTAGTCTTACCATAGATTTGTGTGACTTGGGCCCCTAGTATTTAAAATACGGTTATTGTCTCAGTTTTCCTTATCTTCAGGTTTTGATTCCTTAACCTGATTTTAGATTGCCACACCTATTGTATTGATCTCTTTGTTTTGACCGTCGATTTAAACCTTATTGGTTTAGAAAATCATACCATGGTTATATTTATATGTGTCCATGGTCATCTTAGCAATCTCCTTGTTAACTAACTTGAACCTAGCCTTCTTGATAGGCTTTTGAGTAGGGTTGCTGTGTAAAAAATCCGGTTATAAGGCCTAAATTTAAAATTGAATTCAAATCCATTTTAAATATTCGGTTAAAATTATATGGTTATAAACCGGTTGGATAACCACTTATGTTTTATATTTAGATTTGGTTTTTTTTCCGATTTTTATCCACTACTAATATTTTGTTAATTTTGAGATTTTATTTCCTGAAAAAATTTTGAAATTTAATTTTTTTCAAAAATATATCGAAAAAAAAAACTTGTTTTCCTCATAAGAATTTTAAATCGAATTTTTTCTCAAAAATTTTGATGAAATTTTTTTTTTAAAATTTATCGAAAAAATCAAGTTTTTTAAATAATCGATTTTTAAACTATGAATAAATGCTTTTTTAAAAAATAAATATTAAAAAATAATCAAACTTTAACCGATTTTGAAAAAAAAAAATTAATTTTAAAATTAAATTTTTCAAAATCGGTTGCTAAATTATAAATCGGTTATTTAACCATAACTAATTTTACTATTGATTTTATAACCGCTTTTAAACCAAATAATGAATTTAGTTATAAATCTAAATCCATATATTAAATTTAAAATGGATATGGTTTGGTTTTTTTAAAAAAACCAACCATACACACCCCTACTTTTGAATATATTTTTCAAAGACAATGCAATTATTCGTTGAGTGATTGTTCAAGCTGTAAACCCAATTGAGATTAGGCGTGGGTCTGTTCCTTGGCCAGCACACTTCTTGTCTTTCTCCTAAATGATTTGCTCAAGTCATACTGCCTTGGAAACCCGTTCTTCTAGTTGTGGCAAGCCTATCCAACCGACTTTTCTTTCATCTGAAGATGCATGCTATTAATGACCATACAAGCATACTTAGTAGGGGCATTCAAAAAAATCAAAAACTGAACTAAACTGTAGAACTGAACTGAACTGAACCGAACTGTTTCTGAACTGAACTAGTTTATAAAAATTGAGAACTGAACTGTTTTCGAACTGATTTTTTAAAATTACAACCGAACTGAACCGATTTTCAGTTTAAAAAATCGAACCGAACTGGTTTTTAGTTCGACAAAACTGAACCGAACCGGTTTTTATATAAAAAAACTTGAACCAAATTTTTTTATTTAGACATAATTAGGGATAATTATGTAAAATTTGACCTATATAAATAAAAAAATTTAGTTAAACCAGTTCGATTCGGTTTAAAAAAAAAATTAGTGCACCGATTTATAAAACAGTTCGGTTCAGTTTTTTGAACTGAAAACCGATCTGGTTTGGTTTTTCAAACTGAAAACCAGTTCAGTTTAATTTTTAAACGGTTCTAGGAAATTGGACTGGGCATTTTCCTACCTTCTTCTTGAACCTCTCTATGAAGTCAACAGTTGACTCATCCACATGTTGTTTCAAATTCGTTAGATCAACTGCCTGAACTTTAAGACGAGGCCAATAAATTCTGCCATAAAAACACTTTTCCATGTCTTCGTAGTTTTGAATTGAGTTTGGTGGGAGAGACGAATACCATGTAAATGTTGTCCGAGTCAAACATAGAGGGAACGATTGTAATTTTTGAAACTCATTTGGATTAGTAAACCTTCCAATATGCTCATTTGTTGACTTGCCATCTTCCCATAATATTGAAGGTTAGCTTGATTATATGTATCATTCGCCCCTTGGTGTCTCTTAGGGTTAGCCTTGGAAAAGTAGGCTATGAAATTCCAGCTGTTGCAAGTATCCATTGACTATGAGTTGAAATTCCTAGCTAACTTGGTTCCCCATGGCCTCCAACTCCGTTGCTAGTTGAACCATGTTGTAAACTATGGGTTTAACAATGTCAACATTTTATTGTGAAATTTTATACATGATATCATGTATACCCATGTTGATCTGTTTTCTAATAAAAGACATGGTCATAAATTTAACTGCTCTAGTGTGTTAACCACTATGTCTCCAATAACGTTAGGAACAATCATGTAAGGTTGCACTCGTGGCATTGGTGGAGGGTTATTAGGTCTTTGTTGGTCTGGCTTCTTTGAGGTTGATGATGATGATTGATCCATAATAAAAGATTATTACTAGAACGCAAGTGCATTTGCCAAATGTAATCGTGACCCAACGAGCTAAACTCTTCAATGGTTGTGAGCCCATCTTTCCTAGTTTCACAAAATTTTCCATTGCAAATATTTGCACGTGCTTTGTTCCAAAAATGACACCTTTGCTTGTAGTTGTTAAGTCTTGTTAGTGGTGCTAAAACCATGGAACATGAGTACAACTGCCAAAGGATCAAGTTATATCGAGCTTTGACTAATTTTTACGCCTTTAGTAGACTTCATAAGGGTTTGTCTAACTCGTATTCGACAACTTTTTCATTTACCTGACGATACTTCGACTAAGCGGAATTCGACTAATCCTAAATTCAATTGTTTGTTTATTTCAGCTAAGAAGTTATTTATATTTTTGTGAACAACAAGTTTGGTCTAACAGCCTAACTCCTCTGACCAACATTTATATTCACAATCTTCTCGCCTGTGTTTCTTACCATTGGAAATTAGTGATTTTTTGTTTTCCGTGGGTGTCAAACACAGGACTCAGGCGTTAAGTCAATGGTTTCAAGTGATAGTTGGAGTGAATGAACAATGATACTTAACTCCTTCAAGAGCTGGAGAGAGTTTCGAAGATAAGACTTAAAAATAATTGGAGAAAGTAGAAGAGAAGATAGAATTATAAGGACAAAATATTAAGAAAAATAGTAAAGTAAAAAATTCAGATTCAGTTAAGGCTATTTATAGAAGTGATTTAATGATGAGTAATGATTTAATTACTATGATTAACTAAAAGGAAATCAGATATTACGGTTGAAGTAATTGAACCAGCAAGAAACTTAACTGATTTTCATCCATTCATGACCTAGAGATGGGTTTCTAGTGGTTAGTTTTCTATTTTACGACACAATAATAACGGTGTTCACACCGTGATTACTATTTGCATTGCATCACCTTTCATATCAGTACAATAGTTAATGCAATGTAAGGGGAATTTGTTTACATCAAAAGTATTATAAGTTGTTTGTCGAGCACGGAAAAAGAAGAATTTATCATAGTCGGGTTGAGCTAATAATAGACGATTACAAATTAGGCAAGTTTTAGTTCCACTAGGATTACAAGGGTCATATTGTTTTCAAAAAATGATTTCAACATTTATATGTAGATAATTCTGCACTAAAGTTCATATCATATGTTTATAGTGTTATTAACCATGAACGACTACATTTGCGAAGAGGCAATGTTGGAAGAAACACTAGGATAGGTAAAACTCAAGTCACCACAAAATAGGAGAATACAATCCATTGTAGGGTGCTACGAATAGCCAACAACAAGATGAAAACATGCATTACCTACAAAAATAGTTGAACGAGGCAGGATTAGAGTAAATTGGAAAGGCACTATGCCTTGCTAGTAAGGTAAACTTTGTCTATAAATACCACATGTAATCTGCATGTTAAACATACAATTAATGAAATAAGTATATTTTCCATTTAGTTTTATGCATTATTGTTATGCTTATATTACTTATACATTTTTTATGTAGATTACTTACAAAAATTGAACACCGTACTTAACACCCTTTAGAGGATTTAAGGAATCCAACATTAAGGGACAAAATTCATTCCTCAATGTAATCAATTGCTCTACTAAATTTTAATTTTGACAACAATATTATTTACTTATTCAAACAAGTAACATTTGTGCACTTTCAAAACTTTTTGCTTTTCCTTTGGTATTATGTTATCCTTGTATATCGTGAAAGGTTAACATAAAAAATAATGAAATATTAAAATAATGATGACATGTTAAAGTAATTTAGATCAAGTGATCAAATTGAGTGTTAAAGAGACAACTACAATATTTGAATATACTTAATAGTCATTTTATGATTATTATAGTTTTAAGAAAAGTTTATTTGCTACACCAATAGAGTTAAAATCTATTTAACTGTAGTCGACTTAGAGTACTTTTTTTACATTTCTCTACTCGGAAAATTACTAGTAAGTGATTTTTGATAGAATTGTAAAACATGCATATAATTTCAACATAAGCTTTTCATTAATTCATCTGAGGATACCAAATATCAGTTTGCATTAGCATATTTAGAGAATCCTAGATACAAAAAAAGGATTTCTAAAAAAAAAAAACAGAATAAAAACTATCTTAATTGTCCCCCTTTGTCATTCAAAAAGGACGAAGTAAAAAGCCTATACTTTGCAAGAGATGGAGAGAATCCTTCAGTAGAAGAGGATTTTGGAGGGTTAGGGACAAGAGGAGAAGTAGGAGCAGGATGAAGTGGAGGAGGAGGGATTCCCAGTTTGGGAGCCAAATGATGTGTGAGCCATGTCTTTAACAAGGTTGTCTCCTGATCCTGCTGAAGCTGATGTGCCATGATGGTCTATAGTGCAACCATTATATCAGAGTTGGACGGTTCAGCCATGCGAGGAGGAGTAGGGAGATGAGTAGAAATTTGAGAAGTGGTAGCAACAACTGTGTTGGATGGAATGGGGGGAAACGGAGACTGATGGTATAGTGGCAAAAGAGGTTGCTACGGAGGGTAAAGGGTCAGATGATGTTGGTTGTCGTATGGATGGACCAGGAGTGTTTGGAAAGATTAAAAACGGGATTATCCCAAAAATGGAAGAGCTGGTGTTTTGTGAAGAGACAAAGAGTGGAGACATGATACTTATATGTTTGTTGGGTAATAAGGTGCCAAGGTCATGATGAGGAGAGTGAAGAATTTGGCAGTAGGAGATGAAATTTGTGAAGGATAAGGTTGATGGTTGAGTGAAAATAGAGAAAGTTGGAGGATTGGGTATTTCTTCTGGAGAACATTCTCGGTTTGGTAGAGAACGTTCTTGTGCAGTTTCAGCTGCTGCATTTGCTGAGTGCTCAGATGTTTGTGGTGAGAAGGGGACTGGTATAGGGGCAATTCTTCTTCTTGCCGAACGTTTTATTTTTAGGGAAGTTGGAAAAGAAGAAGTTGTGGGAGTAGGTTGTTCGGAGAACGTTTTTCTCATGTGCGAGATGTTTTTGGTGCAAAATCTTGAGATTTTGATGAGGGATTTTTCATTTGTGAGTGGGATTTCGAAGTGTCTAAAGATTTTGGTTAAAATCATTCCATAAGGAACTGTATTTTTCTTATATACTTTGGTGGCAGCGGAGATCATATGATGAATGATAACTTGAGAAAGGTTATGGCGCTTACAGTTGAGGAGGTGATAAATAATCAAATCATCATTGTCAGATACATACTTGTGGCTTCCACAATGAGGAAGAATGGTATGTTGACTCATTCTATTGAAGACTTTAGGAAGGGGCTTTAGATAGGTTGAAAGATAATCAGTAGACCCTTGCTGAAACAAATCATATGGTATTTCAGTCTAATTGAGGTTTAGAGCTGAATACCATTTTCTTCCAAATATGGAAGGTCCTTCTATTGGAAGTTGGAGGATGGAGGCTAGGATATCAGGTGTCAGTCGTATCTCTATTCCTTTAATGGTGGATATGATGAGAGATTTATCAGAGAAAGTTTTGGCATTGTAGTAAAAAGCTCATACAACATCTGGATAATAATGCTCAGATTTTTGTAAAAAGGAAGTCCAGCCTAAAATATCAGTATGATGTTGGACAACATTGCCATCTACGATGAGTTTGTCAAATACAAAAACTCTTCCTATTTCGATAGGGAGTTGAGCCCATTTGTCTTTGAAGATTTTGGAGATTTTAGATGAAATAAGAGGAAGAGTGTTGGGTTTTGAGTTTTTGGAGGGAAGGGATGGTTGATGTGATGATCCAGAGGTTGAGGAAGGTGAATGTTCTGGAGTGGGAGAACGTTTGGTTTTTGGTGAGGGAGAAGGTATATGAACTGGGGAAGATTCTCGAATTGGAGAATGTTTTTGATGATGTGAAGGAGAGGGTGGTCGAACTGGAGAACGTTCTTGAAGTGGAGAACATTCTTGTTTTAGGGAAGGAGATGGCAAACGAACTGGATAACATTATTGGCGTGGAGAACGTTCTGGAGTTTGGGCTAGGGAACATTGTGGAATAGGAGAATGTTCTGGAAAGACAGGTTTAGTGGATTTTAAGTTCTATTTAGGTGTATGTGTTTTCTTTCTTTGTGGATTTCTAAGATTGTTTCTAGCTAGGAATTGGGCAATGGTCATTGTGGTTTTGGTTTTAATGGAACATGGTGTTGGTTTTTTGGATTGAGAAGAAGATTGAGATGGTTTTTGGAAAGAAGGGAAAATTTCATTTATCTATCTCCTTTTTTGATTTGAAGGAGTTGATTAAGATGCCTCATACGAGAATGAAGACTTTGGTGGTGTGATGGGTTTAGTTGATTTTGTTGGGGTGGTTGCTTTCTCTGCGGAGTTGTGTGAGGAGGAGTGTCAGATGATTCATCTGTCTTAGAATCAGAGATGATGAAGTATGATGGTTTGAGGTTTGAGGCTTTTGAAGTTCCAATGCTAGATTGAACATGCATAGAACGTTGTTTTGCTGTAGTGGGGTTTCGTAAGTATTGAGAAACTTGAGCGAGATTTGGAGGAGGAAGAACAGTAGACAGATGAACTTGAGTGGTGGAAGAACAATAAACACTGGATATGGGTTGATAAGATTAGGGTTTTTCTCTGGTGAAAATGAGATAGAGTCTGAAAATGTTGTATCAGATGAAATGCGTAGTGGAGTTGGTCGTGGTGGAGGAGAGGGTGTATGATTCATGGAATCTGATGAAGGAGAAGATGAGAATGGTGAGTAGGGAAAACCATTTTTGTGTGCTGAGGTTTTGGTTCGTACCATTGTTTTGTTCAGAGAAAGATTGAGTTGAAGAGGGTTTGAGAAGAAAGATGAAAGGTTCTTTCTATTGCTGTTCTTTGAAAAAAGAAGTGTTTTAATTTCAAACAGATTTTTTTATTTTATTTTGAAGAGAGAAAAGCAATGATTAATTGAATCTTGGGAAGGAGAAGAAAGTTTTTTAGGGCGGGAATGTCTTCAGCGTGTCAGTCTCTTTTGCAGACAAGGAGACACATGCATTAAATGTCAAGATTTCCCTTTTCTGTTCAAGAGGGAAAGTGGTGACGTAGAGGAGAATGTTGGTTGAAAAAACGGAGAGTCATGTTTGGAAAACGGAGATTGATAATCGTTCTCGATTTTTTGCAAAAAAACATTTTAACTAGAATTATCTGGATTTTTCATAATTTTCAGTTTTTCTTTAATCAAATTGAAACTATCCTCGACTAGAGGCTTTGTAAAAATGTCAACAAGTTGATTTTGAATATCAACAAAGATTAATTCGATATCTTTCTTGTTGACATGATCACAAATAAAATGATGCTTTATTTCAATGTGTTTTGATCTAGAATGTTGTATTTGAGTTTTAGATAAATTGATTGCATTAGTATCAACAAAGTAAATTGGAATGTTTGAGTAACTTATAGAGAAGTCTTCAAGTTGATTTTTAATCCAAAGAACTTGTGAGCAACAATTTGCTGCTAAGACATATTCAGCTTCAGTGGTTGATAAGGCTATTGTGTTTTGCTTTATGCAGGACCAACTTATCAATGCTTCACCTAAAAATTAGCATGCTCCACTAGTGCTCTTTCTTTCAATTTTATCTCCAGCGTAATCAGCGTCAAAATAAGTTATAAGATCAAAATGCAAAACCTCTTCCATACCAAAGACCAAGATTAGTGGTTCCAACAAGATATCTAAAAATTATTTTTATGGTTGTTAAATGAGTTTCCTTTAGTGTTGATTGAAATTTAGCACATAATCCTACTACAAATACTATATCAGGTCTACTGGTAGTTAAATAAAGCAAAGAACCAATCATTCCTCTATATTCCTTTTCAGAAACAGATTTTTCATTTTCAACTTTTTCTAAAGAAGAGGATGGATGCATGGGAGTAGACATGATTTTTGATTCATTCATTTTGTATTTGATCAACATATCTTTAATGTATTTTTCTTGACAAATAAAAATACCATTTTCATGTTATTTGATTTGTAATCCAAGAAAATACCTTAATTCTCCCATCATGCTCATTCCCAATTTACTTTGCATGAGTTTTGAAAATCCTTCACACATTCTTTCATTTGTGGATTCAAAAATGATATCATCAACGTATAACAATGAGAAAGTCATTTTTCTCAGATTTCTTAAATAATGTGGTGTCAATTTTTCCTCTTGAAAATCCATTTTTGATTAAAAATGAACTTAACCTTTCATACCAAGCTCTTGGAGCTTGTTTCAGTCTGTATAAAGCTTTGGTAAGTTTGAAAACGTGATTTGGTTTAGATTGATCCTCAAATCCAGGAGGTTGTTTTACATAGACTTGCTCATTTAAAAAACCATTTAAAAATGCACTTTTAACATCCATTTGAAACAAATTAATGAGTTTATGAGATGGACATGCAGGAAGTATACAAATAGCTTCTAACCTTGCAATTGGAGCAAAAGTTTCATTGTAATCTATACCTTCTTGTTGATTATAACCTTGAGCAACTAATCTTTCTTTGTTTCTTATAACCTTACCTTCTTCATCTAATTTATTTCTGAAAATTCATCATGTACTAGTGATTGATTGATCCCGTGGATCAGGTACCAAAGTCCATACCTCATTTTTCTCAAACTGCAGCAGTTCTTCCTTCATGGCCTCAATCCAAGATTGATCAACTATGGCTTCTTTAATTGATTTTGGTTTAATTTGAGATATCATATGCATGTTATTTTCATCATTCTTGAATGATTTTATTGTTCGAATCCCATCAGATGTATCTCCAATGATTTGTGTTTGAGGATGATCTTCAATTGCTCTCCAACTTTTTGGTGGAGAATGAAACAGAGATTGTTTATCAATCTCTACGAAACAAAGATTGTTTTTCTTCTTCGTCATCCTTTTTACTCGTATCTAGATCATCAAACTCATCAAATATTATATGCATACTGACTTCTACAACCTTAGTTCTTAAATTAAATATTCTATATCCTTTAGAGTTTGTTGAATATCCCAAAAAGATTGCTTTGCTTGATTTTGCATCAAATTTTCCAAGAACGTCTTTGTTGTTCAAAATATAACAATATTTTTCCAGATTTCATATGTGGTTTTGTTGATGATTTTTCTTATTGATACACAGTTTAAAATGTAGCAAGAAGTATTAATTGCTTATGCCCAGAAATATCTTTCAACATTTGATTCTTCAAAGATTGTTCTTGCCATTTCTTGTAATGTTTTATGTTTTCTTTCAACAACTCCATTTTGTTGTGGTGCTCTTGCATAAGATAGATTATGAGAAATGTCAAGTTCATTCAAAGAAGGTTTTAAAAGAGGCATTTATGAATTCTCCTCCATGATCACTTCTTACAGAAATGATGTTGGATTCTTTTTCATTTTGTACCTTTTTGCAAAAAATTTTGAATGTATCAAATGCATCATCTTTTTGTTTTAAAAATAATACCAAAGTATATCTTGAAAAATCGTCAACAATAACAAAACCATATTTCATTCCTCCTAAACTTGTTGTTTGATTGGCCCAAAGAGATCCATGTGAAGTAATTCAAGAGTTCTGTTTGTAGTTATAAAATCTTTTGAGTAGAAAATGCTCTTGACTTGATTTCCTTTTGTTCAAGCTTCACGTATTTTATTTTTATCAAAGTTGATATTGGGTAATCCTCTAACAAGATCTAGTTTTGAGATTTTTGAAATTGTTTTCATACTTAAATGTCCAGTCCTCTTATGCTATATCCATTTGTCTTTATCGATAGAAATAAAACATGACTCATCAGGTAGTTCTTCAATATATATAACACATAAATTTTTCTTTCTATTTCCAGAAGAAAAAAAAAAACAATTTCTCTAGTTTCAGCTTTTCTGATTTCGCATATTCTTGGTTTGAAGATAATTTCAAAACCGTTATCACATAGTTGACTTATGCTTAAAAGATTATGTTTGAAACCTTCAACATGTTGAACATCAGTTATTTGAGCAGAGTTTGCTTTACTAATAGTTCCTTTACATTTAATCTAGACTTGATTGTTGTTGCCAAAAGTGACCGATCCTCCATTTTTCTTGATGAATGTAATGAAACAATTTTTATCTCCTGTCATATGCCTTGAACATCCATTGTCCAAGAACCAAGGCTTTCTCTTTACATTTGAAAATCCAACCTGCATAAGATATTATTTCATTCTTAGGTACCCATTTTGTCTTGGGTCCTTGAGAGTTAGTTTTAATGTTTTCTCTCCTTTTATCATAGAATTTTGATTTTTCATCCCCAGTTTTGAGACAATATGAACATTTAATTGTTAATCTTGGAATTGGTTATTAATCTGGGTTTCAAAAAGTTTTAATCTTGATTTTGAAGCAGTTCCAGATCGTTCTCCTTTTTCTAGTTTTTCTAGAGAAAGTTCAGAACATTCTCCGTTTTGAAACCAGTCTGATCTTTCAAAATTGGTTCAGCTGTATTTGCAGAATGATTTTTTCCTTAAAAAAGCTTTTTGCCTTTGTTCTTTTCATTTCTTTTTTTAAAATAGCAAGCAAAATCTAGATGTCCAAGTTTTATACAATATGAGGATCTAGTTTTACATTTTTCTTCCTTTCTTTCTAGAACAAAGAAGTTTTCATACATTTTTTTTTTTTTTGAGTTTGATTAAAACCAAGACCAACTTTATCAAAGACTCTTACTTGTGATCCCATGATTTTTTGAAAATTTTCAGTGGCTTTAATAAAATTTAACAAGTCAGTTTTAAGAAGTTCATTTTCAATTTTAAAGAGAACGTTCTCCGTTTCTTCTACAGAACGTTCTTGACCTTTCTAACTTTCAAAATTTTGTTTCTGTGTTTCTTTTAGTCTTAAATGATATTGTTGAGAATATTATTCTTAGCTTGAGCTTTTTCTTTTTCTTCTTTTTCTTAATGAAAGTGTTCTTTTAGAGAACTACATTTTTGAATAAGACGGTTTGAATCGTTTAACAAGTTATCAAATTTTTTCTCATTTATTCACATTAATAACATTGTTTAGAATTTTATACCTCATTTTCTTCTATTTTTTCCATTAAGCATATTTTGGCTTCCTCACCTTCTTCTATTTCTGATTCTTTTGAATCATCCCATGTTTCCATCATTGATTTCTTTTTGAAAGGAAATCATTTTGGTGGCTTTTTTGTGTAAGTGATATTTTGCTTTATATTGTCCTAATTTATTACATCCAAAGCATGTGACTTGGCTCTTGTCTACTTCTGTTTTGGGATTTTTGTTTTGAAATCCCTTTTTGATTTGAACTCTTCTTCTCATCATTTTTTGTATCCTTTTGGTGAGAAGAGCAACTTCTTCATCGGCATCTTCTTGTTCGGTTTCTTTTGGTTTCTCTTCTGTTTGTACTATGATGCTTTCTTGATATGCCTTTAGAGCTATTGTCTTTCCTTTCTTGACTAGTTTGTCTTCTTGCAGTAGTACTTCATGTGCTCTTAAAGTTCCAATTAATTCCTCCAGAGGAAGTGCTTCAAGGTTCTTGGCCTCCATATTATTGGAAGACATCTCATGATTTTCTTACTTTTTCTTGTACTGAGTAAGCTTTGCCAAGAGAACGCATTTCATTTACTATTGTTGTGAATCTTGAGTACATTTCATCAATAGTTTCTCCTTCTTGCATTTCAAACAGTTTGAATTTCCTTATGCCAATGTCTATTCTTATTTCTTTGACATGGCTAGATCCTTTGTCATGGGTTTGTACTATATCCCATACTTCTTTGGAAGTTGTGCATTCATCAAATCTTTCACTTTCTTCCCTGCTCAAAGCACATGATAAGAATAATTGAACTTTAGAGTTTAAAAGTACCTTAATTTTATCATCAGTTGTCCAGTCTGCTTCTTTCTTTGCAGCAGAGGATAAATCATTTTGATCAACTCTTGGTATGAAATCTCCATCTATAATGATGTGCCACATTCCTGTATCTTGAGATTTCAGAAATAACTGCATCTTATTCTTCCAAAAGTAATAATCATATACATAAAAGTAAGGTGGTTTATTTGAAGAGCCTCCTTCAACAATGTATTTTGCTCTCGACATTTTTTCTTCTAGATCTTTTTCTCTAGAACTTGTTAGGTGTTTTTTAATATTTCTAAAGATCTTGCTCTAATACCAATTTAATTAGTAATGTTGATTTATAAGGAAGATGGGTTTGAATTGTAAATTTTCATATTTAAAAATTCCTAAAAAACTTAAGGAGTTAACTTAAGAATGATCTTGGTTAAGAAAACACAAAACGAAGAATGTTCTTGGTTTTTACCAGAAAATGGAGAACGTTATTGGTTAGCTTAAAAAACATAAATTCAGTTTATATTTTAATTCAAGTAATTAATAAAGCTTAATAAATAAGGAGATAAGATAAAGAATACCACACAAGGATGTATCTTGGTTCACCCAACTTGGGCTACGTCTAGTCCTCACATATGTGAGTTTTTCCACTAAGTGTTTAAAACAAATAATCTTCTTGGTTTTATAGCACCTAATTCAGATAAGCCTTGGTTTGTTACAAACTCTATTTCTTTCTACCCAGAAAGAGAATTAATCAATTCACCTATCATCCTTGATAGGATTTCTAACAATCTTTTCAAACTATACTAAACTCTTATAGTTTGAGTTTTACAATAATAATGAGATTGTTTTGAAAGACCTTGATATGTCTCAAATCTTTTTAGAGAGTTGATTCTTTTCAAAGGATTCAAAACAATAATAACAAAGTAATATGTATAATCAGAACTGAATCTTTCTTTGGGAAAATGAGAACTTTAAGTATATGAATGTGAATGATTTGTAAGACTTGATAGCACTTGAACTTCTTGTTATTTTCCTGAGCATTAGCCTTTCTTTTATAGGTGTTTTCGAGCATTTAATGATGGTCAAAAGAGTTGTTGGTAGTGCTCTGTCTTTTTGACAAAAACTAATATATGTGAATAAAAATATTCAACATTTGAAAACATTTTTGAAATTTGTTTGACTGGACTAATTTATTCGTTCTTAATTAGTTTAATGTTCCTTTATGCTTCTCAAAAATTTGTTGATGCCATATCTTTGATCTGGAGATTCGTTTATGTTGAAAACAATTTGAACAATGATGATGAACTTCTGCATATCTATGGAGATCGGTACTGAACTTCTGCATAAACGGAGATTGTTAATCAATCTAAACTGTCAGTTATTAAACTTTCTGGAGATTGATGGTCAATCTTGAGGTTAAGTGTTTGATCATTCTGGACGATTTCCTGATTAATCTAGACGACTTTGTATAGACCAAGAGTGATTAACTTTCTTGACAATTAAGTTGAAGAAGGTTCATACTTGTTTTAACTTGCTTGATTCATGAGCTTTTATCTTCGTGATTCGAATGCATTCTCTAACTATAATGGATCCTACTTGTTTCTTGCTAAGTACTGATAATATTAGCATGAAATTCAGAGGTAGAATCTTTCTTGAATCAGTGGAAATTGATTGATCTTTAGGTTGTACTATTGTCTTGATCCTAGAGAACATTCTTCGTTTTATCCAAAATGTACTTGTGTTTTTATATGTTCAGTTTTTATTTGATTTGTTTGCTTTACTTGATTTCTATCTTTAAATTAATTTACCCAAAAGTACAGGTTAAATTAACATAATATTTTAGAATCATAATTAATATTCTTAATTAACATTTATTTATTGTCATCAAAACTTTAATTTAAAAGTTTGTCTTAACACATTAATAATAAAAATTTTACTTTATAAAGTGATCAATAATTTTTTGTTTCTTACATATAAAGTAAGAAAAAATATTTAAAACTCTCTTATTTGCTACGGGTATTATCCTCTTCTTTTCCTAATTTCTCGTAAGTGATGGTTTGTTTGATAAGCATCATGCGACATTCTAAATTTTAATTTAGACAACAATATTATTAATTAATTCTTACAAGTAACTTTGTGTACTTTCAAAGCTTTTTGTTGTTCCTTTGGTATTATGTTCTCCTTGGAAAGTGTGAAAGGTTAACATATAAATAAAAAATAATGAAACAAATACAAATATTTCAATATACTTACTGGTCATTTTATAATTATTATTATAGTTATCGAAAAGGTTTCTTTGCTACTCTGTTAGAGCTAAAAATATTTAATTGTAGATTACTGATAATGAAGTTTTTTACTTTATAAAATGATCAATAATTTTTTGTTTCTTACATATAAAGTAAAGTAGAGAAAAATGTCTAAAACACTCGTATTTAGTATGGGTATTATTCTCTTCCTTTCTCAATTTCTCGTAAGTTACGGTTGTTTTACAACCGTCGTGTGCTACTCTAACCCTGAATGCCCATCTTCTTCATGTGGCCCCGGTGGAATTGGAGTATGTCGTTCGAATTGTTGTACATGTGATTTTGGTGTTTAAGTAAAAAAAGAATAATTTTTTATATTAATTTCTCTTGTGATGTGATTATGGTATATGTTTCTCTTGTGATGTGTTTTTTTTTTCTTCTAGTTTTTGTGCATATTATGTCGTATAATTAGGCTAAGTTTCACAAATGGAATATCGGAGTGTCTTTGGAATGAAATGCTAGCTCCTAACACGATGAATGATCCCCATCGCATGTCATGATATATCGGGTTTGCAAAAATGTTGAATTTTCAAACTTCTACTTACTACACCCACTTGGTCAATTTTCATAACATAATGATAACTCAAACAAATTCATGAATCATGTATCTATAAACTGAATATTTAGCATAGTACACTCCTATATAAATACTCAAAACACAACTGACTCACAAAACATCAGACCAACAACATTTAACATATCATACTCGACCTGATTGCGAAGACCTACTCCAATATCAACTAATATGAAACCATAAATCCCATATTCCCATATTGTTCTTTTATTAAAAAAAATTATTTCATTATGTGAACTTTGCAACTAAAAATCCAATTTATAAAAAAATATATTATTTATACATCACACTACTCTACTTTCATAACTACTCAAAATATAATTAAGTTCATTCTATTGCAAAATATGTTATAACACCCCGATTTTTAACTACAAAAGTCTATTTGTAAAAGAAGAATTATTTTTGAAATTATGCTCTTAATCGTTTTTTCCTAAAATACCAAGTAATTTTTTTTAAACTACTTTAAAAACAAGTCAAGAGCAATGCAAACGATGAAAGATTGTGTTAAGTTCAAAAATAAAAGTTACAATCAAACATATTGTAGAAACTACTAGATAATATAGGATAAAATTTGTGAGACATGATAGTTTTTCGAGTACTCAAATTTGTTGCAGCAACGCCATTTCTTTTCAAAAGACGGAACTTAAAACAAGACAATAATACACAGGAAAAGGACAAGCAAATAAACTTCTAAGTTGATCTTTAAATCTATTGGGTATTAGAGACCGACTACAACACAAGAAGAAAAAAAATCCGACCAGAGAATAATATTATGTAAAAATTGTTAAAACACGTAAACTTAAAAGAAAATATCTAATTATCCTAACAAAACTTTAAAACAATAGAGAAATAAAAGAGTCAAATATAACTTAAAAATGTTTCTAATTGATGCGAAGTGTAATGAAAAACTAGAGTCATATATATAGTCTTGAATTCCCTCTTCCTTTATAATTCCAAGCAATGTGGGCTTTTCTAAAAAGTTCATCAACACACAACATTATTTCATAGCACACCTTGCATAAATGTCAAACAATGTCCATGTGCTAACTCGCTAGCAATAATACATCTTTTCCATGATAGCACGAAAATGCCATGAAGATACACTTTTTATTTTTAGACAAGATCATTATCTCCCATCATGAAGGAGACATTGCAAGGACTTGACTTAGAGTACTTTTTTTATATTTCTCTACTAGGAAAATTATTCTTCACATGCCCAGGCTTTCCACATTTTCAACATTTCATAATAGTTCCATGATTTTTCTTCCCATAAGGCCAACTATTAGCAACCACCACTAAGTTTAATGAAGTGTCTTTCTCCCTTTTCAACCTTCTTTCTTTAGATATAATTTTGCTTGCAATTTCTTCAAAGTTGAAAGCTTCGTTCCCATATAACAAAATAGGTTTGATATGCTCATACGGAGATGGAACATACCATACTAGTCTCAACACCTTATCTTCGTCTTCAATCTTCACTCCAATGACTTCTAATTTAGAGACAATACTAGTGAGAGCACTTTGATGATTAGATACTTTCATATTTTCATTCATTCATAAATTATGAAATTTCTCTTTCAACAACTTATTTGAGATGTTTTTTTGTTTCATATAGCCCTTTAAGTTTCTCTAAAAGCTCTTTGGATGTCACAAGAATATTTTTAGCAAACACAATCGAATTGCACTTGCATCTCTCAAATCTAATTCCTCCCATTTTTCATTGTCCATTTAGGAAATGTTTCCTTTCAACTCCTTTTGTAATGTTGATTGTATCAAAACATTTTTTACTTGTATTTTCCACAAACTAAAATTGATTTTTCCATCAAATTTCTCTATGTCAAATTTAACAACACTTGAAAATTAGACATTGTAGCATTATGAAAACCGTAAATTGGTAGAATCCCAAGAAAGATAGGTGAGCCACAAATGACCACTTAATAACCAAAATTAAGTGGTAAAACCAAAATTAGCTACTGAAAATAAGTGTTGGGGAGTCTGAGAGATCATTGAGAGCATCAATGGTCTAAACATCTTGGATCTCTAAGAGACATTGACACTAAAACTTTAAGTCATTTAATATATGGGTCACCTCTCATTTATATCCAATATTTCCTTTATTCATAGTCGATGTGAGACTAATCATCCAAGCGCTGTAAAAGACATAAATTTCAAATAATTATATACGTTGGGAACCCTCTACATCTTTCATCACCTCTACTCTGGGAACCCTCATACCCTCATATCCATTACGTGTTGTGCCGCCATCTACCTATTATGTGTTGTCTCAGGTATTTTTTTTTTTAACTAGATTTTTTTTATCAAATTAAAAATTCATACCACATGATCTGTGTTATGTTTTGAAATTGTTATATATATATATATATATATATATTAAATCTCTTCTACTAGTCAAAAACTCATACCACATGATCTGTTCTGAAAGCTTATTGATATTGGTTTCTTTTTGAAACTTGTTGATATGTTTTAAAAGCTTATTAGTTTTGTAACTGCATTTATATAGGTGGTATAATATGGATAGGAAATGGATGTCAGCCAATCGATTGTCAAAAGAGTATGAAATTGGAGTGAAGGAGTTTGTTGAGTTTGTAGTGAAGAATGCAAAAGATCCAAATAGAGTAGTTTGTCCTTGTTTAAAATGTTGTTTTGGAAAACGTGTTAGAGAAGATGAATTAGAAGGACATCTAGTATGTAATAGAATTGATCAAAGCTACACATGTTGGATAAGACATGGTAAGAAAAAAAAAAGGAAACATTAATTTTGAGAATAGTTCGACATATGCTTCAACTGACTTCGAAACAGATACATATGAGCCGGACCGAGTTGATGAGATCGCAAAAGCAGTTGAAGAAGATCTTCGAGATTGTCCTAAAATGTTTGAAAGTTTGTTGAGTGATGCAGAGAAAGAATTATATAATGGTTGTACTAAATTCACAAGACTGTCGGTGATATTAAAGTTGTACAACTTAAAAGCGAGTAATGGATGGTCTGATAAAAGCTTTACAGAATTATTAACACTCATAAAAGATATGTTGCCAGATGATAATGAACTTCCCAGTCGAACCTACGAGGCTAAACGGATTTTGTGTTCTATTGGCATGAGTTACGAAAGGATTCATGTGTGTCCTAACGATTGCATTTTATTTCGAAATGAATATGAACTACTTAAGGCGTGTCCGAAATGCAATGTCTCTCGATATAAGAAGAAAGAATCTACTCCAGCAAAAGTCGTGTGGTATTTTCCTATAATACCAAGATTTAGGCGCATGTATCGCAGTGAAGAAGATTCAAAACACTTGACATGGCATGCAGATGAAAGAATTAGAGATGGAATGTTTCGACACCCTGCAGATTCCCCACAACGGGCAAAAATTGATCACGAGTATCCTGAATTCGGGATAGAGTCAAGAAATCTATGACTTGCACTTTCTACTGATGGAATGAATCCACATGGTCTTCAAAGCATCTCACACAGCACGTGGCCTGTGATTTTGGTAATATATAACCTACCTCCATGGTTATGTATGAAGCGTAAGTTTATGATGTTGTCTCTGTTAATTTCTGGACCCAAACAACCGGGGAATGATATCGACGTATACTTGACTCCTCTAATAGAAGATTTAAAACGTATGTGGGAGACAGGTGTGGAAGTTTATGATGGGTATAAGAAAGAATATTTCAATTTGAGGGCTATGTTGTTCGGCACAATTAATGATTTTCCAGCATATGGTAATTTATCAGGATATAGCATTAAAGGTCAGTGTGCATGTCCTGTATGTGAAGAGAGTACAAATTGGATGCGGTTGAAACATTGTAAGAAGAATGTGTTTCTTGGACATCATAGATTTTTACCTTATAGTCATCAGTATCGTTGGTGGAGAAATGCATTTAATGGAAAATCAGAGGAAGGTAAAGCTCCTTTACCACCGACTGGATATCAAATACTTGAAAAAGTACAAGGTTTGACCAATAAATTTGGCAAACCTTTTGCGGGAGAGCTGGTCAAAACTGGGTGGAAGAAAAAGTCAATTTTCTTTGAATTGCCATATTGGAAGTCATTGTATATAAGACATTTCCTCGATGTGATGCATATTGAAAAAAATGTATTTGATAGTGTTATTGGTACGTTACTCAATGTTCCAGGAAAGTCTAAAGACGGCATCAACGCAAGATTGAACTTGGTCGATATGGGAATAAGAAATGAATTGGCTCCAGTAAAGAAAGGAAATCGCACATATCTACCTCCAGCCGCTCATACTCTATCTAGAAAGGAAAAAATTGTTTTATGTAAATTTCTACACGAAGTTAAAGTTCCAGAAGGATACTCTTCGAACATTAGAAATTTGGTTTGTATGAAATACCTCAAGTTAAAAGGTTTGAAGACCCATGATTGTCATATTCTAATGGAGCATTTGCTACCAATAGGTATACGTTCCATTTTACCTGAAAAAGTTCGACTAGCATTAACTAGATTATGTTTCTTCTTCAGGGAAATTTGTAGTAAAGTGATCGACCCTCAGAAATTACCGACATTGCAGAGGGAAATTGTTGTTACTTTGTGTGAGCTTGAAATGTATTTCCCACCATCGTTTTTTGATATAATGGTTCACCTTACTGTTCATCTGGTTAAGGAGACACAACTTTGTGGGCCAGCTTATATGAGATGGATGTATCCGATAGAACGATATATGAAAATATTAAAAGGGTACGTAAAAAGTAGAAGTCGACCATAAGGTTGTATTGCTGAACGATACATTGTTGAAGAGGCTGCTGAATTTTGTATTGAATATATGTCCAATGTTGAATCCATAGGGCTTCCCATGTCTCGTCATTCGGGAAGACTATCAGGAGAAGGGATAATTGGAAAGAGACTACTGACTATATCAAGGACAGAATTGGAGCAAGCACAATTGTATGTTCTGCACAATGATGATGAGGTTCAACCGTATGTTACAATACATATGGATCAGTTATCTCGTTTGAACATGAATAGGAATCAAAATTGGATAACTCGAGAGCACAATCGAAGTTTTATAACATGGTTAAAAAATCACATAAAGTCAAAATTTGACATACACCCCGGATCAATTTCACAGAGATTGAGGTGGCTAGCAAATGGTCCGAGCTTACATGTCTTTTCTTACACTGGTTATGTTATTAACGGCTACACATTTTATACCAAAGAACAAGATGATCAGACCACTGTGCAAAATAGTGGAGTCACTCTCATAGATGAAGCGATGCATGTCTCAAGTGCAAAAGACAAAAACCCAATATATGCAAATCTATCATATTTTGGGGTTATCGAGCGCATATGGGAGTTAGACTACACAATGTTTCGTGTTCCCATATTTGGTTGCAAGTGGGTCGATAATAATAATGGCGTTCGGATTGATGAGTCAGGATTCTTGCTTGTTGATTTTAATAGGGTGGGATACAAAGACGAGCCTTTTATTTTAGCGTCGCAAGCTCAACAAGTGTTTTATGTCACCGATCCTTCTGATGATAAATGGTATGTTGTCCTATCGACCAATAAAATAAGTGATGATAACAACAATGATGAAGATGTTGGTAATGATCTTTTATTTGCAACATCACAACAACCACATGAAATTGATTCAACTGAGGATGGTTTATATCTTAGAGATGATCATGATGAGGGAATTTGGATTAATCCATCGTTTCGTATTGTAAATGGACAAACAAATGTGAATCCCACCAGGAAAAGAAGAAGGGCATCTTAATGTACATGTTTAATTGTTTTATATGAGCCATGCATGTAATCTGAATTATTGTTGTAATCTGAATTATTGTTCTATTCTGGTTTTATTGTTGTAATCTGAATTATTGTTCTATTCTAGTTCTATTCTGGTTTTATTGAATTATTGTGGTATTATATAATCTGAATTATTCTGGTTCTATTCTTGTTTTATTGTTGTATAAGAAGGCAAGCATAACCAGTGATTCAATTAGGACTTAAGTTGGGGGATAAGGGTCTTTGGTGAAGTGCATGTTTATGTAAATTTGGACAATTTCAATTTTTAAGAACTATGCATGTAAAAAAAGTGCATGCCTTTTATAGCGCTTTTTAAAAAAAGCGCTGTAAAAGGCCCTTTTAAAAATTAAACAATGAGACATTTTACAGCGCTCTTCTTACCAAGCGCTGTAAAAGGCCCTTTTAAAAATCAAATAAAGATACCTTTTACAGCGCTTATGTGAACAAGCGCTGTAAAAGGCTTTAAAAATAATATTCATCAGATACCTAACATGACTTTCTCTAACAGGATTTTCTTCAAACACCTTGTACGCATCATGGGAATCCCCAAAAACACATTGTTAACAAAAACATCAGACCCATTGTTAACAAACCCATTTTTCGCAACATGGCAATGAACCTGAAGATCAAGTTATGATTTAAGAATGAAAGGGAATGTAAAGAGATAAAAAGGGTGTTGAGGTGGATTTGAAAGAGTAAGCTTTGATGTTTGCGAAGAAGATGCATAAAAGGAAGTTGAGGTGGAGTTTGGTGAAGAGGAAGATATTTTGGTGGGACTATGTGGGTTTTGCAGACCTTGTTTAAAAAATAACATAACAAAACACAAAAATAACATAATAAGGCATTTTACAGCGCTTCTTTGAACAAGCGCTGTAAAAGGCTTTTAAAAAAAAACATTATATAACATACTAAAACAATGAGGTCTTTTACAGCGCTTGTTGCGTTAAGCGCTGTAAAAGAGTCTTTTAAAAATTTAAATAAGGCCTTTTACAGCGCTTCTTTGAACAAGCGCTGTAAAAGGCTTTAAAAAAACATTATATAACATACTAAAACAATGAGGTCTTTTACAGCGCTTCTTTGAACAAGCGCTGTAAAAGGCTTAGCCTTTTAGAGCGCTCTTTGGAAAAGCGCTGTAAAAGGGTTATAAAAAAGCGCTGTAAAAGGGTTATATATATAACAGTAACCTCTTCAGTTTCCTCTTCATTACGTAAACTACACTATCATCTCAACCTTCATCGTTCTTCTCTTCTTTTGCAAACCCTATAATCTCGTCCATTACGAACTGTATTTCCACGATCATCTCCTTCATTTCGAACCTTATTTCCATCCAAGATCATTTCGAACCTTATATTTTCATTGAAATACGTAACCCTCATTACGTATTTCTTCAAAACCGTTTTTCTGTGAACTTTATTGCTGTGAAATTTCTCCGTTCACTCTTTTCTTTGCATTTCATCTTTCTTCAAACCATTATTCAGGTATTGATGTTATTTATTTTTTGTAATCATTAAAATGCATGTTGAGCTTGTTTAAAATATATATACTGATACATGTTGAGCTTGTTTAGAATAATGCATGATGCATGTTGAGCTTGTTGATGTTATACTAAACTGCATGTTGAACTTGTTGTAGTTAAATGGATACAAACAGAGATTTAGAATGTCAAAATGAAGAAGTTGGCACCAAAGTAGGACTTATGAAAATGAAGTCAAACGTGGTGCAACTATCATGCAAAAAGTCATTAAAGCAAGGAGTAATGGCAATAAATTTGAGGTATACTATACTCTGTTTGCTGTGTATTTTTTTAGCTTTTTTTAATAGCATGTACTTACTATATGAGTTTATTAGGTTGGATGGAATGAAAGTGGTCAGCCAGTTTGTGAGCTACATTGGGGCTGTTGTTCGTCAAAATATTCCAATAACAATTGACGACTGGAGAGATAAGACATTGAAGGATGCCAAAGATATCATATGGAATGATATTCAAGTAAATTTTTTGATCCAATCTTTTGTCATTTATAAATATTTTCATTTAAATACTTTACTTATAATTTTTTTCATTGCAGACATCTTTTGTCCTTGATGAGGGACGAAAGAATTATGTATTGAGACAATGTAAAGAAATACATTGTAAATATGTTTTTAGGAAATATTTCAAAGGATAAATTGTTCTTAGCACCATATAATTCAGGGTACGTAATTTTATCTTTTATAATTGATGAGAATTTAATTTATTAGTTGTGTATAGACAAAATTGTTTAACCAATTTTTTGTTGTTGTAGGGCACATTGGGTGCTATTTGCAATCAATGCCGTCTCTAAAGTTGTATACTATTTGGATCCCTTGCATGGCGATTACAACAATCACTCTGAAATCAAGACTTTGTTCGACACGTAAGTAATATTCATTTATTTTTGTTACACATATATATAAATAAGTGTTTGTTCATGCTAAAATAATCACATTTATTCATTTGATAGTGCATTAAAAGTTTTTCGAGCTCAAAGAGGTGCGGTAGTGTCGAAGCAAAAGTCTAATAATATTACATGGATCCCAATAAAGTGCCCTCGTCAAACAAACAACATCGACTGTGGGTACTACGTATTGAGATTCATGAAGGAGATTGTTGACAAGAATAAAAACTATTATCCCAGAAACGGTACGGTATTTTGATTATATGATTTTCATATATAAATTATCTATATATTTGATACTAACTTAATATAATATGTTCAATTTTTATATTGCAGTACTTTGAAAATTCCAGTCCATCATATTCTGAGCAAGATCTGATGGAATTAAAGGAAGAATGGTGTGAGTATGTGCTTGAAATGAAAATTATTTGATTTTCTGGGAAATAGGATGCTGCTGGGCAAGGGATCTGAATATTATATGGTGCATAGTTATTATATGTATATGATCATAGGACAGTATATAAACATGCATATGAATATGTTGTAAATTAGGTTCAATGTATATTTAATTACTTATGTTGTAAATTACTGTGTTACAGGATAATATATATGTATCATATTGTGTGAACTGATTATGTTTTAACTGATTATGGGCTCTTGTTCTGGTTCTAGTTCTGGTTGTGTTACTGATTCTGTTTCTGTTTTAACATGCACATGAATATGTTCTAAATTACTGATTCTGGATGTGTTGTGTTGTGTGAACTGGTTCAAACTAATTTTGGATAAAAAGATAAAAGACAGCGCTTTATAAAAAAAAGTGTCATAAAAAGCTAAAAAAAACGCTTTTAAAATATATACAGGGTTAAAAAAAAACACCCTTAACAGCGCTTTTTACAAAAAGCGCTGTAAAAAGCATACCAAATATGAATTATGGGTATGCCTTTTACAGCGCTTGTTACAAAAAAGCGCTGTAAAAGGTACCCCAAATATATGAAATATGGGTATGCCTTTTACAGTGCTTGTTACAAAAAAGCGATGTAAAAGGCATTCCAAATATGTATTATGGGTATGCCTTTTACAGCGCTTGTTACAAAAAAGCGCTGTAAAAGGTACCCTAAATATATGAAATATGGGTATGCCTTTTACAGCGCTTGTTACAAAAAAGCGCTGTAAAAGGTGCATAATAAGCGCGCGTTATAAAGGGTGCCTTTAAGAGCGCTTTTATGAAAGCGCTGTTGTAGCTTTTACAGCGCTCGAATCCACAACGCTTTTTTTTTTTTGAAAAAGCGTTGTAGAAGGCTTAAAAAAAACGCTGTAAAATTCAATTTTTGGCGTAGTGTCATTCTATTTAATTATTTTTGTTTCGATACTTATTAGAAGCCCAATGGATACACACATTCTTTGTCCTTGTAAACATTAAACTAAATTCTTTGTCATTACTCACTAGCATAATGTGTTTTATGAAATTAAAATCAAATTTTAAGAGATATATATTGTTTTGAACTCATGTGAGCTAGGGAAGTATTATTGCTTTGTTTGTTCTACTTACGTCACTGTTAATTTCCACTCTTAACAACGCAGTATACCTTTTAATGAAGGTATTCATTGTAGGTTGTTAGTCGTGAAATCCGAAAGATTATGACTAAGACGGCAGCCAACTTCAATATTGCCCTTGATGATGTGTCCATTACTAGCCTGACCTTTGAAAAGGAGTTGACCGCTGCAATTGAATCTAAACAAGCGGATGCACAAGAAGTTGAGAGGGCTAAATTTGTTGTTGAAAAGGTAAGCAAGACAAGAGAATTGTTGTAATTAGAGCACAGCTAATAAGAAACTATCATCTTTGGTAAGTTTAATGTGTGAAAAGACTAGATGAGATAGGATTAGGAATAACAACATAAGAGAGTTTGGGTAGCACCTATCAAAGAAAAGATGATGTAAGCTCAACTTAGGTTGTTTTGGCATGTGAAGAGGAGACTAGAAAGTTTGTAGTAAGGAGAGTAGACCAATTGAAGGGTAGTCAAATCATTAGAGATAGTGACAGATCTAGAAAAACAATGAGAAATTATGTAGGAGACCTAGAGATTAACGAGTTTGATGGAGATATGATATATTTCAAATATTATTATGTTGTTTAATGAGACAAGAATCTGACCCTACTTAGTGAGATAAGAATTGATTGTTTGTAGCAAGTTTAGTGTTAAATTAAGTAGTATATATATTGGTAGTTGACAGTTTTCTATTTGCAATTTTACACCTCATACCACTATTGATCTACATTGCATGATGGCCTTCTTATTCCAATCACTTTTAACAGTAAACCAACCACTATAAATGTACCCATGGTGTTATAGCAAGCATACTTGATTAAGTGCTTACCATTCTTGTTGAGTTTCTATATCGTGGTATCTTCTTATACACGATGATAAATAAGCATGCTAACCATTTACGTAAACGTTGTGATGAGAGAATGAGTAACTGATTTTCGAACACGTTTAATCTCTATTTATAAGAACTTTCACTCACGCTCTTTTTTTCGAATTGGATAAGTTAACTGACTTTTTTGTTTGACAAAAAAAAATAACTAACTTGACAGGTGTATTTTATTTTTATTTTTATTTTTTTATTCATCGGTGACTTCTCGTGAAAGCTATCTTCTAGTTTCTATTTTTCTTTTTGTAATTTATAAGGTTTTTTTTGTTTGTTCTGACATATCGAGAAAGTGCGGGAAAATCATAGTTACCTAACCGTTGTGACGAGAGAAAGCGGAAAGAAAGTACGGGAAAAACTGAGTTACCTAAACGTTGTGATGAGATAATGAGTAACTTATTTTCGAACACGCTTAATCTCTATTTATAGGAACTTTCACTCACGCTCTTTTTTTCGAATTGGAAAAGTTAACTAACTTTTTAGTTTGACAAAATAATAACTGACTTGACAGGTGTTATTTATTTTTATTTTTATTTTTTTTATTCATCGGTGACTTCTCGTGGAAGCTATCTACTTGTTTCTATGTTTCTTTTTATAATTTATAAGATTTTTTTTGTTTGTTCTGACATACCGAGAAAGTGCGGGAAAATCATAGTTACCAAACCATTGTGATGAGAGAAAGCGGAAAGAAAGTACGGAAAAAACAGAGTTACCTAAACGTCGTGATGAGAGAATGAATAACTGATTTTCGAACACGCTTAATCTCTATTTATAGGAACTTTCACTCACGCTCTTTTTTTCGAATTGGAAAAGTTAACTGACTTTTTTGTTTGACAAAAAAAAATAACTGACATGACAGGTGTATTTTATTTTTATTTTTATTTTTTTTATTCATCGGTGACTTCTCGTGGAAACTATCTTCTAGTTTCTATTTTTCTTTTTGTAATTTATAAGGTTTTTTTTGTTTGTTATGACATACCGAGAAAGTACGGGAAAATTATAGTTACCTAACAATTGTGATGAGAGAAAGCGGAAGAAAGTACAGAAAAAACAGAGTTACCTAAACGTAGTGAGAAGAGAATGAGTAACCGATTTTCGAACACGCTTAATCTCTATTTATAGGAACGTTCACTCGCGCTCTTTTTTTCGAATTGAAAAAGTTAACTGACTTTTTTGTTTGACAAAAAAATAACTGACTTGACAGGTGTATTTTATTTTATTATTTTTTTTTATTCATCAGTGACTTCTCGTGGAAGCTATCTTCTAGTTTCTATTTTTCTTTTTATAATTTATAAGGTTTTATTTGTTTGTTCTGACATACCGAGAAAGTGCGGGAAAATCTGAGTTACCTAACCATTGTGATGAGAGAAAGCGGAAAGAAAGTACGGAAAAAACAGAGTTACCTAAACGTTGTGATGAGAGAATGAGTAACTGATTTTCGAACACGCTTAATCTCTATTTATAGGAACTTTCACTCGCGCTCTTTTTTTCGAATTGGAAAAGATAACTGACTTTTTTGTTTGACAAAAAATAACTGACTTGACAGGTGTATTTTATTTTTATTTTTAATTTTATTTTTTTTATTCATCGGTGACTTCTCGTGGAAGCTATCTTCTAGTTTATATTTTTCTTTTTATAATTTATAAGGTTTTATTTGTTTGTTCTAGCATACCGAGAAAGTGCGGGAAAATCATAGTTACCTAACCATTGTGATGAGAGAAAGCGGAAAGAAAGTACGGAAAAAACAGAGTTACCTAAACATTGTGATAAGAAAATGAGTAACTGATTTTTGAACACACTTAATCTCTATTTATAGGAACATTCACTCGCGTTCTTTTTTTCAAATTGGAAAAATTAACTGACTTTTTTGTTTAACAAAAAAATAATAACTGACTTGACAAGTGTATTTTATTTTTATTTTTATTTTTTTATTCGTCGGTGACTTCTCGTGGAAGCTATCTTCTAGTTTCTATTTTTCTTATTGTAGTTTATATGGTTTTTTTTATTTGTTTTGAAATACCGAGAAAGTGCGGTAAAATCATAGCTACCTAACCATTGTGATCAGAGAAAGCGAAAAGAAAGTACGGAAAAAACAGAGTTACCTAAACGTTGTGATGACGGAATGAGTAACTGATTTACGAACACGCTTAATCTCTATTTATAGGAACTTTCACTCGCGCTCTTTTTTTCGAATTGGAAAATTTAACTAACTTTTTTGTTTAACAAAAAAAAAATAACTGACTTGACTAGTGTATTTTTTTTTTATTCATCCGTGACTTCTCGTGGAAGCTATCTTCTAGTTTCTATTTTTCTTTTTGTAATTTATAAGGTTTTTTTTCTTTGTTCTGAAATACCGAGAAAGTGCGGGAAAATCATACTTACATAACTATTGTGATAAGAGAAAGCGGAAAGAAAGTACGGGAAAAACATAGATACCTAAACGTTGTGATGAGAGAATGAGTAACTGATTTTCGAACATACTTAATCTCTATTTATAGGAACTTTCACTCGCGCTCTTTTTTTCGAATTGGAAAAGTTAACTGACTTTTTTATTTGACAAAAAAATAACTGACTTGACAGGTGTATTTTATTTTTATTTTTATTTTTTTTATTCATCGGTGACTTCTCTAGGAAGCTATCTACTTGTTTCTATTTTTCTTTTTATACTTTATAAGGTTTTTTTTGTTTGTTTTGACATACCGAGAAAGTGCGGGAAAATCATAGTTACCTAACCGTTGTTACGAGAGAAAGCGGAAAGAAAGTACGGGAAAAACTGAGTTACCTAAATGTTGTGATAAGATAATGAGTAACTTATTTTCGAACGCGCTTAATCTCTCTTTATAGGAACTTTCACTCGCGCTCTTTTTTCCGAATTGGAAAAGTTAACTGACTTTTTTGTTTGACAAAAAAATAACTGACTTGACAGGTGTTATTTATTTTTATTTTTATTTTTTTTATTCATCGGTGACTTCTCGTGGAAGCTATCTACAATATGTTTCTTTTTATAATTTATAAGATTTTTTTTGTTTGTTCTGACATACCGAGAAAGTGCGGGAAAATCATAGTTACCTAACCATTGTTATGAGAGAAAGCAGAAAGAAAGTAGAAAAAAATAGAGTTACCTAAACGCTGTGATAAGAGAATGAATAACTGATTTTCGAACACGCTTAATCTCTATTTATAGGAACTTTCACTCACGCTCTTTTTTTCGCATTGGAAAAGTTAACTGACTTTTTTGTTTGACAAAAAAAAATAACTGACATGACAGGTATATTTTATTTTTATTTTTATTTTTATTTTTTTTATTCATCGGTGACTTCTCGTGGAAACTATCTTCTAGTTTCTATTTTTCTTTTTGTAATTTATAAGGTTTTTTTTGTTTGTTCTGACATACCGAGAAAGTGCAGGAAAATCATAGTTACCTAACAATTATGATGAGAGAAAGCGGAAAGAAAGTACAGAAAAAACAGAGTTACCTAAACATTGTGAGAAGAGAATGAGTAACTGATTTTCGAACACGCTTAATCTCTATTTATAGGAACTTTCACTCGCGCTCTTTTTTTCGAATTGGAAGAGTTAATTGACTTTTTTATTTGACAAAAAAATAACTGACTTGACAGGTGTATTTTATTTTTATTTTTATTTTTTTTTATTCATCGGTGACTTCTCTTGGAAGCTATCTACTAGTTTCTATGTTTCTTTTTATAATTTATAAGATTTTTTTTATTTGTTCTGACATACCGAGAAAGTGCGGGAAAATCATAGTTACCTAACCATTGTGATAAGAGAAAATGAAAAAGAAAGTACGGAAAAAACAGAGTTACCTAAACTTTGTGATGAGATAATGAATAACTGATTTTCGAACACGCTTAATCTCAATTTAAAGGAACTTTCACTCACGCTCTTTTTTTCGAATTGGAAAAGTTAACTGACTTTTTTGTTTGACAAAAAAAAATAACTGACATGATAGGTGTATTTTATTTTTATTTTTATTTTTTTTATTCATCGGTGACTTCTCGTGGAAACTATCTTCTAGTTTCTATTTTTCTTTTTGTAATTTATAAGGTTTTTTTTGTTTGTTCTAACATACCGAGAAAGTGCGGGAAAATCATAGTTACCTAACAATTGTGATGAGAGAAAGCGGAAAGAAAGTACAGAAAAAACACAGTTACCTAAACGTTGTGAGAAGAGAATGAGTAACTGATTTTCGAACACGCTTAATCTCTATTTATAGGAACTTTCACTCGCGCTCTTTTTTACGAATTGGAAAAGTTAACTGACTTTTTTGTTTGACCAAAAAATAACTGACTTGACAGGTGTATTTTATTTTTATTTATATTTTTTTTATTCATCGGTGACTTCTCGTGGAAGCTATCTTCTAGTTTCTATTTTTCTTTTTATAATTTATAAGGTTTTATTTTTTTGTTCTGACTTACCGAGAAAGTGCGTGAAAATCTTAGTTACCTAACCATTGTGATGAGAGAAAGCGGAAAGAAAGTACGGAAAAAACAGAGTTACCTAAACGTTGTGATGAGAGAATGAATAACTGATTTTCGAACACGCTTAATCTCTATTTATAGGAACTTTCACTCACGCTCTTTTTTTCGAATTGGAAAAGTTAACTGACTTTTTTGTTTGACAAAAAAAAATAACTGGCATGACAGGTGTATTTTATTTTTATTTTTATTTTTTTTATTCATCGGTGACTTCTCGTGGAAACTATCTTCTAGTTTCTATTTTTCTTTTTGTAATTTATATGGTTTTTTTGTTTATTCTGACATACCGAGAAAGTGCGGGAAAATCATAGTTACCTAACAATTGTGATGATAGAAAGCGGAAAGAAAGTACGGAAAAAACAGAGTTACCTAAACGTTGTGAGAAGAGAATGAGTAACTATTTTCGAACACGCTTAATCTCTATTTATAGGAACTTTCACTCGCGCTCTTTTTTTCGAATTGGAAAAGTTAACTGACTTTTTTGTTTGACAAAAAAATAACTGACTTGACAGGTGTATTTTATTTTATTATATTTTTTTTTATTCATCAGTGACTTCTCGTGGAAGCTATCTTCTAGTTTCTATTTTTCTTTTTATAATTTATAAGGTTATATTTGTTTGTTCTGACATACC
The DNA here is from genome assembly GCA_037974775.1 of Cicer pinnatifidum. Classification (NCBI taxonomy): domain Eukaryota; kingdom Viridiplantae; phylum Streptophyta; class Magnoliopsida; order Fabales; family Fabaceae; genus Cicer; species Cicer pinnatifidum. The sequence goes on along the minus strand of JBBPBR010000001.1, from coordinate 38,338,131 downwards.
GAGAAAATGCGGGAAAATCTTAGTTACCTAACCATTGTAATGAGAGAAAGCGGAAAGAAAGTACGGAAAAAACAGAGTTACCAAAACATTGTGATAAGAGAATGAGTAACTGATTTTCGAACACGCTTAATCTCTATTTATAGGAACTTTCACTCGCGCTCTTTTTTTCGAATTGGAAAAGATAACTGACTTTTTTTTTTTGACAAAAAAATAACTGACTTGACAGGTGTATTTTATTTTTATTTTTATTTTTATTTTTTTTATTCACTGGTGACTTCTCGTGGAACCTATCTTCTAGTTTATATTTATCTTTTTATAATTTATAAGGTTTTATTTGTTTGTTCTAACATACCGAGAAAAAGCGGTAAAATCATAGTTACCTAACCATTGTGATGAGAGAAAGCGGAAAGAAAGTACGGAAAAAACAGAGTTACCTAAACATTGTGATAAGAGAATGAGTAACTCATTTTTGAACACGCTTAATCTCTATTTATAGGAACATTCACTCGCGTTCTTTTTTTCGAATTGGAAAAGTTAACTGACTTTTTTGTTTAACAAAAAAATAATAACTGACTTGGCACGTGTATTTTTTTTTTTTTTTATTCGTCGGTGACT
>JBBPBR010000001.1:38289592-38309433 GCA_037974775.1 Cicer pinnatifidum | reverse complement strand
CATAAAATTAATATTTTTCAAAAATAGCATATATTTTTAATTAAATAATATAATTTAAAAATATAATAAATTTTATATTAAAAATTTAAAATAATATTTATTTTAAAACAATTTTATTTATAAAATGACATTCATTATGAAACACAAATATTTAATAACTACTACTTTTTTTAACTACTACAAAAAAAAAATGTAATTATTAGTTATTTAATAATTGCCTCTATTAATAATCATTATCATTTCACAACATTAATTAATAAATTGACACAAAATATTTCTTGAAATAAGAAAATCAAATGTGAAGGATTGACTTGTTTTAATTTATATTTTAAATACAATAAAATTATGCATATTTTCTTTATAATTGAAATTGGATGGAGTATGTGTTTAGTTTTTATATATATAATGGAGAAAATTGATTAAAATTACAGTTACTTTGTAAAGTTAATTTTAATTAAAAGTTATATTAAATTAAAATAATATTATATTTAAATATATTTATGAAAAAAATAAGTTAATGAAATAATGTAATCATAAAAATCATATTTGAAAAAGAATTACCATAAATCTCCCGTATCAACAGGAGAGAAGCAAGAGGGTTGTGGTCTTGTGGGGTCTACCCTCACACATAAATATTTTCTTGCTATTCCTTACTTACAATTGTTGAAATGAAATGAGAAGTGTGAGAAAGAAACCATTACCTTTCAACCAATTATTACTCTTACTAAATACCAACAAGGTCAATATTACTTCCATTTTCATGTTTCTATGTCACTGTTTGGATAATTGCTTGATGGTGGCCCGCAGTAAATTATGTTCCCTTTTTCTTCCCTCAACTTTCCCCACTCCATATAACAAGTTTACTCTTTTTGTTTTATATAAATTTTAATTGAGTAAATAATATATTGGTACTCCAAATTATAAACCTAGGTCAAATTATGTAAGTCAAAATAGTTTTTATATAAGTCTTTATTGTTAAAAATTATATAAAATATGATATACTAATTGAATATATAGTTTTTTAATATTGATTGTCCATTAAAGTCACTACAACATAGATTAGTTTTTATGTAAAATTTAGGTATTTTGTAGATTAGTATGTCAGTAATTAGGATTTTTTAAATATATTTTTTTTTTATTATTAAAATGCCACACATTGAAAATATATTATATGATTGTCTTACTTTTTCAATTCAATAGAGTGTCGCATCTTGGACCAGCGACCAGCTGAAATCTATTTTTCTTAACCTTAATAGATGGTCGTTTCCCCATGGACTGACCTACTACTAGTAATTAGAATTTTTTTCCCTCATTTTAATAATTGTTATTAATTATTTAATAAATTAATATTAATTAAATTATTTAAAACATAAAAATACTAATAATAAAGTAAAATAAAATACATTAATAAATAATTATTATAATTATAATTAAAAATAGTAAATTATATTATAAATTTTAAAAAAAATACATTAAAATTAAAGAAAAAAACACATCAAATTTTAAACAAATAAAAATAATAATTTAAAAAAAATTATATTAATAACATGAAAGTGAAGCCAAATATGTTAAATTAACAAAAAAAAAAATACTATCACCTTTGAGAAAAAAACACATCAAATTTATATTAATGATGTCCACTTAAATAATCTTCATTTCTACATCAGGATGTCGTCGAATTCGTCTAACTATTTAAACGAGTTGAGGTTATTCCGGTTCATCCTGATTTTTATCATTATCCTTAAAGTGACTCAAAGATACGTTTAACAATGTCGGTGAATATGTATTTGTATTAGAAAAATAAGCATCATGTTCAACATATATCCTACGTATAATTGGAAGGTTATTGATGTAAGACAAATCCAACAACCGTGTACATTTAAAACAACTTACATTGAGGATAATGATCAAAATTAGGATGAACTGGAAGAACCTCAACTCGTTCAAAGAGCTAGACGAGTTCGACAATGTCTTAGATGTGGGACTAGAGGTCATTTAGGTGGACATTGATGTTTTTTTCTCAAATGTGATGTATTTTTTCGTCAATTTAATGTATTTGGTTTCATTTTCGTGTTGTTAATATAATTTTCTTTTTTTTTTTAAATTATTATTATTTGTTTAAAATTTGATTTTTTTTTTCTTCAATTTTAATGTATTTTCTTTGAAGTTTACAATATAATTTACCATATTTAATTATAATCATTTTAAATTATAATTATAATAATTTATTATTATTTAATTTATTCTATTATACTTTATTATTAGTATTTTTATTTTTTAAATAATTTTATTAATTTTAATTTATTAAATAATTAATAACAATTATTAAAATGAGAAGCAAAAATTCTAATTGCTAGTAGCAGGTCGCTCCATGAAAAAGCGGCCTCATATTGAGGTTAAAAAAATGAGTTTCAGCTAGTCGCTGACCCATGAAGCGATCTCTTATTGAATTAAAAAGGTAGGACAATTGCGTAATTTGTTTTCGATGTGTGACATTTTGGTTATTAAAAAAAAAGGACATTTAAAAAAAAAATCCTAGTAATTAGTTTATATACAATTACTATTATTATCATTTACATATTTGTCTATGAAATAGTCACATTTCATAGATGAATTTATTCTCGAGTGAGATAATAAATATGTGATCAATTTGGAGAAATCAGATATTTAGTTAGTGTGTTAGATCATAATCTCTAAATTAAAAAGTTTACATGAAGATTATATTTAGATTGTTGGTATAATATGAAATGGAATAAAATAAATTAATGTTTAATTGTTTGAATTGATAAAAGATGACGAAATAAACTGGAATATGATGGAATGCATTCCATCAAATTTTGTCCTACGTCTAGTCTCACTTTTGTTCCCCTCCAATTTAAAAGGTATGAGATTAAATAACTTTTTATTATTCATTTCATCATAAAATATTCAAACAATTGAGCTAATGTTTTATTTTATTCTGCTTTGTTCCATTTTATTTTGCTCATTTTAAAATATTCAATTAAAATTTAAGATCATTTTAATTGATACTTGATAATTTCATAGATATATTGTATAATATTTTGTAAAATTCGTCGAACAATTTAACCGTTGTTTATAATTTTGTAGATAAATTTATCTAATCATTCATTTTAATTTTATCTTAGTCAAAGTACTCTATGAGTTTGATTTTCATAGGTTACTAATGTAAAAACATTAAACATAATTAATACATTTTAAAACCAACAATCTATTGCGTCCAAAAAATACCAACAACAATTTATTATTGACAACTGTGTGTAAATTTCTAATTTACATATCTCTTCCGTAGGGAAAATAAGAAAACTACTTAGTACTTGCTAGATTTTATTTTGGACAAGATATAGGACTTACTAGATGGCTTTGGATCAATCACTAAATAGACAAGCCAAACAAAAAATGAATGAACAAAAATCAATCACTAAATAACTTAGAAATTAAAGTAAAATCTCAACCTCCAAATAAAGACTCATTTAAAATATCATGAAATATCTTCCAATAAAGTTATACTCGTTAAATAATTAAAGATAAGGATATTAATAAATGATTAGTGTAATTTCACGTGAGAGCCTTAATTTTGTATTAGACTTACAACAAGGCGTTGATTCGATTTATCTAATTATAAGTTTAAATATTATTTTTTTTTATTTTAAAAAAATTATTTGAGTTTCTATTTATGTTTCTTTTTTTCGCATTTTCTAATAACACTTAGACTGAGGTACTCAACCCTGTTACTCCTATTTTGTATTATTTTTCTTTTATTATCCATGATTTTATTTTTATTTTATTTTATTTTTTTACTAATATTCGTGATTTTGTTGATGTGGTGCAAATGATTGATAGTAGCTAATTAAAAGCCTGGAAGCCACTTTAGTTTGAATGTCTATTGTCATTGTGATTCTTTATCACACCAAAATATTTATCCCACTCAACACAAAATAAACGACAAAACTTATTTATTTTTTTTTTTATATTGAAAAAATACTACTCAAAAGAAGACACTTTGAGGATCTGTTTGAACGATAATGAAGCTAATAAAAAAATAAAAAAATGAGAATTCATGGTCACCAAACAAAAACGATAAATAGATAGGACGAGGAGAGAGATATAGGATAAATAAATGAGGAAATAAAATAAAATAAAGTAAAATAAAATAAAATAAAATAAAAAGATTAAAAATACATGATATCCTAAACAGGAACTCAGATTGGCAATGGAGTGCAGTAGAAAGAGAAAAACGTCCCTGTCATCTCAAATGGATTGCCTTTATTTATTTAGAATTATTAGAAAATGATATTTTTGTTTTGTTTTAATTTCTTCACTCAATTCACATTTGTTAGATAACGAAATAAGATGTATATTCATTATATATGCAACATTAAATTATATTTTAAAATTTAATTTTTATATATTTTTAAGGTAAAAGCTTTTTTACACTGTTTGTTAATTATCTCCATCAAATCATTAATTAAAAATGTTTAATTTATAAAATTATAAATCTAAGTGATTGTGATATATGTACAATTTTTTAAATAAATTTCAAATTAAACTAAGTTATTTTTTCCTCAAACCAGATCATTTAAACAAATAAAATCCACATTTTTAATTTCATTACTTTAATTTAAAAAACACAATACAATAATTTTATTGTCATCTGATTTCTAAAAAAAAATTGATTATTCAGAGTTTTATGGTAAAATATAATGAATCATTCTTTCAACCGGGTTAAAGTTTTTTTATTAATTATATATATATGTTTAATTCTGCATAGATAAAAATTAATATTATTATTATTTAAAAAGTAAATTAAATATAAAACAATTTAATTTGGAAACAGTTACATTAAAAATTGTTTGAATAATATATTTCAATATAAATATTACATTTAAATTAAAAAACTACAAATTAAAATTAATTTTATTGGCAAGATAAATTACATTCTAGATTAATCCATGGTACATAACGAAATCAATTTTAAATGATCTAAACGTGGAACCAAAAAATAGACTATTCATAAACAATAATAATAACATAAAAAAGCTAATACTAAGTATGTGTAAATACTCTAAAAAACAAAACTAGTATGTGTAACCAAGTTATGGCCCATTTCCCCATAAACTCACAGATAATGGCTTAGCAAAACTGCAAAGAAAGTGACATCTAAGAATCAAAAAGTTATTTCTACTATGTACTATTTTTTTTTATAAAAGATAATTGAGTTTATAAAATTCATTTATGTGATTTATATTATAAATCAAACATAAATAATATAAATAAATATTTGTTCATATATTTGTCAGTTATAAAAATTATAAAAATGATATGAAATAGTATTATTTACTATAGTGTATATGTATATATTTGCATAAATTTAACAGTTTAGAAAGAGAACATAAATAACCTAAAATGTAAATAAAAAAGAAAAAAAAAAAGTTATTAGAGAGAGAAAGAGACTGCAGAGTTGCAGGTTTTTTTAGCAGAAATGGTGGCAGATTGTTTTAACTTTACATGTGAAATTATTTTTCTCTCTTCTCTTCACTTGTGGTGCTATGAGAGTAGTGCTGTTTTGTGGCAGAAACAACGATGTGATTGAACATCTAAACCTTTGTTCAGTTTATATTCATTAATAATATTATTACATTGATAATAGTATCACAATCTTTGAAATCAAATTCTTCTTCATATTATTTCACATAAAAAGATAAAAGATATGAAGAATACACAGAAGAATAGTCTCAAACACACTTCAACCTTACCCTTTTATGTCTAGTGAATGAGTGAGTGCTACTATTGCTATTGAAGAAGTAGCATAGCATAGCATAGCATTTTTTAGTAATAACAGTAACACCCTTTTCTTCTTTTTCTCTTGTTTTGGTTCCTTGTGTAAGAACAAGAGGTTCTAGAAAGAAAGAGCTTTTTTGGGGTGTTTTTTTGGTGGTTGTTGAGTGGTTTTGTTAAGTCAAAGAAAGAACTACTTCAGTTGCAGCTATGGCATTTGGATCTGGAGAACTATTTCTTCTTGTTTTGCTCATTTGTTTCAATGTCAATTCTGTGGATTCAGATGACGGTGAGTGTTGTTTTTGTTCTTTCAAAGGTTGTTTCTTTTTTTCTTTTTTTGTAGTTTGAATGAATTTCTCAAAAAATTATTTTTTGGTAGAGAGGAAGAAGGAGAGAATACTAACAATATTGAAAGTTTGAAACTTTGGCTACAAGTTGTGATTTTGTGATTGTCATTGTTGTTAACAAAGCTGAAATACTCCATGTGTTTTTTCTTTATTTTTTTGTCATGGGTATTGGACAAAAGACATGAAGCTTGAATTTTTTATTACTTTTTATTTTTTATTCGGTTTGTTACTCCCCAACCAAATGGGTTAGTCCTAATTTTTTATTAGCCAAGTCAGCACCTTTTTTATTTCTTTGTATGGAACCGCATTTAACTTGGTTATGATTTGGATCTTGTGTATTTTCTTTCGATGTTGCTAACTTCAACAATGTTGACATGAATTGTGTTGTTTTCTGCTACTTGTGCTTGTTTTCTGCATGGTTTCATATAGTGAAAATGAGACATAAATATGACTATGTTTGAAGACTTTATTTGAGTTAATGATTTTATATAGCTATGTTGTTCATGGTTAATGTATGTTTGAATCTTTCAATTGAAGGTGCTACATTGTTAGAGATAAAGAAGTCATTTAGGGATGTGGATAATGTTTTATATGATTGGACAAACTCACCAACATCAGATTATTGTGCTTGGAGAGGGATCTCATGTGATAATGTCACATTCAATGTTGTTGCACTGTGAGTTTCCTTGGACATTGTAATTTGTATTGGATGTGACATTATCACATGAAGGCGAAATTGGTCATTGAATGTCACATTATCAATGTTGTTGGACATTATCTCATGTGATAATGTCACATTCATGGACATTGTAATCTTCTTCACATTTTTTTTATTGTTGATGAAAAACAATCAATTCCTTCTACTGCAGCAATCTTTCGGGGCTTAATCTTGAAGGCGAAATTTCGCCTGCAATAGGAAGCCTCCAAAGCTTGGTCTCTATGTAAGTATCAGTGCTTTGCTTTAGACAATTTTTTGTGTTCATTCATGTCTTGTTGCAGATGTAGGTTTGCTTATCTTTTTTGCTATTTGTGTGATTCAGTGATCTAAAAGAAAACCGGCTATCGGGTCAGATACCTGATGAAATCGGTGACTGCTCTTCGTTGATAAGCTTGTATGTTTCTCAGTTCACAGCCAAAAGAACTGAATTCAGTTTGTACTTTAGACCTCATAGTGACTCTATTTGATCTTGGATGTTTCACTGTGTTCTCAGGGACTTGTCTTTTAACGAAATTCGAGGGGATATACCATTTTCGATTTCTAAGCTGAAACAACTGGAAAATCTGTGAGTGTTTGTAATCATTTTTTTATGGTTTTAGAATTTTTTGTTTGAAATCCTTGAAGAGATCATGACAGATCTTTTTTTTGTATTTTGTTTCTAAGGGCTTTGAAAAATAACCAGTTGATTGGACCAATTCCTTCAACATTGTCACAGATTCCTAACTTGAAGATTCTGTAAGTTATTTTTAGCATTTTTCATTATCACTAACTAATTATAGATTCTTTTGATTAACATTCTTATCTCGTTGAGTATATGATTTAGGGATTTGGCACAAAATAATCTTAGTGGTGAAATTCCAAGGCTTATATACTGGAATGAAGTTTTGCAGTATCTGTAAGTATAAAATAAACAATATGTATGGAATTTTCATTTATGTTCTGTCATACACCATGGTAGGATCTTACTTTTTATTGTTTGTTTCCTTTTTCGTATAATAAAATAGCGGCTTGCGAGGGAACAATTTGGTCGGTTCGCTATCTCCAGACATGTGCCAGTTAACCGGCTTGTGGTATTTGTAAGTTACCCAATCACTTTATTTTTATTCTAATCCCTCAAAATATGCATTTTCTTGAGGATATGATGATAATTTCCTCCTTATATATTTTGTAGTGATGTGAAGAACAATAGCTTAACAGGAAGTATTCCTGAAAACATAGGCAAGTGTACCTCCTTCCAGGTCTTGTATGTAATCTTACTCTATGACTTATTTTGTGATACCTTTGTTATTTTCTTGTTACTTTTTTAACATTTTCTGTTAATGCCAGGGATTTATCTTACAACCAGTTAACTGGAGTGATTCCATTCAATATTGGGTTTCTGCAAATAGCAACCTTGTATGTATTACATACTTTTTTTATTAAAAGTTATTTTTGGTAGGTCATTGGAGTTATTTAATATTTATATTTGTGAAATTGGTAGGTCATTGCAAGGAAATAAACTTTCTGGACAGATTCCATCAGTGATTGGTCTCATGCAAGCACTTGCTGTATTGTAAGCACTTTTGTTAGTCGACTTTGAAATATATTTCATAATATTTGGCCATTGATTTTATTTTTCCCTCAAATTTTCAATTCAGAGATTTGAGTTGTAACATGTTAACTGGATCAATCCCTCCTATTTTGGGGAACTTGACATACACAGAAAAATTGTAAGTATAGTCAACTTTTTGTCCGAATTTGTGTATATTAATTGCTTTGTCAAAAAATAATCTAGATTCTTATATGTTATGCACAATGCATGCAATATTTGTAGGTACTTGCATGGAAACAAGCTGACTGGCTTCATCCCTCCGGAGCTCGGAAATATGACAAAGCTTCACTATTTGTAAGATGCTTAAGCTAGCAGTTACTTCCTCCATGACAAAATATAATTCAAAAAGTACACGTATTTGTACCAAATTTGGTTCAGATAAGTCTACTTTTTTGTTTATATTTTGTTATGGAGCGACTACCACTCAATTTTCAAATTGTTAATGGTCATTTCAATTTAAATTTCATAACTTCTATGTGAAACTCATCAATAATGCATGTATTCATTATCTGGTGAACTAGAATTCAGGAATAATATCAACTTGTGCATCAGTCTTAACTGGATGAAAATTTGGCTTAAGCCCATTCTTTAATGTGCAACTTTATGTAGGGAACTGAATGATAATCATCTAAGTGAACGCATCCCTCCCGAGCTCGGAAAGCTTACTGAACTATTCGACTTGTAAGTGCTGTTTCTTTGTAGTTTCATTTTAGTTGGTTTTTCTTGTAGCTTCATCATTTCATGTGTAATACATTCTTTTTGCAGAAATGTTGCTAACAACAACCTTGAGGGGCCGATTCCCGGTAATATTAGCTCGTGTACAAACCTTAACAGCCTGTAAGCAACAAAACTCGGACTGTAAATTTGTTACAAGGTTTTTTACTATTCATTCATCTGATGGATTTTCCTCCTCCTCTTAGAAATGTGCATGGCAATAAGCTTAATGGAACAATACCCCCTACTTTGCAAAGCTTGGAGAGTATGACTTCTTTGTAAGTTTTCTCCCTCACATGCTTGACATTTGTTTGAACATACCGGAAATTCTACTATGCATGAAGAGTGTAACTTCTTTTGTTCATTCACATTTTATCTTTTCTAAGAACGTTTTGATGAACATACACGCATGCACATCCGGATCTTCCATGCAAATCTTTTGCTTAAATATTTAGTTCAGTTGCTCATTGTGATGATCTTCTGCAGGAATCTTTCGTCAAACAACCTTCAAGGCGTCATTCCAATTGAGTTGTCACGGATTGGTAATTTGGATACATTGTAAGTACGAATTATTTTTGAATTTATCTCCTTTCATATGCTGATATATCTGACTTAATACTAATTTTATTATTTCTTCCAGGGACATTTCAAACAATAAATTAATTGGATCAATTCCTTCTTCCCTTGGTGACTTGGAACATCTTCTGAAACTGTGAGTTTTCAGCTTAGTTATTACTTATTATTTCTTTGAATCTTCTGGAATTTTTCCTGTTACTAACTGCATGTTTTCCTTCGACTAGGAATCTTAGCAGAAACAATTTAACAGGACCTATTCCAGCAGAATTTGGTAATCTCAAAAGTGTTATGGAAATGTAAGTCAACTATTTAAGTTTTTAGGAAAATTAAAACAAAAAATAGTTTATTTTGCTTTTCAACCCCTGATTATTCTATTTGCTTCTTTGTTGCAGTGATCTTTCTCACAACAAACTCTCTGACTTGATTCCTGTAGAACTTGGTCAGCTACAGAACATAGCATCATTGTAAGCTGCTTTATATCTTTTTCAGTGTTATTCAACGTTACTAACTTATGATTTTGTTAAAGAAGTTTTACAGTATTTTATTTCCTTTCTCTTTCTAATTTTGTTGTTTTGAAAAAATATACAGGAGGCTTGAAAACAACGAATTAACCGGGGATGTGGCGTCACTTGTAAATTGTCTTAGTCTTTCTCTGATGTAAGTTTAGCCTTCTTTTTTTAATAAATTTTTGCCATGAGAATTCTAACATACCATGTCACTTTGACCTAACAAATTGAATATTTGTAAACTTTTCAGTAATGTGTCCTATAACAATCTAGTTGGTGTTATTCCTACAAGCAACAACTTTACCAGGTTTTCACCGGACAGGTGAGGCACATTCGTTGTTGAGTATTGTCGTTATTGCATTTTATAGTTACACACCAACATGTTTATTGGACTGATTGATTCAACCTTTTATTTGCAGTTTCATTGGGAATCCTGGTCTTTGTGGTAATTGGCTTCATTTTCCATGTCAAGGCTCTCGTCCTGCTGAGCGAGGTAAGATGAACTTTCTAGTAGGTATATCGCCTACAACACCTAAAATCTCTGCCATCTATAAATTTGTTATGTTTTTTTTCTCTCTTTGGTCAAATAATTGTGCATATTAGTACATGTGCACTAAGTTTGAAGGGCTTGTTATTATTTACTTGATAAATTTTCTTTATTATGCAGTTACATTATCCAAGGCGGCTATTCTTGGAATTACTCTTGGTGCCCTTGTAATTCTTCTTATGATACTGCTGGCAGCTTGTCGGCCACACAACCCGTCTCCGTTTCCAGACGGATCACTCGAAAAACCAGGTGACAAATCAAGTAATTTTTCTCAATCTTCTTATCCTGGTTGCATAGTTAAATATTAAATTCTATTCTTCAAAATTTAAGCATCCTTATTTTAAAGTATTCTATGATTTTATTTGTTAAAGTTGAAGTTTATAAGCTACTGACTGCATGAACTTGGAAATTTGACAGTTACTTACTCACCTCCAAAACTAGTGATTCTTCACATGAATATGGCACTTCATGTGTATGACGATATCATGAGGATGACTGAAAACCTGAGTGAGAAGTATATAATTGGAAATGGTGCATCAAGTACGGTTTATAAATGCGTTCTTAAAAATTGCAAGCCAGTTGCTATAAAGAGACTCTATTCTCACTTTCCACAATACTTGAAAGAATTTGAAACCGAGCTTGAGACGGTTGGCAGCATTAAGCACCGGAATCTAGTCAGTCTCCAAGGCTACTCTTTGTCGCCGTATGGTCACCTTCTCTTTTATGATTACATGGAAAATGGAAGTCTATGGGATCTTCTTCATGGTAAGTTCACACTTTTTCTAGAATGTTGTGCACACGCATTTCAATCTATGCATTGTAGAACTTTTACATATGACTTTGTTATTCACTTTATTTTCAGGACCTACCACCAAGAAGAAAAAACTCGACTGGGATCTGCGTCTAAAAATAGCGCTTGGAGCAGCGCAAGGGCTTGCATATTTACACCATGATTGCAGTCCTCGCATCATCCACAGAGATGTGAAATCGTCAAATATTTTACTAGATGCAGACTTTGAGCCCCATCTCACAGATTTTGGCATTGCCAAAAGTCTCTGCCCTACAAAGTCACATACTTCTACTTACATTATGGGCACAATTGGCTACATTGACCCTGAGTATGCCAGAACTTCCCGTCTCACTGAGAAATCCGATGTTTACAGCTACGGTATTGTTTTACTCGAATTGCTAACTGGGAGAAAAGCTGTTGACAATGAATCCAACCTCCATCATCTAGTAAGTTTCTCTACACTATCAAAACATCGTTATTGCACTTTTGCATGCACACACGCTATTTGATAGTACAATATTAGTCACATGAATTAGTTAGTTAAACTACTTAGTTAATTAGTCTAACTAACTAGTGTGACTAATATTGTATCTAATATACGTCGCACGCATATAACATTGGTCTTACATCGTCCTTGGTGTTTTTGCTCTATAAGCTATTGTCTGTGGATATTCTAGGCATGTTTGAATATTTGTACCTTATCTTCAATCTTTATTAATTCACTCTTTAGACTTAAAAACATTGGTTGGCGGCTGGTGACTTAAAATTGCAAATCCAATATGCTCAATTAATAACAATCTCTACTTCATTGTATTGTTATGAGGCATTCTTCCCCTTTTACTTCTGAATTTCTATGAATGCAGCTATATATTGTTTTGCTCCCACATTGTCTGCATGATATCGTTTTCACACACACTTGATAGTGACTATCTTAATTTTCGCAGATTTTGTCGAAGACAGCTAATAATGCAGTAATGGAAACAGTTGATCCCGACGTAACTGCCACATGCAAGGACCTAGGAGCAATAAAGAAAGTTTATCAGCTTGCTCTATTATGCACAAAGAGGCAGCCAGCCGATAGGCCAACAATGCATGAAGTGGCGCGTGTTTTAGCAAGTCTTGTGCCGTTAACCACCCCGCCCAAACAACTAACACCTCCACTGCCTGCAATTCACCCATCTGCCAAACTGCCATGCTACATGGATGAGTATGCAAATCTCAAGACACCTCATTTGGTCAACTGTCCTTCCATGAGCACCTCAGATGCTCAACTTTTCCTCAAGTTTGGAGAAGTAATCTCTCAGAACAGTGAATGAGGAATTTGAACAAAAATCAATGTTGTCAAATTCAAGTGTCATCATGTATGTATATTAAAATTCCCATAAAGAAAAACAAAGGAAGGGATACAAAATATCTGATGATGAGAGGCATTGAAAAATGGGGTGTACAAGTTTTTAATTAATTAATTAAAAAAATGTGTATAAAAATTTAGTATTTTTAGTATGAGTTTTAGTTGAGGATGATGTTATATGTGACAAGAAAGATACAATTATGTATTGAAAGGTGCAGTAACCAAATGTGTTGTACTTTTATGTTTGGTAGCATACAAGATTGAAGTAATGAAGTTAAAGGGTATGGGACCATTATGCAGAGTGGGGTAGTTAGGTGTTAATGGTATTAGTGCATAATGTGTGAACAGAAATAATGCACTGATTTTCTTAGCTGGAATGGATCAGTATTTTGTCTGAAAATGCTGCCAATATTTCAGAAGAGGAAGGGGGGTATCTTTCTTTTAGTACTAACATATGATGCTTATTTGACAGATATGTAGGTGCTATGTGTAATTGGTCATCCAAGTTTGGGTCACTGGGCTCCCACTAGATTTTTAATACTATGATATTGGTTTTTGTGCCTTGTTGACTATAAGGATGTGAAACGGTAAATGTCATAATTTATTCTGATTATTGAAGAGTTTGAATTGTACTAGACAATAAACAATAAATAGTGAAATTTTGAAGGACTGTTGTGATCTCAATTTATAAAGAAAACTTTAGGCACATAGATGCACACAAAAGAATAAATAATTAAATAATATATTTTTAAAATAATTAAATGATATATATATATATTTATAAATTTAATTAGAGTTGTGATTATATAAGATTGTGTCTTTAGGTTAGTACGATATATCTTGGATGTATCTTATCGTATTGAGACGACAATTATATTTTAAAAAGTACTTCAAATTCAAATATAAGGAAAAAATTAAGTATTTGGGCTTTATAGGTCGATAATTGCCTAAAACAAAACGATGTCCATGTTAAATTGTTCGCCTTTCTACATAGAAAAATAGATAGAAGCAATTTATACTATTTAGAACCTATGTAAGAAAATGATACAGAATACCCTAATAAAGAGTTCTAGATTTATCTGCATGTATGCTACAACCATCAACTTCAACAAAATTATTAAATTAAGTAAAATAAAATAAAGAGATACCAAACCAAAATAACGAGAAAATAAATATTGAATTTTGATGACTCTGAGATCAAAATAAGATAGTGGGTTTGGGAATAGTTTTCAATTAGAAGCACAACAATAGGGTAGTTACGAGTTCAATTGCTGATTTTTGTGTATAGAGAAAATTCAATTGAGAAGAGATAATTTATCCTTGTGTATCCAACATACTCTGACAGAGAATAGTCGCTGATAAACATAGGTCTTTACTTTTTAGCGACAATATGATTATATAAGAAATACAAGAACCATTATTGATATGATCCGCTCTAAACCTAGAAGACTAGTAGCTAGTAAATACAAGTACCAAGTAAGATCTTCAGTAATAGTTCACTATCATATCATAAGAATTGTGGAACCCTACATTTGAAGAATGAAGACCTGCTTTCATCATTGATTCAATTTTTAATTAGCACATAGTGAAACTTCAAATATCTTGTACTTTCTAATGGAAATGGAAACCAGCATATTGTAGCTAAGTGAAGATGATCCACAAAAACCTTTTATAGCATTGCACTTTGTTTAGCAAATGGAGCCATAAAACTGAACAAGCAAACAAACATCCATATATTCAAGAAAATGAAGAATATTTAGAAACATAAGATATACTAAATAATAGTTCCAAAAAGATTGTCCATGATCATAGTATAAAAGCTTGTTTGGAAGGCATTCTGGTGAAGAAATTATGAGGAACCAAAGGATCACTGTTTCTGAATCTTGGATGCCTTAGATAAAACATGATCCAAATGAATATAATAACTTGAGAAGGAACAATAATTGTGACAAGAAGACCAACAACACAAAATAGCAAAAACAATGTTGTAGCTATTGGATCCCTCCAACTACAAAGAGACTGCAGCCTCTCTCCAATAGTAGCCAAATGATCTGCTGCTCTTTGCGCGTTCCGACCGATAACTCGCAACCGATCATACCTCCTTCTCAATTGTTCCCCTCCAATTTGAGTCGGAAAAATATCGAGTTCTTCTTCTAAATCCTCAGGATTTGTCATGTCAGCACCGGACAATTTTGCATCAATGTGACAAGGATTTCTTGGCCTATTTACATAACGCTTCAAACCGATAAAAAAAAAATAGAAACTGATTAAAGGAACAATTGCCTCTGGAAACAAAACAACAAGTATGCAAAGAAAATGAAAAAGCAATGTAGCAGTTGGATTCTTCCAATGCTTTATATCCTCTAACCATATCATAAAAGCAACAAAATCACTTATAAGACTCATAATCCTGTTATAATTTGCTATTCCTTTTCTCATACTCCACATATCTGATCTCATATCAAGCATATAACACACAACTTCTCTTCCAAGTGCTGGTTCTGCTCTACTCAAACTCCTTGCTATAATATGAACAGTTTGATTCCTCAAATTATCAAACTGTGAATTAGATAATGGTGAAAGATAATGTATCATAGGAAACAAAGGTGTACTATAAAATTGACACATATTAAGTGATGAAACAAATGGCCAAGAAAATCTCACTGCCAAATGAATTTCTCCCATTTTCTTTACACCAAAAGGTTGCAAACCTATAAGAGGGTAAGAATGTGTATAAACTTTGCCTCGTTCCAACGTCGATAACCGAATCCTTATCTTCGCCATTATTGTATCTCTTGTTCCTCTAGCTCTAGTTTCAGTGTCTAATATCTTATTGTTGTCAAAAACTGCAATGGTTATGACAGTGAATGGTTCATAAACTTCCCAAACATATTGTTCATTCCAATTTGGTGAAAGACTATCAACTATTGTTCTTGTTCTCACCCATTTGGGTCCATATTTTGCTACACAATATGCATCAGTTCTCCCTCCTCTTTTCATTGGCATCAAATTAGTACCCTTTAAGATTCCAAGCTCCAAAACACCAATGCTTGAACTCCAAAGTTCTCTTGATGAAGGCCTATAATCACTACTATATTCAATAGCTTCATCCATAACATGATAAGCACCATCTAAAGAAATTCTAGCATTAAGTTTACTGGCAAATTTCACTTCCTTTGCATTCTCAATTATTCCTGGTCTATCAAGATTATACCATAAACTATAAGCAGGTGCATCATTTAATCTTTTTTGAACATCTTTCAAATTAAGCATAAGTGTTCCTAAGCTAACATGATCAACTAAAGTTCCTTGTTCAATACTTAGGATTAGTGTTTCATTGAATGGCTCTTGTGCAACAAACATCAAATCCTCATTCCAAAATGCTTTATTTTTTTCACTTTTGCCAAAACTAGTTCTCAAACGCAAGCCACCTAAATCAACTTGAACAAAAATATCTGATTTTTCAGGATGAAACTTGAGTAACAAGTCATGTGCTTGAATCACATTGACTCTTAGATACCAAAGAGTTGGTCACATATATACCTTAGAACGTGTAAAACCAATAGCATTACCACTTATTCTTGTTGCATCAGAACACCATGCATGAGGGAAATATTCATCTGCTTGTGTTCCATTCCACAAAGACAACATGATATCTCCTCTAACAAGATTTTTACCTGTTTTATCCTCTAGCTGATACCATTGTGGTGCTAATGAAGATTCTGGTGGGACCCTTTTTGGAACTTCACCAACACAGAATTTAACATGACCAATGAACTCATGTGACATGTTTGTAGCCATTGTCTTGTCCTTAACCAATATGTCTATGTTGACGGAATGGATTTTTTCTGTTTCAAAAGCAAAAACTTGGTTCCATGATGAAGTGTTTTCTAAGAAAAGTGTTGTTGCTTTCATGTTTCCAAGTTTGATTTCTACATAGAGGTTGTGGATCTTAGGAAAGTCTCTTACCCTTATGACCCTTACAATTAAGAACTTCATTTCTTCTACTAAGTCATATCTTCTTGTAAGCTTGTCACCTTCATTTGCAGCATCAATGTTGACACAAGTCTCCTTTGGTGCAGATTCATTACTACTTTGATTTGCCATTTTCTCAACCTGCATTGGACAAATAACATATTTTACTTTGGTCTGTTCCAATTATATTATATTTCCTTAAGAAACAAACATTAAATACTTTGGTGAGTTTTTTTCACTTATGTTACCAATATTTTGGTCACTTAGTTACAAACCTTAGACATTTTAATATTTTTCGTTGGTGTTTAATATTTGTAATTTAAAGAATCAAAATTTCTAACATTCGTAACACCAAATTGAAACGTAAAAAACTTTAAAGATTAAAGTGAAATTTAAAAATAACGTAAGAGACGAAAATTGTAATTTAGTAATAATTCTTTCATATAATTTTTTTTAATAACTATGTAGCTAATGAACAAATTTAAAACTAATTAAGAACAAAACTTAATTAAATTTTTAGACCATCAGATAGACTTCAAGTTGACAAGGAATACGTTGTATCACTATTTTAGGAATGAGAACAATTAACCAACTAGGTGACAACAATTAATAATTCGAATAATGAAGAAATTTATCAACTTGATTATGACAAGTTTAAATTTTGATTTACGGTCTAAAAGATTAACTCAATTTTTATGGGGGGAAAAACATTTATAAGGATTACATTTAACAAAAAATATGAGCAAGCAACAAATATTCTAGCAACTTTCATGAAAAAAAATAAATTCCAAAACAAGGTCAATAATAAAAATCGCGTGATAACAATAATTAAGAATAAAAGTACACGATTCTAACTGTTTTTTATTTTATATTTTATTTCAATCATCTGGTTTGAGGGGTATAATATGTTAGTAATTTGCAATTTGGTCATAAGTTAATCAAGTTTGACTAACAATTAATGCATCTGTATTTTCTTGTGATCATTTTGTGGAGTGAATGAATAATGAATAATAAGAAGATTAAAATCGAAAAGAGAGAAGAAGAAGAAGAAGAAAAAAACCTTAAATATGATGAGAAAAAATAAAGAAGATGTGAATGTGGTTAGAGAACACTATAGTGGGAGTCTAAAAAAATCTCCAAGGTTAAGGTGAGATGGTTGAATGAATGTTTTAAATATAGATTGAAGCATATACTTATGGAAAAAAGATTGTGGAAGAATGGTGTAACAGAAAATTAATATTCGTTTATTGGAGAGCAGATTCAAAGATTTCTCCGCGTTTTCAATATTCTTTTCTTTAATCTTATTTATAGTTGAATACTATATTAAATTATTTTAGAAAAAAATAACTCACGTTAATACTAATTAGAGTAAATCCTAACATTCACATTTTCTTTTGAAAACTTATTTTAGTTAAAAATAAATCAGTCACAAATAATCAAATCAATCATATTTAATCCAATATTTTATTTTTATTTATTTTAATTGTAATTTTCGTTTTCCTTTTTTAATAAAAAATTATAATTTTCAATTATTTCTATCAATCAAGTAGAAATTTTTGCGTCTTTTCAGTTGCAACCAAACATGAGCACAATTATTGGATAGTTGATAAATTATTGGAGTTGAAATTTCAAATTAATCTTCTCTTGCATCTTGAAATCCACAGGGTAATATTTTTCAACTAGAGTGCAAAATTTATCTAAATCAATCAATTTAAATCAATTCTTGCATGTTCAAATCAATTCTTTTACTCTTCTTCATTCTCACAAACTTATCTAAATCAATCAATTTAAAAATGCAACAAAATTCAAACACCTTATATGCAACAAAAATACTCAAGCACTTCATATGGACATAAAATCAAACACTTTATGTGCGACAAAAAAACTCAAAAACTTCATATAGACATAAAATCAAACACCTTATATGCGACAAAAAAACTCAAACACTTTATATTGATATAAAATCAAACACCTTATATGCAACACAAAAACTCTAAAAATAATAAGCACTAACGTTTAATTGAAACTCCAAATCAAAATTCCAAACTCCAAATCAAAGCTTCAAACTCAACACTAACAATGTAAGCTTTAAATTTCATGCTAACATAAATCAAACCTAACAAAAATCAGTACTAACTAACAAAAATCAGCAATACCAAAATAGAAATTCGAACCTTTTGAGAGTTGCAGCGAACAAAGCAGTCAGGCAGAGGCGATCTGGAGAGTTGCAGCGAACAGGCCCGAGAGCGACGAACGGGCGGAACGGCCACGGAGGCAGTCAGACAGAGGCGGCCGCCGCAGGGGAGCCATTCGTGATTTGGCAGAGGAGCAGAGGCGGTCGCGCGTTTGTCGTGATTGATTCGTAAATGTGATTATGGAAGAGGGAAAGAGGAAGACTGCTGTAACTTGTAAGCAAGAGGGAGAGAATTAGAGAAGAGAACAGAGAAGGAGAGAGGCTGGGTGGTTTGTCGTGATTTTTTTTTTCTTGGGGTGGCCGCGGCCCCTGTCATTGAGAAGCTCCGCCTCTGTGTGGAAGAATGGTGTAACAGAAAATTAATATTCGTTTATTGGAGAGCAGATTCAAATTTTCAATATTCTTTTCTTTAATTTTATTTATAGTTGAATACTATATTAAATTATTTTAAAAAAAAAAAACTCACGTTAATACTAATTAGGGTAAATCCTAACATTCACATTTTCTTTTGAAAACTTATTTTAGTTAAAATTAAATCAGTCACAAATAATCAAATCAATCATATTTAATTCAATATTTTATTTTTATTTATTTTAATTGTAATTTTCGTTTTCCTTTTTTAATAAAAAGTAGTAATTTTTGATTATTTCGTAAACAAATTTTTTCTTTTGAAAATAATATATTCCATTATTACTAATTATGTTGAATTAAACATTTCATTCTTCCAAAGTTGAAA
>JBBPBR010000001.1:38262607-38288840 GCA_037974775.1 Cicer pinnatifidum | reverse complement strand
AATGTTGGATCAAAATTTATTAATACTATTAATATAAGCTTTTTTATTAATAAAATCGAAAGTTTATTTTAATAAAAAACTTATATTAATAAATTTATTTTCAAATCATAATCTTAATTTTAATTTTGTTATATATATTTTTAATTAGTTTAAGCAAACCTATATTACTTTTATTTGTAAATATTGTAATTAAACTAAAATATTCTTCTTCTAATATTTATAGTTAGTGATATTTTATAACGAAATATAGTTTTAAATCTAAATTGTCTTTTAGGTTTGAATTTGTTTCGATATCAAGTCTGCAACATTATATTTTCAACTAATATCTACTTTGAGTTGAAATTAGATTATCAAATTTTTCTCAAATTCTGGTAATCATCTCGATATCTCTTAATTTTATGTTTTGTCTTTAATTTTTTGTTTGTTGGGTCGAAAGTTTATATCATAACGAACATGCGTGTAAAGTATTACTCAAATCTAAAACATTTGATATATTATTGAAATATATCAAAATTAACGTTTTATGCACTTTTATTAAACAACATTAATATTCATGAGTTTCAAAAGTATATCAAATGATTTTAAACTCGTGTAAAATTTTATATGCATAATATATGTAATATAAATTTTCGATCAAACGAAAAAAATAAAAAATAAAAGTAAAATTAAAAAAAATAAAGATAATTAATAGAAATTGAGGGAGATTTAGATTGAGATGAGCCAAATTTATTCGAGTAATGCGCGAGCCTTCGGAGTTGTGTGTGCGTGAAATTTAAACGGTGTTTGTTACTTTGTCTGCTCACCAAATAAAAATTAATATATTTTAAGTTTGCAACGTAGCATTTCCAAGTATGAAGAATATCACTTCCAAATGACCTGATTTCAAAACAAAAAATTAATCATATTTTTTTATTTGTATGTTTTTTTTCTACTTTTATTCTCTATAAAATCCAAATAATAACTTCAAATCATAAACCGTACTAATACTAATAACCTCAAACCCTAAATCTTAAATCATATAAAACAATAATTTTTTTATTTAAAATATAACGCATGACAATCACATACTTAATAAGATAAAATATATTTTTTTTATTAAATAAGGTAAGACATAAAAAAAACATATTAATTGAGATGAATATTAACGTGACAAAACATAAAAAATCCAAATCAACTTTTTTATTTAACAAAAAATATACTAACTTGAAATCAACAAAATAATCAATAAAAATAGTCAATAATAATAATAATATGAAGAACCAACAAAAATATGTTAATACGAAGAAAACACGAAGAACAAAAAAAAATATAAAATAATAAAAACCAACAAAAGTAACATAAAAGTACATGAACAACAACAAAAACCCAAATAATGAAAATGTTAAAGCAACTAACAAGATGCAAAAGCGATCTAAAGAATGAAAAAGAAAAATAAATATCTGACATGTACAATAAGATATTCAAAAACGGTTGAAAGTAAGAGCATAATTGTTGAAAAAGTATAAAATATTTTGTGAAATTACTGAATGAAAGTAGTATGTATATTTAAAACTAAAAAATCTCAAAAAATCCATTATACTAAAGAATCTATCAAAATCCATTATACTAAAGAATTTATCAAAATTCGTATATTTTTTTAATAAAAAATAACATTTTTAAATTGTAAAAAATCTTAATTAAATATCATTGAATTTTATTACCTTTTAAAAAAATCTTAGAAATTTCAATTGAATGTAAAAAATCACAATATGAGACTATATAAGACTATATATTAGCGCAATATATAGTGATAAAATTGGTTTTTCCATTGAGGAAACAGTATGAGACTTTTTAATTAAGTGCAATGCTACATTGTTACTAATTAGGGTAAAAAAATGTTTTTATTTGTCTAAAAAAATTGTTTTAATAAAAACACCATACATTGTTACTACTAATAATTAGGGTAAATCATAAAGTTTTTACTATATTTTCAAAACTTGTCTTGATGATTTTGGCCGAGACTTAAGGCTCTGATACCAAGCTGGTCGGGAGCCTTCCATGTCATGAGATATAGTCTTAATTGAATCATCATCAAGCCGAGATAACAAACAACCATCCCTAGGCTTACAAATCTCAAGGCACAGATTATCAATTAAAGCTAAAATCTCGTGATAGAAAGGACCGCAGCAAAGATCAACAGTATGATGTTTTCTGATACACAAGATCCTCATAACTGATGCGAGTGTAGAGCATACTTGTATCTCTTACATGGTGTTTATGATATGAACATAATAGCTAGAGCTTTTAGAAAGAAAAGAAGAACTTAGAAGAACATGTTTGTATTCAAGAACACTTAAGGTTTTATTTCAATTCACTCTGAGTCCATATGTTACAACACACTTCCTTTTATAGCCAAGGAGTTACACAAGAGACAAAATACAAACTATTCATGATCATGTTAAGGTAAGCATTATTGGAATGCTTTATCATGATAGGAGACATAATCATGATACCTTTTGACTATTATGTCATAATCATGACACCTTTTGACTATAATGTCATTATAGAAGACATAATTATGACACCTTTTGATTATTATGCCATATAGGCATAATTATGACACATTTGGACTATTTTGCCACATTATTATCATTATTTTACATAGGCATACGAAAATACCATAATTATACAACACACATTTATGACTCTCTGACACATATTCATGACTCTCGTGACTCATTATCCCTTACGGATAGGCTCGTGACTTGGAGACATATTCTGATCAGACAAGTATCCTTCAGTGAGATAATTAGAATAATTTGGCTCATACTGCCAGATGTCCTCTAGCATTTCTCTCAAAGATTCTTCATGAAGACTCTCTGAAGTGTCAACATCCATTGAATTTTCTTCAAAATTCATTGCTGTAGATTGTTGTTCAATTTTTACTACAGAGTCTTGTTCTTGTTGAGTAGAGCTTTCTCCAATTTGAATTTCCACTTCCTGCCATTGGGACCTCTTAAGAATTTTATGACCTTTTCCTGAGACTTCTTGAGGGTTAACTGGTTGCCACTGGGAATGAAGATTTCCATGACTAATGCAAGTTGTATCAACCTGAGTTTTTTCTTGATAGATATTAATAAAATTGAGATAATCTATTAATTCCCTTATGACTTTTAGACTTGGAGGATAATCATCAATGGTTTCCCATATATCAACATAATTCTAGCTAATGAGAAGTTTAGTCCTGGAATCAATCTGATATGGCCTATGTATGATGAAAACCGTTTTAAGTTTGCCTATAGCATCCTGTGCTAATTTTCTTCCTTTGACCTCATCTAAGACTGATTCTAATTGTTTCCTCCACCATTCTAGTGGAGAGTACCATCCAAGTGCATTCCATATCAATGAGTTATGGTTCTTTGGATCTATCAGGTGGTTGTACATTGCTTCAGTCGGAACATAAGCAGGCATGCCATACAGACTAGTTGCACACCAAATATACCACAAGTGATTTTCAGTAAACTTAAATTTTGGGTCTATCTTGAATGGTAAAGATTCCAATAATGTTTCTCTTGGCATGATCATGAATAGTTTGTATTTTTTCTCTTATGTAGTTCCTTGGTTATAAAAGGAGGTGTGTTGTAACATATGGACTCATAATGAATCGAAATAAAACCTTAAGTGTTCTTGAATACAAACATGTTCTTCTAAGTTCTTTTTTCTTTCTGAAAGCTCTAGCTATTATGTTCATATCATAAACACCCTGTAAGAGATGCAATTATGCCTTACGCTCGCCTCAGTTATGAGGATCTTGTGTATTAGAAAACATCAGACTATTGATCCTTGCTACGGTCCTTTCTATCATGAGATTTTAGCTTTAATTGATAATATGTGCCTTGAGATTTGTAAGCCTAGGGATGGCTGTTTGTTATCTCGGCTTAATGATGATTCAATTAAGACTATATCTCATGATATGGAAGGCTCCCGTCCAACTTGGTATCAGAGCCTTGTTACTAGAAGAGGGTGTGCATATGTTATGAATATGATAGAGAGAGTGAGTAAGGAAGGAACCACCAAATCAGTGTACCATCTAAACAAATAGATACATATATTTTCATGACATTTGTGCAAAAAAAAGTTATGTTTTCATAGACATAATTTTTAAAATCATAATATCGATTTTAATTGTAATTATAGATTTTTTTCATTCAGTTAGTGATCTTTTATACTAAAATACAATTTTATGATTGAATTGTCTTTTAGATTTGAATTTAGTCTGACCTTAAGTCATCAACATTACACTTTTAAATAATGTATATTTTGAGTGATGTATGAGCTCTCATATTTTATCTTCCATAAAACTTCACATCGGTGTATTGAATAATGTAAATATTTATAATTTATCGTTAGTCTCATTTTCTACACAAAATACAATTTTAATCGGACAACATTATTATTTTATGTTGGAATTATTATGAGGGTTATGTTCACATGTTTTTTCCCCTTTCATTTTATTTACTCATAGTTTATAAAAAATCTAATCATATCAAGCTTATAAATATAGTAAAAAGTATGCTATCTTTATTAAAAAAATATGTATTTTTTTAAGAAAGTTTTAAATATGTAAAATGTTGGTTCAAATGTTTTATTTTTTGCTTTTGTATTTTATAATTTTTTTTATATCTTTAGTAGGCTGAAGTCAATAATTAGAGAACTTGTCAAATTGATAGTTTTAATATTGAGCGTGGTAGTATTTCATAGAACATTATCTACTATGTGAAAATTGCATTGTACTACTTGTTAATAATAAAATAATTAGTATGCATTTGGTTACAAATATACTATTTTTTTTTCAAACTATTTTAAAGATTTTGTATTATCTGTCGGTGCAGATATGTTATATTTTGCATTCTATTATTCCAATATTTATTCATGTTATAATTGATAAATGTTTTATGTGGATAGTATTTATTTTAGTCTCTTATATCACTTATATTAGAGGAATTAAAATTAAATATTATATATTTATAGAAATCAACTTCAACTCCAACTAAAAACAAGATGTGATATATTTCACAACCTACCCATATTTCTTCTTCCCGACCATCTCTCTTCTCTCTCTCCCTCCCTCCCTCCTTGGTGAAAGTGAAATCTCACCCGTCACCCGTTTATTTGCATTTGTTGTTCCATTCAAGAGATCAATTTCAACTATAAGAAATTGGGTATTTGATTTAGAAAAACTAATTTCATAAGGATCTATCAAATTTCCATATACACAAATTGTTTTTTTTTTTTCAATGTTGAATTTTACTCCCACAACAAATGGTTCTCATTTTCATTAGTTTTTTGAAAACTTTGTCACGCTCGTTTTAAAATTAAAGAGCACATTTCAAACTTATTTTGAGTCACTTGCATATGTGTTTGAGTTTGAGAAAAAAAAGTTTTGAGAAATGAACAAATTGGTCTATTTGATTTAAAAAGGTAACCGAGGATGTGTTTGGTTGGTGGACGTCGAGGGGAAGCAATGATAGACATTATGTATAATCAAAAAATCATTTAAAATATTTTTTCTATAACCAGACACAAATCATTAAAAATTCATTATTTTCTATCTCATTTGAACTAAATATATGTATATTTTCTTCATCTTTATTAAAACTCATCTTCTCCTCTTTCGTTGAACTAAACACACTATAAATATATATGATATAAAAGTTATTTCACCTCCAAATCACCCTACTTATGAAGGTCCCTTCTAAATATATAATTAAATCAAATGACTCGTACTTTTAAAAAATCATCCTCTCCTCTTCTATGTATTCCATTGAACCAAACATGTCTTAGAGTATCAGATAAAGGAGGAAGATAGCTACAAGAGATATATGTAGAGATATATATCCATAAGAATAGTTTGCCACAAAATCTAATGAATATGCTTAACTTAATGGTAAATAAAAGTGGTTTATATACACAAATATAACACTACTGCATACTATACTATAATTGGTCAATACAATTAAGTTTTATTTTAAAATTTAACATTACATTTTAGAAAATCCTATTCAATATGAAATCTTACTTTACTTCTATTTTACAACAATGCACCTAAATATGCAATGGAGGTTAATATACTTAAATTATGAAAAGATTAGTAAATTTATAACTTACAATGCTTTTTGTGGCATTAATATGAAAAGATTATGACGATTTTCTTTGGCAAAGTTTATCTTTTGTAGTTCTATATCTGAATTGTGGGATGTTTGTGTAATTTTCTGAGATTTATTCTTTGGCGTTAATCTGCTTCAGGTTAGGGACGATGACACAGTTTGGCCATATTGGCTATCCAATACTTCTGCTCTTCTATGTCTCTTACAGAGGAAATTACGTTCAAATGGATTTTTAACTACCAATGCTCAACGGTATTCTGGAACGTCTGGCTTGACCAGCAGAACTGGGAATGTGAGTTATCTAGTTGAACATTTGCACCATCATGTATGTGTGTGAATCTGTTAGTATGTTAGTTACTTTCACTATGTAAGTAATATTTCGTGACTACATGCTTGATAATCAACTTAATTAGTCTCAATTTATTTTTGGAATACAAAGAAATCAATTACTCTGATAGGATAATAAACTACCTTCAAGAGAAAATTGAGAGTTTCACTCTTGTTTAGATGAGTAATCGGTTACAAAATAAAGTAGTAGATTACCTTGATTGTGCAGAAGCCTAGAAACAAGTTTGAGTCAAAGTTATTCAGGATTAGGCCTAACTCAATCCAAAAAGCTAGATCAAGAGGTAGTGATTGTCTGAGTCTATTAGATCTACTTTTGTCATATCTCTAGTTGATGTGCAATCTCAACATACCTCATGGCTAGGATTAGACATCTAAAGTGTGAACAAATGCAGGCAACCCTAAAGCAACATCCCATATGCCTAGGACTGGTCGTCTAGACTCTAGAGCATGGATATATATACAGGTGATCTAACATTTGGCCTAGATTATGCTTTGATACCACCATATTGAGAAAGAGAAAACGGAAATCTAGTGATAGAATCCGTATATCTTACTCTATAGAGTTGTATTATATATACTGATTCATGGAATAAATATAAATATTAATACTATCCTATTTACTATATTTACATGATACTATCGACCGCAATTACTTATTACATGATTTCTAACACTCAAAATGGACCCAAGATGCCCAAACTGGAAGACATAAGGTATGGCATGTTCTCCAATTTTCAATGTTGAAATAAGTGGGGGAGAAAACATATCTAATTCAATCTTTTTTCTGCCCAAATAAAGTAAACGGCATCGAAAGTGGAGATAACTTTTTTTAGCCTTACAGATCAGTTTTAGGTCTCCGTAAATGAGTAGTATGTACTTTTTCAATTTCATGTCACTACCATATTGCTTTGTTTATTGATTTATGTGTTTTTAAATGTGGATCTTCTTAACATTTTTATATATTTTACACTGGTCGACATTGGTTTCCCGTGCCTCGTATTATATGTTCCTCCTAATTGTAGTTTTGGGGTTACTTTCAGGGACCAAAATCTCCATTTAAGTTTATTGGATTTGATGATGGTATTTCGCATGTGGAGGCAAGATATCCAGCTATACTTTTTAAGCAACAACTAACTGCCTGTGTCGAGAAATTTTTTGGCCTTTTACGTGATAATTTGAAAAAAGAACTTTCTCCACTTCTGCAACTGTGTATTCAGGTGACATTTTTTATTCTTAGTTGATACTTTGGAGATGTTATTTGTATCTAAATCACCATGTCAATTGCTTAAACATGGTGATTCAGTTCTTGGTTCCATTGTAATCATGTGGTTATAATGCACAGGGTAAGATCTATCTATATGTGAACCAGTCTTAGATAGAGTTTGTAAAACACTATTATGTTTTTATGATGGGAGGAAGACTGGAAGAGGGCTTAATCAATTCAGTCAGACTTATCCTCTATATCCAAAACCAGTTTAATTGATTTGATTTTTTCTGAATGCATTCTTGTAAATTGTAATATCAGTGTAGCACCTGCTTTCAATAAATCAACTTCTTCCATTGAACATTGT
Organism: Cicer pinnatifidum; assembly: GCA_037974775.1. Lineage (NCBI taxonomy): Eukaryota > Viridiplantae > Streptophyta > Magnoliopsida > Fabales > Fabaceae > Cicer > Cicer pinnatifidum. The sequence goes on along the minus strand of JBBPBR010000001.1, from coordinate 38,280,775 downwards.
TATATGGTGGATGTTGCATGAGCTGAACTTTAGTTTCACGGTGAGGTGTGTTGAGAAAGAGGAAAGCGGAAAAACACCGCATGTTTGAATTACACACTAGAGAATATTATATATAAAGAGAGCCATAAACACAAGGATTTGCAATTACCCTAATTACTGTAATTACATAAAATAAGTTCATAGGTAAAAAAAATGTAAATAACTGGCAATTATGATAACTTTCATTATTTAGATTCTATACCCAGCATCGATAATTTACATTTAATAAATTAAATATTTTATTTGAAGTTTACCTTTGTGTTTTTGTGCATGCATTATTTGTAATTTAGAATTTACCTGTCTTGTTAGACACCCAAAACAGGAAGAGTGCATGGTGGAAAATCATCTAGATCTCCAGTTGGGCTTTCTCAACAATCATCTGGTAGTCAGTGGGGCAACATTGTCAAATTTTTTGATTCACTCATGGGCAAACTTCGTGGAAATCATGTATGTTCCTTAATATTCCAATGGTCTCTTTGTATCGTGTTGTTCAATTATGTTTTTATTTTGGAAGGTTAGGATTTCCATTGTTAAGATATTTTATGCAATTTGCTTTCTTGATTTTTCTGGTCCAATTCCACATTGAATTATTGAAGAAAGTAAAAGACAAAATACTTTTATGTTTTATTACTACAACCCTAAGCTGTTTATATAGGAAAAGAAATAATAATAGTAATACTGAGTAATAGTGACAGAATAAAAATAAAAATAAAAATATAAAATAAAAGAGAATAAAATCTAATTTCTTTTTTTATTCTTCAACACCCCCCTCAAGTTGGTGCATAGATATCTGTCATGCCCAACTTGGCTATAAGTCGCTCAAAATTGGGTCTTGCCAAACTTTTTGTCAAGATATCAGTAGTTTGCTGATTGGAAGTCACAAATGGTAGGCATATAACTCCAGCATCAATTTTTTCTTTTATGAAATGGCGGTCAATCTCAATATGCTTGGTTCTATCATGTTATACAGAGTTGTGAGCTATGCTTATTGCTGCTTTGCTATCACATAACAATTTTAAGGGTGAGTCAACTTTCATTTTCAGTTCTCCCAAGAGTTTACGAATCCATAAAAGTTCACAAATTCCTTGAGCCATTACTCTGAATTCAGCTTCTGCAATGCTTCGAGCAACAACCCCTTGTTTCTTACTTCTCCAAGTAACTAAATTTCCCCAAACATAGGCACAATATCCGGTGGTGGATTTTCTATCAGTAATTGATCCTGCCCAATCAGCATCTGTAAATATAGAGACTTCTCTATCATTAGTTTTCTTGAAGTACAAACCCTTTCCAAGATTGGATTTCAAGTACCTTAAAATTCGATAAACTGCCTCCAAGTGTTCTTCATAAGGAGAATGCATGAATTGACTTACAACACTCACAGAGAAAGCGATGTCAGGTCTTGTGTGGGCTAGATAAATAAGTTTGCCGACTAACCTCTGGTATCTTCCAATCTCTACAGGAACACTGCCTTTCTCCCAAAGTTTAGCATTTAAATCCATAGGAGTATCTGCTGGTCTACACCCACTCATCCCAGTTTCTTCCAAGAGATCTAAGATGTATTTTCTTTGAGAAACAACAATTCCCTTCTTTGAGCGAGCAACTTCCATACCAAGAAAGTATTTAAGCGCACCTAAATCTTTGATCTCAAATTCTTTTTTCAAATTTTTCTTCAATCTTTCCATCTCAACAATGTCATCTCCTATGAGAATAATATCATCTACATATACAATTAGAATTGCAATTTTACCAACATCAGAGAACTTCATGAACAAAGTATGGTCTGATTGTCCCTGCATATATCCTTGCCTTTTAACCGACTGAGTGAATTTCTCAAACTAAGCCCTTGGAGATTGCTTGAGACCATAAAGGGATTTTTGTAGTTTGCACACGTTTGAACCAAATTTATCTTCAAAGTCAGGTGGGCTATCCATGTATACTTCCTCCTCCAAATCACCATTCAGAAAAGCATTCTTTACATCAAGTTGGTTAAGAGACCAATCTAAATTCACTGCCAAGGACAAGAGAACTCTAATAGTGTTTAATTTAGCAACGGGAGCAAAAGTCTCTGAGTAATCAATGCCATATGTCTGACTAAACCCTTTAGCAACCAAGCGTGCCTTGTATCTTTCAATTGTGTTATCAGAATTATATTTCACAGTAAATACCCATTTACAGCCAACAATATTCTTTCCTGTAGGTAACATCATGACTCTCCAAGTTTGATTCTTCTCAAGAGCTGTCATCTCCTCAAGAACAGCTTCCTTCCACTTTGGAATTTTTAGAGCCTCCTGTATATTTTTTGGAATTTCTACAGTAGACAACTTAGAGGTAAATGCAGCAAATGAAGAAGACAATTTTGAGTATGACACATAATTAGACAAAGGATATTTAGTGCATGATCTAACAGGTTTTCTAATTGCAATAGGAAGGTCTATATCAGGATACTCGACATGACTCTTAAGAATAGAAGAAGACTTACCTGTATCAAGATGATGTTTTGGATTATCTATTGGTTCAGAATCTTGGAAGGGTCGGAGAATGGATCCTTCATTTCTCTGTTTATGTTTTCTTCTTTCAAAGACATTTCCCTTCCAAGTAGGGTTAATTGTAGTACACCTGCTTTGTGTCTCTTTATCTGAATCATTATGTTGTGGCATTTCAGATGGTCCTTCATTATTATTGAGATCAAGAATTTTATCATTGTGATTTTGATTTGAAGTTGTCGCCCCCGAATCTGTTGAAACCTCATTCATAAGTGGATTGAGTTCCAATTTAGATTCTTGGGCATTTTCTTTTGGTGCATCAATATAAGTCTCATAATTTTGTGACAACACTATATCACTTAAAGTAATGATGTTTTCAAAAGTAAAAGATGAATCTTCCTTAAAATTTCCCCCCTGAAGATGAATGTCAGTAAAAAATGGTTGATTTTCAACAAAAGTAACATCCATGGTTACAAAAATTCTTTTTGATTTTGGTTCAAAACACCGATACCCTTTCTGAGTTGGAGAGTAACCAGTAAACACACATTTTATTGCTCGTGGATCGAGTTTGTCAAGGTGTTTATGTTCATGTTCATGAACAAAAGCAGTGCAACCAAAAACTTTTAGTGGCAAATCAGCAGAGACATTAGTCAAAGGAAAATAATTTCGAAAAAATCAAGAGGTGTACGAAAATCTAAAACTTTAGATGGCATTCGATTAATTAAATATGATGCAGTTAAAACAGCTTCACCCCACAAATATTTTGGAACCTTATTTGCAAATAGTAAAGCTCTAGCAACCTCAAGAAGATGTCTTTTCTTTCTCTCTGCAATTCCATTTTGTTAGGGTGTATTAACACAAGAACTTTGATGAATAACCCCATTTGCAAGAAAAAAAATCGGACAAAAGTATATTAAAATATTCTTTACCATTGTCACTTCTGAAGACTTGAATTTTTGTTTGGTACTGAGTGTACACCATTTTAAAGAAATTTTTGACAACCTGTCCAACTTCCGATTTTTCTTTCAATAAATAAACCCAACAAATTCTAGTATGATCATCAATAAAAGTTATAAACCATTTTTTATTAGAAAAGGTGTTTATTCTATTAGGACCCCAAACATCACTATGAATAACTGCAAACGGTTTTGATTGTTTATATGGTTCTGTAGAAAAAGAAGAACGATGATGTTTTGCAAATTCACAAGTTTCACAATGAAATAAAGACGGATCCTTCTTAGAAAATAATTTAGGAAACAAATGTTTCAAATACGGAAAACTAGGATGTCCTAACCGTAAATGTCATAACATAATATCATCATTATTAGAAGAAACAAAAATAGATTCAAAGCAGGTACTTGTTTTTTGTTGGTCTTTGAAATCAAGTCCATTGTCAAGATAATAGAGTCCTCCACTCTCCTTAGCATTGTCAATCATCTTCCCCGTGCTCAAATCCTTAAAAGTGCAATGAGAATGAAAGAAGTTAGCTTGACAATTTATATCCTTTGTTAATTTAGTAATGGATAACAAATTACATGATAAATTAGGAACATGTAAGACATCTTTTAAGGTTAACTTAGGTGACAAAATAACAGAACCTTTCCCTGCAATGGCTGAAAGAGAGCCATCTACAATTTTAATTTTGTGGTTACCTGCACAAGGACTATAAGAAGAAAATAGACTCGACTCCCCAGTCATATGATCAGTAGCACCAGAATCGATAATCCATGTATGGCTGGGAGTGACACTAAGTAGAGCAGTATTTGGAAAATTACCTCTTTGAGCTATAGAGCAAGAAGAAGTTTGAGACTCAAGAAGTTTGTACAATTGATCTAACTGTTCCTTGGTGAAAGGAGATGGGCTTGAAGGAGACTGCTTATCTTGATCAGATGTACCAGCTTGGAGCGCATGACCTTCGTTTCTTTCCTTTTTCTTCCAATTTAGAGGTTTTCCATGGAGCTTCCAACATGTATCACGTGTGTGCCCTGTACGTTTGCAATGTTCGCACCATGGTTTCTTGCCAACGCTCTTCCCTTCTTCATTCTTAGTGACTAGGGCAGAGCTTTCAACCTCACCAACAGAAGGTGACTTACCCATCATAACACCTTGTCTCGCCTCTTCTCTTCTAACTTCTGAGAACGCTTCCCGAAGTGATGGCAATGGGATCTTTCCCAATATTCTGCCTCGGACTTCATCAAGCCGCTTATTAAGCCCAACCAAGAACATGAATACATGGTCGTTCTCCTGTCTCTTAAGAAACAAAACAATGTCCTCACAACACTTCCAATGATCATCATAGCATATATCCAATTCTTTCCATAGTGTCATCAACTCATTATAATAGGTAGTGACATCTCTATCTCCTTGTTTGGCATACCATAATCGTGATTTGAGATCGAAAATTTGAGAAGAATTATGAACATCAGAATATGTTTCTTTGACAGCCTCCCAAACTTCCTTCGCAGTAGGCAAAAACATAAAAGGTTTTTTGATTGTTGATTCCATATTACTAAGCAGCCAAACAATAATAACAGAGTTCTCAGATTTCCAAAACCTGTAATTCGGATCAGTTGTGGCAGGCATTTGCACCTCTCCTGTTAGGAAACCAAATCTTCCCTTACCATCTAAAATCAATCTTGCGGTTTGGGACCATTCAACATAATTTTTTCCTGGATTTCAACCTTGAGGGCATTAGAAGTTCCCTCATGGCCAAAAAAGTTGTTGGAAAAACCATTATGGCTGCCTGGGCCGCTGCCACTGCCATCTGTGCCATTGCTACTGCCGCCTGAGGTGTTGTCTAAATTGTCGGCGTTGTTGACTACTTCTGAGTTTTTACCCAAACCGTCGTCGTTGTCGCTGCTACCCATGAGGGCTACCTTCCATGAGGTACTGTGTGCCATAGCTCTTGGTTGGAGCGCCAAACCCTGATTGTGGAATTGTTGGAGCGCCAAACCCTAATGAGTTGTGGAAAGGTTTACAGAACCCTAACCAGAGCTCTTGATACCATGAAGAAAGTAAAAGACAAAATACTTTCATGTTTTATTACTACAGCCCTAAACTGTTTATATAGGAAAAGAAATAACAATAGTAATACTGAGTAATAGTGACAGAATAAAAATAAACATAATAATATAAAATAAAAGAGAATAAAATCTATTTTCTTTTTTTATTCTTCAACAATTATATATCTCAGTCCTACCTGAAATAATTTGAAGTTGTTGGAAGACAATCCCAAATTTTTGAAAAATGACTGCATCTCATAAACTGAGGAATTCTATGTATGTATTCAATCATTCTGTTGTTATTATTATTATTTAGGTATTCCTAGTTTGTTACAGGAATTGTCTATTCTTGTTTTCTTTTTATTTCTGTTTAGCCAACATATGTACTGTTTGATCAGTTGAATATTAAGCAGAAAAGAAATAATCATAAAAGCATCCACTGTATAGTTCCCTACTTCCCTTCATTTGAGTGCTTAGGTAGGCCCACATGTACACATCACTCATTTATAATATTTTAATGTTAGTACTTAATAATTGATCAATCCCTCCAATACACCACCTCAAAAAATTTACTAAATGGGTCCCACCAATAACTTGACATCGTTAAAATTCAACAATAATTTATTCAATGTTGCTTCCCACACCCCTCACATTGCTTCCCACACCCCTAAATTTTTTTTGGAACCCAAAATGCCCTTCTCTCTATAATCAATTAAAACAGTTTTCAAACATCTTCTTCAACCTTCCATTCACCAACTTCCATATTCAAAGTTCTTCATTGTTGTTAATGTTCATCATCCTCATTTTCATCATTTTGATGCATTTCATGTTGAATAAAGTTCAATCACTTTGAACATTTCATCATTTTCATCATCCTCGTCATTCACGTGAATCTAAACAAGCAGGTGAGTAGTTTGAAGCTGTATTTTTTTTCCAGATCTGAGTTTCGTACGTGAACTCAGTTCACGGACGTTGACGTGAACTGAATTCACGTAGCTAATAGGATGATGAATTTTTACCGTGTACGTGAACTGGGTTCACGTAGGCATACGTGAAATAGGTTTGCGTAGGCGTACGTGAAATCAATTCACGTATCATACAAGTGAATTGAATTCACGTGAACATACATGAACTCAATTCACGTAAAATGTAAAAAAATGGACATTTTATGCGTACGTGAACTGAGTTCACGTAGGTGTCTTAATCTGAATTCACGTGAGTGATACGTGAACTGAATTCACGTAGGCACTCTCAGTTCACGTAGGATTTATAAGTTCACGTACATATGCCATTTTTTAAACATGTCATTTTTTTATTTTTTTTTTAGGGTTTAGAGATATATTATATTAATGTAATTTATTGGATGCAGTTAAATGGATGAAGGGGGAGACAACAGTGATGAAATGTATGAAGGTTTGGAAGGTTTGGAACATGATGTGTTTGAAGAAATGTATGATGATTTGGATCGTGATTTTGAAGAAATATGTGATGATGTGGAACCTAATATTGACGCTATGAATGACGGAGTTGAACCTGTTATGATTGATTTGACTGATATGTTTACAACCGGCATGATGTTTGATACACGAGATGAATTATTGAAATGGGCTAGAAAGGTTGGAAGGGAAAATGGAATTGTTGTTGTGATTTTTAGATCTAAAAATGCGACTGCACGACCAAGAACAAAGACAAAATTAATTCTTGGTTGTGAAAGAAGTGGTAAATATAGACCATGGAAGAATCCTAATATTACGAAGAGTACTTGGACTAGAAAATGTGATTGTCCATTTAGATTGAGAGGAACGCGATCAAGTGTTGATGATGGATGGTATTTGCATGTAATATGTGGTCTCCATAACCACGAATTGGCTAAAAAATTGACCGGTCACTCTTTCTTAGGCCGATTGTCTCAAGATGAGAAAAATGTACTTGGTGATATGACAAAGAACTTTGTAAAACCAAAAAACATTTTAATGACATTGAGGGATCACAATGTTGAAAGTTTGACGACAATAAAACAAGTTTACAATGCACGCCAAGCATATCGTTCATCACTTAGAGGTAATAGAACAGAAATGCAACATCTTTTGACATTGATGGAACGCGACAAATACGTGTATCGATATAGGAAAGTAGAAGGTTCAGATGAGTTGAGGGACATCTTTTGGGCCCATCCAGACGCTATCACCCTTGTAAATAATTTTCACATAATATTGATTATGGATAGCACTTACAAGACTTGTAGATATCGAATGCCATTACTTGAGATTATTGGTGTTACATCTACTGAAATGACATTTTGTGTGGGATTTGCATATCTACAATCTGAGCGTGTTGATAACTTCATATGGGCACTACAAATGGTGAAAGAACAGATTACAAGTGGTGAAGTTGAAGTCATCGTTACTGATAGAGACCTTGCTTTGATGAACGCGGTTGAAAATGTTTTTCCAAAAGCAGTGAGTTTATTATGCTTGTTTCATATATGCAAGAATGTGAAAGCCAAGTGCAAGATGACCGTGTTTCCAAAAAAGAAGCAAGTGGAAATAATGGAGGCATGGGAGGCTCTTATTTACAGTTATGATGAGACTCAGTACTACACGAAGTTGGCTATGTTTGAAGGAATTTGTAGTAGTTGTTCTATTTTTTATGATTATGTACACGAGCAGTGGTTAATTCCTCATAAGGAAAGGTTTGTTGAGGCGTGGGCAAATAGAGTTATGCATTTTGGGAACACCACAACACAAAGGGTTGAGTCGGCGCATTGGAGTTTGAAAAGGATATTACAAGATAGTATTGGTGATTTATGCAGTGTTTGGGAAACCATCAATAGCATGATTGCATTACAACACAATGAGATAATTGCATCATTTGAAAAGAGCATAATTCAAAAGGTGCATCGACATAGTAACAGATTATACGCGAATTTGCGTGGTGTTGTGTCCAAAAATGCAATTGATCACATTGAGGCAGAGTATGACCGCGTCAAGTATGTAGGTATTGATCATACTGAGTGTCGTTGCACAATTAGGACGACTCATGGTCTACCTTGTGCATGTGAAATAGCCAGGTATAGTATGATCCCACGTTCCATTCCATTGACTGCTATTCATGTTTGGTGGAGTAAACTATCTTTTCATGTTGATGCATCGAGTAAACCTTCAGAGTTATCTGTGAAACATGAAATAGATGTCATAGTGAAAAAGTTTGAAGAACTTGATGTACCTGGCAAAATTTCACTTAAAGGTAAATTACGAGAGATCGCGTTTCCATCGAAAACGTCGATGTTTCCACCGGTTGCGAAGGTTAAAACAAAAGGTGCACCAAAAAAAGGAAAAAGTAAGGTATCAAATAGAGATAAATCAACGAAGCGTGATCCATCTTGGTGGGAGTATGTAGATGCAAAGATTGGTTGTAGTGGCACAAATGCATGTAGCACTATTGATACCAGTAAATTAGAAAGCATGGCACCTCGACCCTCAGTCCAAAAGGTCACACCTCGACCATCAGTCCAAAAGCTCACACCTCGACCATCAGTTAGCAAAGTTCAACAACCAAGAGTTCTCGTCTTCAAAGATTGGTTGCCAGTTGAAATTCATAATTTCATAGATGACATTATTGATGTCGGTGATGATGGTAATTGTGGATATCGTGCTGTCGCAGCTTTACATGGAATGGGTGAGAACTATTGGCCATTCATCCGTCAACAGTGTATCAATGAGCTTCAAGAGTTCATGTCTCATTACGAGATACTATTTGGTGGAGAAAATTATGTTCGACAACTTATACACAACGTGTATGTTGAGCAAGTTGCAACGAAGGATAATTGGATGACACTTCCAGAAATGGGATATGTGATTGCTTCAAAGTTTAACGTGATTGTCATCGCATTATCACTTCACCAATCGCAAACATATTTTCCACTTCGAAGTCCACCAACATCAGATCATCGTGTCATTGTTATTGCATTTGTTAATAACTGTCATTTTGTACAGGTATAAATTGATAATTAATAATCTATAATTTTTTTATAATTGATGATTCATAATTGATTTGTAATTTTATTTATTTTAACAGGTTTACTTAAAGTCAGATTCTCCTTTACCACTAACAAGTAATTTGTGGAAAAGATATTGCAACGAAGAAGCACGACATTGGGAGAATATTTACAGGGATCGCATTCAACATTGGTTGCAGATATTTCCAGATACTATAAATGAAGTTATTGTAAACTGAATGATGTATGTGCATTATGTGCATTATTGTAAACTGAATGATGTATGTGCATTATTTGAATGAACGTGTAATTTCCAAACATTTCAGGAAAAATAATCAAACACTACACTTGATAATCCATAATCCAACATATCCATAATCCAAAATATCCATAATTCAGTTGTCCATAATCCAAAATATCCATAATCTAAAATATCGCAATACCATAATACAAAATCCAAAATACAAAATCTAAATCCTAAGTCTGTCTATGTCTCCTACGGTATGACACAACATTAGTCCAATCTCTACTACCACCACCACTCTGAGATCGCAATAATAAAATTAATTCATTGACGAGTGCGATGCCGTCAGGTAATATCAGTTGTCGACCCAGAATCTCCTCTGCAATTTGTATTGCTCGACGCTGCATTAAAAAGCACATTAATTAATTAAATGATTAATGATATTAATAAATGTATAACTTAAAGTTTCATGAATTTACCGTGACATCTGGAGCATGATCATCGGCAGGTTCTGCAACCGAAGGAGCTACATAGACTGGTTCTCTGCGAATGATATATGGATGAGAAATTCGACGAAACCAATCCATGTACTCATTAGCGCACTCTCCAGGTCTGTGTACAACTGCTCCAGCGTCAACTACATGAACAACATATTGCGTAAACATGATGTCCATTTCCTCTGGTGTGGTCGTCTAGCCTACTATCTCCAAAGGTGAACCAGGGATGGTTTGAACATGTCCATATTGACGCAATACCCTATCTGGTAAGTGAGCATACATCTTGGGACCCCAGCGTATCCATCCTCTAAATAGTGAAACTACCTCAAATGGTCGCTTCGGTCTATGCTCTCTATAGGGTGTCCAACATATGTCGTCAACATCAATCTCGTCCAGTGCTTTCCTAAATGGAATAACCAAACCTTTATCCCGTTTTGGCTTCCATCTAAGTGCTCTCGGGTATTCCTCATCATAACTCGGAGATAGTCGACAACAATTCGCACACAATGTTGGAAAATGCTCATACACCCACGCCTGCACATATGTAATAACATATTCATAAATCAGTAAATCAACAAACCACAAATAGATGAAATCAATCAAACAACGAAAGCAACTGCAAATACCTGTAACAGTGTCAGATATCCGGATACCGTCCTAGTCTGATGCATGCTCGCTTCTCGAAGATTATCGTACAGGTAAGCAAGCGCAGCAGCACCCCATGCATATCCCCCACACGAGTCGAGGTCTCTAAAGCATTCTAGGTAGGCAACACTCACTGCAAAAGCACTTTTGTCGCTGAACAACGTGCAACCCACCAGAAATAAAAGAAATGCCCTTGCAGCCATCTGCCAATGCTGATCAACACAACGCTGATGATATATGTCGAGCAACCAACTATACCGAACAGTGGTTGTGCGCGTCATGTTAAATTCAGCGTATGCATCAGCCAGACTAACCCCAGCTAGCTCACCCAATAACTCCGCAGCTTCATCTTTACTAAATATACTCACGCTAAAAAACGCACCAGTGACGGGTATATGCAGCAGCGAAGACACATCGTATAAAGTAATTGTCATCTCCCCAATTGGAAGATGAAAGTTGTTAGTGTCGCGATGCCATCTCTCGACAAAGGCAGAAATTAGACCTTTGTCGATCATCTCGTAGCTGCATTTTAGCAATGGATATAAATCGGAACTTCTGACAAGTTCCTCAACCTCTTCATTTTCAATGACAGCTTCTTTTAATTTTTTTCCATTGCTAAAAACCCTTAACTCCCCGCGATCCTGAAATAAATTACCAATATAAATGTAAGTTGAAACACAAAATTAAATTTCATTAAAATAAATATTTAATTTCATTAAAATATTTACTTACAACGCCATCCCATAATCATGTCGCAACATGATCCCCATATGTCCTTAAGACAGATCTGTCAATCGGACCCCCGGGATATCCGTTAGCTGCTTCAGTTTGGCCCTCATCAGGGTGGGCCTCATCACGGTGTGTCTCATCAGCATGAGCATCATTAGCATGTTGGGCCTCATTCGCTTGCCCCTGTTCTGCTTGTGCTTGTTCTGCTTGTTGCCTCTGCAATCTTTGTTGGTGCCGCATTTCAAGCCGAGCACGGTGAGCCCGTGCAGAAGCGGTTGGTCTAACACGTCGACTTTCGGGCCCTTCTATAACATTACCGTCTCCATCAGTAAACATTGTTCGCACCATTTCTGCATAATAAACAATAAGATTCAGAAAACATAATAAACATGAACAATAATTTATTCATCTATACTAAATATGTGCAATGGTAATAACTAATTGATCAACTTCATAAAATCTGTAAGATTAACTGATTAAGTATTCTAATTAGCCATGTTTAACTATTTGATTATCGAGTTATATAGAGTAATCAAATTACTTTAAAACTATTCAATTTTATTATGAAGGATAGCTACAAGATCACACTCATCCTCATCCTGCCTACGTTAACTTAGTTCACGTACGTGAACTGAATAACCAGTCTACGTGAACTGAGTTCACGTACGTGAACTTAATGTAAAAAATTGCATCCTACTTGAATTCAGTTCACGTACGTGAACTCCATGGGCAGTTTACGTGAACTAAGTTCACGTACGTGAACTCCATTCCCCTAAATCCTTCCTACGTGAACTCAGTTCACGTCCACATACGTGAATTGAGTTCACGTATGACATCTCAGTTCACGTAAATCATCATCTTCACCATACGTGAACTGAATTCACGTAAATCCTTTCAACCCAACACAGAAAACGTAGAAAACGCAGAACCCAGAAAACATAAAACCCATTAAACCCAGAAAACAATGATAAACCCAGAATGTGTTCAATAAGCTTAAAAATGAAAATGATGAATCCAGAAATGAAAATGGTGTTGCTCAAAAACCAAAAATGAAAATGATGAATGTGTTGAAGATGACTTACTTAAGATGATGTTGAATGTGTTGAAGGTTGAAGGTTAGGGTTAGTGAAGATGAAGGAGTGAATAGAAGGTTGAAGAAGGTTGAAGGTTAGGGTTAGTAAAGATGAAGGAGCGAATAGAAGGTTGAAGAAGGTGTTTGAAAACTGTTTTAGTGGATTATAGAAGGAAGGGCATTTTGGGCATTTTGTGTTTCAAAAAAAAAATTGGGGTGTGGGAAGCAATGTGAGGGGTGTGGGAAGCAATATTGTAATTTATTTTAAAAAATTCATTTATTTTGGAGAACAAATAAGCAGTTATAATTTCTCCGTTGTGGATTTACTGTGACCTATTTTCCCCCATCTTTTCTTACCTAAAATTTTACATGTTCAGGTGCCATCCTTCTTCATTCGTAAACTAGTTACTCAAGTTTTTTCCTTCATCAATATTACACTCTTCAACAGGTAAATAACAGGCTTACATGAATAGGTTTTTTTGGCTTCAAATCATTCATTTATTTTGTAATATAGTTGATTTCCCTTTGTTTGGTTTTTTAGTTTTTAATTTTTTTTAATCTTCGCCTCATTTTTGCAGTCTTCTTTTACGTCGTGAATGTTGCTCATTCTCCAATGGTGAATATATGAAATCTGGTCTTGTGGAACTGGAGAAATGGATAACTAAGGCAAAGGAGATGGTAATCTAAGCTTGCCGACATTTCTTCAAGATTTTTTCGTTTTGTGGGTTTGACTAAGTTCTTTTGCAATGTAGTATGCAGGAACTTCTTGGCATGAGCTGAATTGTATAAGGCAAGCTGTTGGGTTCTTGGTACCAATACTGCCTTATTTTGGTTGAACATCTAGTAGTGTGAAATAGAGTTTTTTTTTTTTAATAAGCACTGCCTTTTTTGTGTCAAATAAGTTTTCCTTTGTTTGACTATACAGGTAATACATCAGAAGTGGAAAAAATCATTGGAAGAGTTTCGACATGATCTTTGTCCGGTATGTCTATTTTATTAATGGAATGCAGTGTTGTATTGGCATGCGTTAACTAATTGCTTTCCTGATTCAACTTTTGTAAGTTTCTTCATTTTATGAAGATGCTACTATGCTAGTGAGAAATTAACCCTATTTTTCAGAGTTGCAATCACATGAATCATGGACCGATGATGTTTTATGCTAGGTAGTTAATCCCAGCGTTTCCCGGTGAGATTCAGCTGTCCCGGTGCGGTACAATGCCTGACCGCGACGGTGTGAAACAAGATCCCGACGAGATCCCGCTATTCCGGCGTAGTTAATCCCAACGTTTCCCAGCGAGATCTGACTATTATTTCTTCCTTCTTTGTTTTATTGTTTCTACTTTCACCTAAGAAGAAGAAGTAGAATATACTAATGAAGATGATGTTTATCTTTGATTGCTATAATAGAACATGCATTTGAGTTTTAATATTTAGTTATTTTATTACTCTGTTAAAGACTTCAATATGCATCATCTTTATTTTCTTGACTTTTGTTGGTATTTCAATGTATGTTTTGACTAAGAGTAAAACTTGTAAATTCTTATTACTAATTATGAATGTTTCAAAGTTTGAGTCATTTGTTAATTTTGCATTAAATATAAGTTTATATAATATTATTCATATAATTTGTTCAAAAAAATAGCAATTATCCCGCCTATCCCGAAACGCGCTATTCCGCTATCTCACTTTTGGGGTTGGCCGCGACGCACCGCTGTTTGGGATTAACTACCTAGGTTTTATGAAAACACTTATTCCTGCTAATAGTATTGAGATAATACCAATGCCAGTTATGGAGATCTTTCCTTTTGCCCCATGTGTTATTTCTCCTATGTTTGACGATTTACTTGTATTTTGTTTGCGATATTCCCTGGATATTCCATTTGTCCGAGCATATAAGATTTGATAAGAAGGCTAAAGGCTTGTCTTTCAACAGGCATTGACTGTCAGACAAATCTATCGAATCAGTACTATGTTCTGGGATGACAAGTATGGAACCCAGAGTGTGTCCAATGAGGCAAGTTGTGTTTTTAATTGATTTAGGTTTCAGAATACAATTATGAAGGTAGTTTCTTTAGAGTTCTGAACCATATATGGTGAACAGGTAGTTAGTGAAATGAGGGAAATTGTTAACAAGGACAATCAGAATATGCCCTCAAATTCTTTCCTATTGGATGATGATCTGAGGTACACTGCTTTCTCCCATCCATGTTCTTTTAACTTGCCCTTGCAGTTGTACCAATCAATATGAATAGTTGCCCTTGTTTGCTGATAACAATATGTATCATTTCTCATTGCAGCATTCCTTTCTCTGCTGAAGATATAGATACGGCATTCCCTGCTATAGATCTTGACGACATTGATCTTCCAGTATTCGTATCGGAGTATTCTTGTGTGCAGTTTCTTAATTCAATGGCCTACAATTTCTTGGTCGTGACTGAAGCATGACATGTAGATTAATACTTCAATTGTGGATTTGTTGCTATCACTTTGAGCATGTGTTAGTTATGATGTCAAAAGTAGAAGATGCCAAAGGTGGAAGAGTAACGATCTTGGTTGGTTTGTAATTTACCCCTAAGTTACATAGTTTAGCCAGCATTTTCCAGTGATCTATGTATAGAAGAAGTGTTAGCTTGACAAGTTGCATCTACGATTAATGCACTCCATCCTCTTTGGTATATTTATATTGGTTATGTCTGTAATGTACATAGGTAATGCAATTGTAACTATAGTAGAAATGAATTTTGATTCATTCATGTAAATACTATTCTTATTGAATTTCGCTCTTGCGAACTTGAAATTGTTTGTTTGACCTTCAGCATTGTGGTGTCTCTCGTGTTTTGAAACTTAGAACAGGCATTTCATGCTATAAAATATAGATGTCATTAATTAAGAGTTAAGACAACCCCTTTGTAAATGCCCCTAGGGTAATTTAAAATTGAAAAGATGTGGTCACTATTTATTCATCTTGCATAATAAGGCCTTATGTGATCGACTGATGATTACATTAAGAAATGAGTTATAAAAAGTAATATTTGATCTTAATTTTAAATTAAATACAATAATTTTATTGATGCTTATATGAGACGGCTATTTGATTTCCTTCGAACAAATTTTTCAATTTTTATAAGAAATAAACAACACTGGAAATCGTTTGATTGAATAAGTTTTGTAAAACACCCGTTTTACAAAATTTATTTTCTTCCTTTTAAAACTAAAATCAAAACAAATATACTTGTTGACTGTTGAGTCATGCTCCACAATTCATCCTTAAATCCAAACAAAACTAAAGTTCTATCAATAAATGAGATACGACATGATTGTCTTTAAATTTTGCTCGAGTCTTCATGCTCTCACCCCTAAATAAAATGAATCCGGAAACCCAATATTTTTTCACACCATGAAAATCAGTGTGAGAACACAAGCGTCTTTACTGGTGCATGCCCTTTTTATTTTGTCCATAAATGGGTAAGGATCATCATAAAAGAAAACACGATAATTTTTGTTTGAGGATCCTTAAATTCTCTTCATCACAAAGACTTACACCTTCAAAAATAAAATATATGCGAAATAAGACCAAATATATTCCTTTGGAGATTATGTCTTTGGTTAAGTGGAAAATTTTATCTATTGAGTAAGCAAATTTAAGACTAACACTAAGGTTATAAACACAGTGATTCATGTACAATCATTATATATATATATCATATACTTACTATATATATAGTTAATCTGAAGAGTTCATACGCCAAAAAGACTTATCTATTATTTTATTCTACAACTTCTTCCTCGCTCAAACAAATAGAACTAGAGCAATATATACTCATCCAGATGAGAATTAAAAAAAAAAAGGAAGTTAATAAACACATTTTTTGAGTTATCATAAAGGTTTGTACACTATGATGGATGAGCTGTTTCATTTTCAATTGATGAACTTGACATCTTCATTGTTGCAGCAATAGCACAATTATGAAGATCAGACAAGGAAAAGAAATTCCGCTGCAAAGAAGATGATAAAGAAGATACTCTAATTCTTGGATGAAGCGGTGGAAGCGACGGTGAAGGTGACAGAGAGTTTGAGCTGGAAAAAGAATCTTCACTTGTAATACTAGAGCTGCTAACAGAATTGGTCAATGCCACTGCAAGAGCTAAAGCACTTCTACTCAAACTCATTGTTCTCTTAGAAATTCCTCCACCATTGCTTCTCAAAGGGTAGTTTTTATTCTTGTCCCAAACATGATTGAAAGCCATTAAATTCCTACGTCTCCTTGTGTATGCATTCTCTGGTTTCACAATGTCTTTCACTGATGGGGTTGTGACAACATCAGCTAGGCTTGTGAAGGACTTGGACTTGCCATTATAAAAGTTTGAGATGCCTCTCCTGCATAACCATAATAGTTTAGATGAGTCTCTACTGATTACAGCATTGGTTTGTTTGAAATGAAGTGTAAAGTGTTTGAAAGTTTTTCAGTGGTAAATTTGATATACAACTGCACAATTTGGATTGAAGTTTGCAAACTTGAGTTTGAATCAACTTACTAAGTTTGCAAAAGTAACCCTCCCTTTGCTTCCCATCCCAAACTGAGTTTTACTGTCTTTACCCTCTGATTCACAAGGGAAAGGGGGTCTTGGTGAGACCCTGAGTTTGGCTGAGAAGTAAGGAAAGTCTGATCAAAATATTGCTTCAGTGAAGGTTGAAGATTAATTACTCCCAATCAATTCAACCTTCACTGAATTTCATTAAACACTTGAGCCCAATCATTTGGTTATTCAAAACCAAGTTTGAAGGAAAAATTGAGTTTGCAAATATAGCCTCAACCAAAAAAAAAAAAAAAGGCAATATCAGTTTTGTAGTTCTTAATCCAATTCAAAAGTTGCGAGAATTTGAAACAAGCAAACATGTTATTTGATACAAAACCAAGTTTTCTTCTATCAAAAGCTTG
This sequence comes from Cicer pinnatifidum, assembly GCA_037974775.1. Lineage (NCBI taxonomy): Eukaryota > Viridiplantae > Streptophyta > Magnoliopsida > Fabales > Fabaceae > Cicer > Cicer pinnatifidum. The sequence goes on along the minus strand of JBBPBR010000001.1, from coordinate 38,263,127 downwards.
ATTGAAGGGTACAAACGGTTTTGCAAAACATGATTATTTCATTGGTTGAGCTTGAACCAATATCAAATCCACAAGTTCTTACTATTTTTAGCAAAAATCCAATATATCTTAATTTCTGAACCAAAGTGAATACAAACACAAAAGCTAGAGATCACATCATACACAAGTTGATGATTATACCCTACCATCACTAAATTTCATTTCTCCATATTATCATTTTTGTCAAAATAAAAATTCATGAAAATTGATCCAACAATTAGTACCCTAGTTTAGCTAATACCCCACAAAAATGCAACCTTTAGAATTAGACAACCCACCTAAAGAAAAAAAAATATGTAAAAATCAAAACAACAATCTTACAATGATTTTAATTTGAACTAAGACAAAACAAAAAAGATAAAAGAAAAAATGAAGGATCTAATATCAACTTCACATGATATATGATCTAAGAAAAGGAGTTACAATGAGAAAATAGTTAAAAATACACAAAATGAGAAAGAAAGAAAAAATAATAATAATA
>JBBPBR010000001.1:38220054-38254376 GCA_037974775.1 Cicer pinnatifidum | reverse complement strand
CACTTATGCTGAGTAATAATTTTATACGTTAAAAATTTAATTACTCATTAATGTTAATCTATTTATAGTTACTTTCAATTATATTATTTTTTTAGTAATGTTTTATAAAATAAAAAAATATATTCTATTTGACAGAAAATACACAAATTTATTAAAAATAATCATAAAATACGAATATATTATATATGAAAAATTATTAAAAACGTTACTTCCAATTATTAAAAACTATTATCTATTATATATGTTTTTTTTTACAAACTCTTGATGAAATATATTCAATAATTTTTTTTTGGTTTATAATTTATATTTTATTTCATCAAATAAATGCAAGTACCGTTATATTTTGAAAAATAAGTTAACAATTACAGTACAAAGAGTCAAACAATTATCCTATATAATAAATTATCATACGAATTTTATAAAATATTTTAAAAATTAAATTAGATAATTGTGATAAACATAATTTTCTCTCATTTTAATTTTCTCTATCATATTCAATTATTACAAATCAATAAAGTAATATTATAAGATAACTATATTTATAATACATAAAATATTACTTATAAAATTTATAAAATTAATTAATTAATATCCGCGCAGCGCGCGGGCCATAATCTAGTTTCAGTTAATACTTGTTGCTCTCAGGCTCCCCAAATATTTTGTACAAGATCCGCCACTGTTAGTTAGTGTTGATTTTTGTTAGTTAGTTTTGATTTGGAATTCTGTTAGTGTCAACCGTCGCTCCTCTATTAGTTAGTTTTGATAGCTCGTCGCTCCTCTGACTCTGTTAGTTTTGATTTCAATTTTTCTTAGTTCGTTTGCTCCTGTGTCAGTTTTGAGTTCTTCATTTTATTGAGTTTTTACCTATCCTAAGAATTTAACATATACGACAGTACCCGATATTTTTGTGGAATTCTACTTTTTGCTTATGTTGTTCGGTTAACATGAAATTTAAAGCTTATTTTATTGGTGTTGAGTTTGGAGATTTGATTTGGAGTTTGGAATTTTGATTTGGAGTTTTGTGCTGATTTTTGTTTAGAGTTTTGTGTTGCACATAAGGTGTTTGATTTTATGTCCATGTAAAGTGTTTGAATTTTTTTGTTGCACATAAGGTGTTTGATTTTATGTCCATATGTGTTTGAGTTTTTTTGTTACATATAAGGTGTTTGAGTTTTGTTGCATTTTTGTTTGAGTTTTTTGTTGTATTTTTATATTCCCAAAGAAAGTTCGGTTTTCTTGTTTAGAAAGTTTACACCCTACCGAAATATCTATATAAACCTCACAACCCGCAATTCTTTCTTGTCATCGCCGTTGATCGAAATTTCATAAATTATTTGTTTCTAAAACCTTCCAAAATCTGAAACTATATTTGACGGCGTTTGCAGTTATGATCTCGTTAAGAGCTGGTGCAAAATTGGGAATTGCTGGTGGAATTGGGTTGTATGTTGTTACTCAAAGTCTTTACAATGTTGAAGGAGGCCACCGAGCTATTGTTTTCAACCATCTAGTGGGTGTCAAAGACAAGGTAATTGTTTCTCCAGATAATAATGATTGGTTAATTACTGCATTTCAGCGAAGACGATGATTTTGAACTGAATATGAAATCGGTATCTTGTTTGATATGCAGGTTTATTCTGAAGGGACACACTTTCTAATTCCATGGTTTGAGAGGCCTATCATCTTCGAAGTCCGTGCACATTCTAATTCTGTTGAGAGTTCATCAGGAAGTCGTGATCTCCAGACTGTAAGTAGTAAATTAATAATAAATCATAATGTGCAATATTGTTCTTTTCTTTAACTTGCGTATCCATGCTTTACAGGTCAAAATTGGCCTTCGAGTCCTTACTCGTCCTTTGCCCAACCAGTTACCTACAATTTATCGGACCCTTGGAAGGAATTATAATGATAGGGTTTTTTCCTTCAATCATACCTGAAACTTTGAAAGTTGTGGTCGCCTAGTACAATGCTAGCCAGCTTATTACACAACGAGAGGTAAAGGGAAAACCTTCTCTGCATCATGCACAAAAGCTTAAGAATATATTGTTTTGAACTCATGTGAACTGGGGAACTATTATTTTGTTTCTCGCATCATGCTTTATTTGTTTTCTTTGTAGGCTGTTAGTCGTGAAATTCGGAGGATTCTGACTGAGAGGGCAACCAACTTCTGTAAGATATATGCCTCCTTGACATTGATTTTGATATAACTTCCAAACATACAATGTATATGCATTATTTGATAAATCTAATAGTGTAAGTTGAGATACATTTCAGGAAATCAATCAAGCAAAGATTAATCATATCAAAAGGCTTGAAGGTTATGTGAAAAAGAATCAAACACTTGGAAAAATCTTGGTTCTCAAGCAATCAAGCAAAGATTGATGATAACATACAAAGCTTGAAGATTATATGCAATTTTGTCTAGTGGTCATAGTATTTAATAGGTAGATTCATCATTATGGTTTCATATATAAGTATTTGCCAAATTAAAAATGAAATCATAAAATAAGTAAGTAAATCAATCAATTGGTAAATCGATTGATAAATTAACTGAGTAATCGATTGTCTAATTCACAGAACAAGTTTTCACTGAGTTAATCGATTGGGAAATCGATTACTTAAATGTTTTTATCAGGTATGTGTTCTGTGATTAAAGAAATCAATTGGACAATCGATTTGCAAATCAATTGGGTAATCGATTTTCTAACCCACAGAACAAAGCTTGTACTGAGTCAATAGATTGGCAAATCGATTACTAAAATGTTTTTAATCAGGTCTGTGTTCTGTGATTAGAGAAATCGATTGGACAATCGATTGATACATTTTTCTTAAGATACAAGTTTTCTACTAATCGATTAGGAAATCGATTGCATAAATGAACTAGTTAATCATTTATCAGAAACATATTGCATAATCGATTGGCACATCGATTTTCATTAAATGACTAAGTTACTGGGATATGCCAAATCGATTGTAGTAAATGTCTGAGTTACAGGGAGAATTTAGCCAATTGCCAAATCGATTATGTTAATAAAAGAATCGATTGAATAATCGATTGTTTTGATCTCGTTGTTTGAACAAAACAAGTATAATCGATTAGTCAATCGATTCTGATACAATCTGAGTATCAGTTTCTGATATATGCATTAAAGGAATCGACTGAGTAATCGATTGTTTTGATCTCATTGTTTGAACAAAACAAGTATAATCGATTAGTCAATCGATTCTGATACAAACTGAGTATTAGTTTCTAATATATGCATTAAAAGAATCGATTAGGAAATCGATTAGTTCATCTATTTTCAAGATTAAAGAAAAACAAGAAACGCGATAATCGATTAGGCAATCGATTAAGCTGGTAATACACATTAATAAAATCGATTGGAAAATCGATTTGACTGAAGTTTTTCTGAAACTATATAAACTTTATCAATCACAATTTTCATAACAGTTAATACATTTTAAAAGAACTTAAAGTTTTCATTGGCTACTCGAAAGTTACACCTTGAGAGAAACTGTTATAACTCATAAATATCAATTGGCAAAATACTTAGAGTGTGAGATTTGTGTGATTGAATAAAGTGTTCTTAGTTCTTTTTGTAAGAAACAATCTTTGTATAAGAAAGTGTGGAAAATCCAGTATTGTAAAACTAGTGGTTATCTTTTAGGGTGTGTGATCATCTAAAAGAAACCTCAACCTGATCTTGCTAGAGCTTGGCGAGTAGCTCTTAAGGATAGGTTGGTATTTGTAGTAATGTGAGGTTGAGTTAGATGTATAGGCAGTGAGGTGCTGGAAAGTCTGTAAAAATTCTCAAATCATTACTAGTGAAGGCTGAAATCCTTGAGTGATTTCAGGACTGGATGTAGACTATCGAATCGATAGTCGAACCAGTATAAAAATCCTGGTGCACACTTTTCTATCTCTAAACTCTTTATATTGATAATGCATGTGTTCTTGTATGTATGTTCTTGAATGTTTTTGAATATCTGTTTTGAATAAGTTTTGAATCTATATTCTTATCTTGATAATACATGTGTCTTTGAATCTCTGTCTTGATTAGTTTTTGAATCTATCACTGTTAAATTGGAATTAATATTAAACAAGTTGATTTTAATATTAAGTTCATCACTTAGAAAAAATTGTATAATTTGGTCAATAATCTTGTGTATAACTTTCTAAGGATAGAGGCCATTATACCAACAATTGGTATCAGAGCCTAATCTTTTAGACTAAATCTCAAAAAAAGAAAATGACCTCTATTGAATTTCTGGGCGAAGGTGCCTCTTTAGCTAGACCCCTGCCTTTAATGGGTCTGCTTATATGTACTAGAAAGAAAGAATACTAATTTTTCTAGAGGCTAGTGGTCTTGACATATTAGATGCAGTAGAAAATGGTCCTTATGTGCCTAGAATTGCTGGTACTGGTGAATCATTAATTTTGAAATCCATATCTGATTGGTCTGATGATGATAAGAAAAAAGTTGGCTATAATGCAAAAGCCAAAAATATAATAACTTGCTGATGAGTTTTTCAGGGTATCAAATTGCAAAACTGCCAAAGAAATGTGGGATACACTCCAAGAAACTCATGAAGGCACAACTGATGTCAAGAGGGCCAGAACCAACACTCTGATGCATGAATATGAACTCTTCAATATGAAGAAGGATGAGTCAATTAATGACTTGCAGACAAGATTCACACATGTCATTAACAATCTAAATGCTCTAGGTAAAGTAATTGACAATGAGCAACAGATAAACAAAGTGATGAGATGCTTGACAAGAGAATGGCAACCTAAGGTCACTGCAATAGCTGAATCAAAGGATCTTGGAAGCATGACCATTGCCACCCTTTTTGGAAAACTAAGAGAACATGAAATGGAGCTGCACAGGTTGAATGAGGCTGAGCAAACAGATCGGAAAAGAAAGGGACTATCTCTGAAGGTTCAAGCTCATAAAACAAAATCTGAACCAGAAACATGTACTGATGATTCCGATACTGAAACTGATGAAGAACCTGAAATCGGAATGCTGGTCAGAAAGTTCAAGAAGTTTCTGAAAAAGAAAGGAAACCAATCAAAGAAACCATCCAATTCAAGGACAAAAAGTGTCAGCAAGAATGAGACAAATGATAGCAAAGTAATAACCTGCTATGAATGTGGAAAAACAGGCCACATAAAATCTGAATGTTTTCAACTGCAAAATAGAAACAAGTTTGTGAAAGCTAAAGGCAAGGATCAACCATCGTCAAAAACTAAAAGAGCCTACATAGCTTGGAATGACAATGATGAAGAATCTTCTGCATCTTCAGAAGAAGAAGAAGCAAACTTGTGTCTAATGGCTAAAACTCACTCAGATTCAGATTCAGATAGTGAAGTAAGTACTACCTCTAATCCCTCTTATGAAGAATTGCATGATGCTTTAATGAATTGTATGATGAATATGTTAAGATAGTCAAACAATTGATTAGCACCAAGAAAATGTTAGAAAAACAGTGCATGATGTATGAAGAAATTAAGCAGGAACATAAGTTGCTTGAAGACACAAATACACTCTTGAAAAAGGAAGCACATGATAAACTCAGTAGTGTTAATGAACTTGAAAGAAAGGTTGAATCACTAAAATTTGACTTAGCAAAATTTACTAGTGGTAAAAACAACCTAAATGTTCTTCTTGGAAATCAAAGGAATCATAATGAAAAATCTGGAATTGGTTATAGACCAAATGGGAATGATCAAAAGAATCATAATAATAAATTTGGAATTGGCTATAGACCAAATAGGAATGCTCAAAAGAATAATAAATTTGTTAGATCAAGGAAAATGCATGATGTTTTCATTAAACAAACTCAAAGTACATCCTCCGCTTTTTCATGTCATTTTTGTTGTAAAAAAGGACATATAGCTTTTAATTGTAAACTGAAAAAGCTTGCTAACAAGGGATGGAAACAAATTTGGAGAGCAAAGGAACCTGTAATTGAAACTAACCCACATGGACCAAATTTGAATTGGTTACCTAAAACCAAAATTTAAATTCTGTTTTGCAGGTATGCTTGACATCCAAAAATCACTCATGGTACCTAGATAATGGATGTTCCAAGCATATGACAGGAGACAAATCAAAATTTTTGTCTATGAATTTAAAAGATGGAGGATATGTAAAGTATGGTGACAACAACAAAGGTAAAATACTTGGAGCTGGAGACATAGGGAGTGAATCAACAACGGTAATCAAGGATGTTCTCTATGTAAAAGGTTTGAAACACAATTTACTTAGCATTAGTCAGCTTTGCGATAAAGGATTCCAGGTATATTTTACATCACATACTTGTATACTTGAGCACAAGGAAGATAATAGCATAAAATTGTTAGGTGAAAGGGTAAATAATATTTACATGATTGATCTTGACTCTTTGCCTGTAAATAATGTTTGCTGTTTGTTATCTAAATCTGATGAAGATTGGTTGTGGCACAAGAGAATAGCTCACATACATATAGATCATCTTAACAAACTAGTTAACAAACAATTAGTGCTAGGTCTCCTAAACAGAAAATTTACTAAGGCCAAATTATGCGATTCTTGTGAGAAAAGTAAATTGGTCAAGTCCTCTTTCCCACCAATAAACTTAGTACAAACTAATAGAGTTCTACAATTAATTCACATGGATCTATTTGGTCCTTCTCAAGTAAAAAGTTTTGGAGGAAATCTGTATGGCTATGTTTTAGTTGATGATTACTCTAGATATATATACATGGACTTATTTTCTGACTCACAAAAGTGATGCCTTCTCAATTTTCAAAAAATTTACAAATCAAGTTCAAAATGAGAAGAATCAGAAAATAATTTCCATTAAGAGTGATCATGGTGGAGAATTTCAAAATGAATCTTTTGACAATTGTTGTGAACAAAATGGAATTCACCATATTTATTCAGCCCCAAGAACTCCACAACAAAATTGAGTTGTAGAAAGGAAGAATAGATCTCTAGAAGAACTTGCTAGAACAATGATCAATGACTCTAAGCTTCCAAAATACTTTTGGGCTGATGCAATAAACACAGCTACACATGTAATAAATAGAGTTCTAATTAGGCCTATACTTAGAAAAACACCCTATGAAATATACAAAGGTAGAAAACCAAACATTGCCTATTTTAGAGTCTTTGGATGCAAGTGTTTTGTACTAAATAATGGAAAATAGCATCTAGGGAAATTTGACTCTAAGGCACATGAGGGAATTTTTCTAGGATATTCACAAACTAGTAAGGCCTATAGGATCTACAATAAAAGAACTAAAACTATAGAGGAATCTGTTCATGTAAAATTTGATGAAATGTTTACTAAAAACTTGAACAACACCCCTCTTATAGTTGATGATTCTCTTGATGAAATTATAGAATCAGATCCAAAAGAACCAAATGAAATATTACCTCCAACTGATATTGATTGTATAGAACCTATAAGGGAAGATGACTTACCTAAGGAATGGAAATTTAACAAAAACCATCCTATTGACAACATCATAGGAGAAATTTCTAAAGGAGTTGCTACTAGAAAATCTCTTAAACACTCAGATCAAAATGAAATCTGATCTCTGTGAAAAATCGATTGAGATATCGATGTTTCCTTTAAACTGACTATCTTGCAATTGATAAATCGATGGGTAAATCGATTATCCTGTATCAACATTAAAATCAGCATTACAAAATCGAATTCATAATCGATTTATGCTTACACAGTGTCTTATTTGTCAAAATATAAAACACGATAATCGATTTCATAATCGATTTAGTGATCTGCAGTAGCTATAAATGCTAAAGTATACATCAATCCAATCGATTGGTGAATCGATTGAAGATTTGGAAAATCGTTTAAAGAATCGATTTCATAATCGATTATTTTTTCCCAGAAATCCAAGTATTTGAAAAATTTTCCAAACTCAAACCCGAGCATCGATTTGGTAATCGATTTTATCAAACCTGCAAGCCAACTAAGTCGATTTGGAAGTCGATGCTGTAATGATAAGCTTTCCTGAACTGATATGGAAATCGATTTGGACATTGATTTAGCCATTGAACATTCACTTAAGGAAATCGATTTGCAATATGACTGTTGCAAAAAATACTAGCTGGTGGAGGCAACTATAACTGAAACCTTTCATTTCCCTCCAATAACGGTAACAAAATCGATTTGACAATCGACGTGTCGTGTGCAAATGCTTAATAACATCGATTTAGAAATCGATTCTGAACAGTACTACTTAAAAACCTAAGTTGATTTCTCAACTCATTTATACTTAACTTCTAAAACTTCCCAAACCTCTCAAGCTTCCAAAATCTATCAAATGGCAAGAGTGAAGCAAACAAGTGATAAAACCCCATTTGGGTCTCAAGATGTCTTTTGAAGACATAGTTGACATTGTCAATCAAGCAATTGAAGGAACAAACCCTATTAACCTAGATAGTATTGAACCTCATGGTGAGGAGACACTTGCTGAGGCTAATACAGCAGTCTCTACCTCTCCCGTTGGTGATAATGAGGAACAACCCTAGATTAGTTATTTAGGCTTTTGTTTTCTTTGGTGTTTTGTAATGTTTCTGTGTTTTCAGTGTATATCTTGCAATAATTTTTGAATCATCATTCTCAATTGTATTTTCTTTTTGAATATAATGACAAAAGGGGGAGAATTTGATCCAATTTAACTTGTACTTTTGTGCTCTGATCTCTTGTTTTGTGCTCTGAACTCTTGTGCTCTGATACTAAAATTTGATATGGAATTGTGTATATGTGATCTGATATGTGATTGTGCTGATGCTGTGCTCTGACATCAATCAAATTTAAATTGTGCTTTAAATTGTGCTTATGTGATCTGATGAATGCTCTGATACATAATTTGGATGAATACTCTGATATACCAAATTTAAACAAATTTGAAACTTTATGTGCTCTGATACCAAACTTTATGTGCTCTGTTACCAAACTTAAATGAATTTAAATTGGATGCTCTAATACTGTGCTCTAATTACTCTAATACCAAACTTGAATATATACTCTGATACTATATACTCTGATACCAAATTTGAAATGAAATTTGAAACTGAAATGAATTATGAAGTCTATAATTCAGGGGGAGTTTTAATGTTGAAATGAAATTTGAAATTGAAATGAATTATGAAGTCTATAATTCAGGGGGAGTTTTTAAATAATAGTTATTATAAAGTTAAAGTTTTGAAATGTAAGCTCAAAGTTAAATTGTATGTTTGTCATTTAATCAAAAAGGGGGAGATTGTAAGATATATGCCTCATTAACATTGACTTTGATATAACTTCCAAACATACAATGTATATGCATTATTTGATAAATCTAATAGTGTAAGTTGAGATACATTTCAGGAAATCAATCAAGCAAAGATTAATCATATCAAAAGGCTTGAAGATTATGTGAAAAAGAATCAAACACTTGGACAAATCTTGGATCTCAAGCAATCAAGCAAAGATTGATGATAGTATACAAAGCTTGAAGATTATATGCAATTTTGTCTAGTGGTCATTGTAAGACCCATAATTTTTAAGTGTATTTTATATATTTTGGTGTATTTTCGGTATTGAACTCAGAGGCTTTTTAGCCAAAGTTATTAATATTTTGGAGTTTATATGACCAAGAAGATATTTTGATGCCTGATTAGAATTACTCGTCGATAAATAAATTAAATTAACTGCGGTGAATCTTTTGTGAAGAATTTAATGTGTTATGGGTGAAATGGTAATTTAACAAATATCTAGATATTTTTAGATATTTGTTAATTATGATTTATATATATATGTGTTTGTTTGGGGGGAAAAAGAAAGGAAAATTAGAAGGAAGGAAAAGGAAAAGAAAAGAGTATATAAAGGAAAGAAGGAAAAAGGAAGAAAGGAAAAAAAAAAAACAAAGGAAAGAAAAAGAAAGGAAGGAAAATCCGAATTTTTCCATCTTCTTCCTCTGCTACCCGCGACCATTTTTCCCTCCTTCTCCCATTTTCATTTTCGTTGCTTTCTTTTCTTCAAGACTAGTAACCCAAGGTTGGGTGAGTGTTAGAACAAGGATTTCGCAACCCCACTCTTCCTCTTTGATTCGAAAACGAAGAAAAACGGTATTTGAGATTCAAACACAAACCCCTCCGATTCTTCTAGATCCAAGCTTCGTTTCAAGAAGTGATAGAAGGGAAGGTTGCTCACCTCCGTGCTACGGTGCTAGTGGACCAATTTTGAAAGCGGCGTTGCGAGCGGAAAATTTACCGGATTTACTCACGGTACCGTAATCGAACGAAAAAGCTAACGTTAAGGTAAGGGCTCCTTCCAAACTTTTAGTTTGCATTTAGGGCCTTATCTGTGGTTGTGTGGAAAAGAATTTTGTTAGGGTTGGAGTATTGATTTGGGAAAATGTATCTAACGCTTTATGGGTAAAATCTTAGAGTTAGGTTTTGGTTATATTGATGAATGTTTCGTGGAAAATGAATTTAAACTCATTATGTGTGATTTCGAGTATATGAAACTTGTTGTTGATTGATGTGATTTGGTGTGAATCGTTGATGGATTTGGATTGAATTGGATAACATGTTTGAGATGTGTTTTGTGTGGTTTGTGTGGAAAAATGATTTTGTGTGAGTTATGGATTGAATGTGAAAGTACGTTTGAGTTTGATTTGTGTGGAATTTGAAAACCATTAAGTTAAACGAGTATTAAGAATGGGGAATCTCTTAATGTCTTGTTTACTTAATTTTTGTTTTAGTAAACCGTGCAGACCCGTGATAGGTGGCACCTCGATAAACAGTACTGGCCCATGATAGGCAGTACGTTTATGGTTTACGTTTTTGGTAAGTTGTGCAGACCCGTGATAGGTGGCACCTCGGTAAACAGTACAGACCCGTGATAGGTGGTACGTTTACGACTTACGTTCTTGGAAAATGGTGTTTGTCCGTGAGAGACTACACCCTGGTAAAGTGTGTTCACTTAATGTTTGTTTTGAAAAATCGTTAAGTTAACTGGGCGTTAAGAATGGGGAATCTCTTAATGTCTTTGTTACTTAATGTTTGTTTTGGAAAATCGTTTAAGTTAAATGAGAATTAAGAATGGGGAATCTCTTAATGTCTTGGTTACTTAATGTTTGTTTTAGAAAATCGTTTAAGTTAAATGAGAATTGAGAATAAGGAATCTCTTAATGGCTCGTTTACTTAATATTTGGCTTGAAAATCGTTTAAGTTAAATAAGAATTAAGAATGGGGAATCTCTTAATGTCTTGTTTACTTATTGTTTGTCTTGAAAATCGCTTCAGTTAAATGAGTATTAAGAATGGGGAATCTCCTAATGACTCATTTTACTTAATGTTTGTTTTGAAATTTGTTTAAGATTGAATAAGAATTAAGAATGGGGAATCTCTTAATGTCTTGTTTACTTAATGTTCATTTTAGTAAACCGTGCAGACCCGTGATAGGTGGCACCTTGGTAAATGGTACGGGCCCGTGATAGGCAGTACATTTATGGTTTACGATTTTTGGGTAAGTTGTGCAGGCCCGGGATAGGTAGCACCTTGGTATACGGTACGGGCCCGTGATAGGCAGTACGTTTACGACTTACGTTTCTTGGTGAATTGTGTTTGTCCGTGAGAGACTGCACAGGGGTTTGTTCGTGAGAGACTACGCCCTGGTGAATTGTGTTTGTCCGTGAGAGACTGCACAGGGGTTTGTCCGTGAGAGACTACGCCCTGGTGAATTGTGTTTGTCCGTGAGAGACTGCACAGGGGTTTGTCCGTGAGAGACTACGCCCTGGTGAATTGTGTTTGTCCGTGAGAGACTGCACAGGTGTTTGTCCGTGAGAGACTACACCCTGTTAAATTGTGAATTGTTGGTTCATTTTGTCTGTGTAGTGATTGTGTTATAAGTGTTAAGTGTTATGGTTTGAAACTATGTGTAAGTGTGTTTGATTCAAATTGTGATTGTGTTGATTGTACTAAGAGTTATGTTTTGGAATTGTGTGATGGTATGTTAGATTGTAAAACCATTTCGAAACTTAAGATGTCGTGGTAATTGCGTTATAATCGCTAAGTGATTTGTTTTGGAGTTTTGTGTAAGTGTGATTGATTGCAAAACTGTTTCGAAACTCAAGATGTCATGGTGATTGCGTTATAATTGCTAAATTTGATTGTTTGGATTTGTGGGTAAGTGTTGATTGATTTCGAAACCTTTGGAAAAGCTGAAAAATGCTGAATTTTGCTGTTTTTCTGCTGTTGTCTGATGTGTATTCGAATACAGCAGGCTGTATTCGAATACAGACATGCTATTTTTGCCACTGACTTACTGTGTAGTCGAATACAGACTGTTGTAGTTGAATACAGACATGCTGTTTTGCCACTGACTTGCTGTGTAGTCGAATACAGACTGTTGTAGTCGAATACAGACATGCTGTTTTGCTGCTGAATGTTGAAATAGCCTTGTATTCGAATACAAAGATGCTGTATTCGAATACAACAGTGTTGTTTTGTTAAAAACTTCATTTTTCAACCTTGTTTATGAATTTTTATCATATGGAAACCCTTTTAAGGTGCATGCTAAGTTAAAAAGGTATTTTGTGCATTTAAAAACTTAAATGTTATGTGTTAACTGTTAATTTCGGTTGGTGACCCTTTACAACTATTGTGGAAATCTGGGCTTTGCCCTCAGATGAGAGTCAGGATGATCCCACCGGTTCGTATCCTCTGGACGGGAATGTGGATGAGAGTGCTTGATTGGAGCTACGTTAGGAGAATCTCACGGGGCGCGTGGAGATTACTCAAGGCGTATAGTTTTTTGTTATGTATAGAATGATCAGACTAGGTTGTCACATATGTCTTTCTTTTGGGCTACCTTTATGTTAAGTTGAAAGGATGTACCTGTACTATTGTTGACCTCAGGACATGTTTTGGATTTATATTTTGAAAAACTTTTCCGCTGCTTGTAAATTTTAATGACTTAATTATTTATCCAAAGGCTTTTCATTATGTATTTGCTCTGTTTTATTTAATTTGTTTTGAAAAAAAAAAATACACCCTCGCTTTGAAAAACAGGGTGTTACAGTCATAGTATTTAATAGGTAGATTCATCATTATGGTTTCATATATAAGTATTTGCCAAATTAAAAATGAAATCATAAAATAAGTAAATAAATCAATCAATTGGAAAATCGATTGATAAATCAACTAAGTAATCGATTGTCTAATTCACATAACAAATTTTCACTGAGTTAATCGATTGGGAAATCGATTACTTAAATGTTTTTAATCAGGTATGTGTTCTGTGATTAAAGAAATCAATTGGACAATCGATTTGCAAATCAATTGGGTAATCGATTTTCTAACCCACAGAACAAAGTTTGTACTGAGTCAATAGATTGGCAAACCGATTACTAAAATGTTTTTAATCAGGTATGTGTTCTGTGATTAGAGAAATCGATTGGACAATCGATTGATACATTTTTCTTAAGATACAAGTTTTCTACTAATCGATTAGGAAATCGATTGCATAAATGAACTAGTTAATCATTTATCAGAAACATATTGCATAATCGATTGGCACATCGATTTTCATTAAATGACTGAGTTACTGTAATATGCCAAATCGATTGGCAAATCGATTGAAGTAAATGTCTGAGTTACAGGGAGAATTTAGCCAATTGCCAAATCGATTATGTTAATAAAAGAATCGACTGAGTAATCGATTGTTTTGATCTCGTTGTTTGAACAAAACAAGTATAATCGATTAGTCAATTGATTCTGATACAAACTGAGTATCAGTTTCTGATATATGCATTAAAGGAATCGACTGAGTAATCGATTGCTTTGATCTCATTGTTTGAACAAAACAAGTATAATCGATTAGTCAATCGATTCTTATACAAACTGAGTATCAGCTTCTGATATATGCATTAAAAGAATCGATTAGGAAATCGATTAGTTAATCTATTTTCAAGATTAAAGAAAAACAAGAAACGCGATAATCGATTAAGCTGGTAATACACATTAATAAAATCGATTGGGAAATCGATTTGACTGAAGTTTTTCTGAAACTATATAAACTTTATCAATCACAATTTTCATAACAGTTAATACATTTTGAAAGAACTTAAAGTTTTCATTGGCTACTCGAAAATTACACCTTGAGAGAAACTGTTATAACTCACAAATATCAATTGGCAAAATACTTAGAGTGTGAGATTTGTGTGATTGAATAAAGTGTTCTTAGTTCTTAGTTCTTTTTGTAAGAAACAATCTTTGTAAAAGAAAGTGTGGAAAATCCAGTATTGTAAAACTGGTGGTTATCTTTTAGGGTGTGTGATCATCTAAAAGAAACCTCAACCTGATCTTGCTAGAGCTTGGCGAGTAGCTCTTAAGGATAGGTTGGTATTTGTAGTAATGTGAGGTTGAGTTAGATGTATAGGCAGTGAGGTGCTGGAAAGTCTGTAAAAATTCTCAAATCATTACTAGTGAAGGCTGAAATCCTTGAGTGATTTCAGGACTGGATGTAGACTATCGAATCAATAGTCGAACTAGTATAAAAATCCCTGGTGCACACTTTTCTATCTCTAAACTCTTTATATTGATAATGCATGTGTTCTTGTATGTATGTTCTTGAATGTTTTTGAATATCTGTTTTGAATAAGTTTTGAATCTATATTCTTATCTTGATAATACATGTGTCTTTGAATCTCTGTCTTGATTAGTTTTTGAATCTGTCACTGTTAAATTGGAATTAATATTAAATAAGTTGGTTTTAATATTAAGTTCATCACTTAGAAAAAAATTGTATAATTTGGTCAATAATCTTGTGTATAACTTTCTAAGGATAGAGGCCATTATACCAACAATTGGTATCAAAGCCTAATCTTTTAGACTAAATCGCAAAAAAAGAAAATGACCTCTGTTGAATTCCTGGGCGAAGGTGCCTCTTTAGCTATCCTGCCTTTAATGGGTCTCAATAATTTTTTTCTATACATAATACTTAATTTATTTTTATCCATAATTGTTAAACAAAATTCATGATTGAAAAAAGAATTTGATTAAACGGATAAATGGAAAATCAGTTAAAAAACGGAGAATAAACGGATAAAAATTCAGGTTTGATTGAAGGATTTTGTTAAAATAGAATCATGTAATTTTTCTTAACATGTATTTTTCTTCAATGATGTTGTATAGATGCTTTGTAATTTATATAATGTTTGCTGCTAGGATCAATAGCCGGTATTCTGGGTTAATTTATTGAACTTCTGCTTGATATTCTAGTTGAACTTCTGCTAGGATAGTGAGTTTTAATTTATTGAACTTCTGCTTGGTGGTTGTTTCCAAAATGAATGATTTTCAATTTATAAATTGATGATATTTGAGTGACATCTATAGAAGAGAAATAAGGTTTTATTTGGCACAAGGAAACAGACAAGAAGAAAAGAAAGCGTCCACCCCCTTGCTACCATGGGAGTATACTTGGTCTCAGGCAGTGAGAAATGGAGTAGTGCTCTCAGTAGGTTACAATTAAACGGACCTCTTAGAGAATTGAAAGAGGTTGCCAAGGTGAGCATTAGTACAGGTTATCGTTCACAAGTCTATCTTTGAAGAGTTTTTTTTATAGATAAATGTTAGTAGTTATTATATATGTCAGGGAGAACGAGAAATATTAGTAGCAGACGTTGAATCCTGAACCTCCTGGATTGCATATAATTTATTCGCCTGGACTTAATTACCTAACCACAAAGTTTCGGTGAAATTACTGATTCTGTATAAAATGAAATCTATTATGCAGGGAGTTACCAAAAAAATTGGTGGCTCAATGCATGAACTGGCTGCAAAAGTTGATGAATATGCTCGCGGTATGATTGGTGGTTCTGGATCAACACTTTCTGATGAGCTTGGACTTAATTATATTGGTCCTGTTGATGGTCATAACATTGATGAACTCGTAGCAACTCTTGAAGAACTTAAGAGTTCTAAGAAAACTGGTCCTGTACTAATCCATGTCGTCACTGAAAAAGGCTGTGGATACCCGTATGCAGAAAAAACAGCAGACAAGTACCATGGTATAACAGGCATTTCAATTTTATTTTATCATTCATCTACATGATTCACCTCATAAATTCACCACTTCTTGCTCATTCAACCTAATAGTATGTATTTAAATAAACATTAAGGTCATCGTCTATTGATTTGGCCTTAGTAGTGCTTATAAATAGTGTGCGTCTGTCACCTTACAAGCCGATTTTATAGGAGTTACCAATTGATCCTGCAACTGGAAAACAGTTCAAGACTTCAAGCCCAAGGGTGCCTCCAAGGCATACTCAACACACTTTGCCGAGGCTTTGATTGAAGAAGCAGAAGCTGACAAAAAATTGTTGGAATCCATGCTGCAATTGGAAGTGCAACTGGCATGAATATCTTCCTTCGCAGTTTCTCTTCAAGATGCTTCGATGTCGGGATAGCAGAACAGCATGCTGTTACATTTTCTGCAGGTCTGGCTTGTGAAAGGTCTTGAGCCTTTTTGTGCACTTTACTCATCCTTCTTGGTGAGAGCTTATGATCAGGTATGATAACAACTCTCTCTACTTCATGTTTATTGATTGTAGATGTTTTATAAATTTAAACATGTGCAATGTTGTTCTTTTCTTTAATTTGCGTATCCATGCTTTACAGGTGGACATTGTGCTTCGAGTCCTTATTCATCCTTTGCCTAACCAATTACCTACAATTTATCGGACCCTTGGAGAGAATTATTATGGAAGGGTTTTACCTTCAATCATATATGAAACTTTGAAAGCTGTGGTTGCCCAGTACAATGCCAGCCAGGTTATTACACAACGAGAGGTAAGGGGAAAAGCTTGTGTGCATGATGCACGGAAGTTCGAGTTATTATTTGACAAAGTTGCTAGTTGTTGAGTTGTCTATTTTCTTTTGCGTGTCATCATGTTAAATTATTTTTGTTTTGATCTTTGTTAGAATCCCAATTGATACACACATGTTTTGTGTTGTAAATATTATACTGTCATTACTCACTAGCACAATGTGTTTTATGAAATTAAAATCAAATCTTAAGAGTTATATGTTGTTTTGAATTCATCTGAACTGGGGAAGTATTATTGCTTTGTTTGTTTTACTTACATGCAGAGAAATATATCTTTTAATGGATTTGTAGGCTGTTAGTCGTGAAATCCGGAAGATTCTGACTGAGAGGGCAGCCAACTTGAATATTGCCCTTGATGATGTGTCCATTACTAGCCTGACCTTTGGAAAGGAGTTCACTGCTGCAATTGAAGCTAAACAGGTGACTGCACAAGAAGCTGAGAGGGCTAAATTTGTTGTTGAAAAGGCTGAGCAAGACAAGAGAAGTGCTGTAATTAGAGCTCAGGTAAGAAGAAACTGTCATCTTTGGTAACGACTAACTAAGTGTTCACAAATCTGTTTTGTTAAGTTTAATGTGTGAAAAGATTAGATGAGATAAGATTAGGAATAACGACATTAGAGAGTTGGGGAGTTGGACCTATCAAAGAAAAGATGGTGGAAACTCAACTTATGACATGAAGAGGAAACCTAAAAGTAAGTTTGTATTAAGGAGAGTAGGTCAAATCCTTAGAGACAGTGAAAGATCTAGAAAAACTATGAAAAATTATATAGGAGATCTAGAGATTAACGAGTTTGATGGAGATATGATATATGACAACATTATGGTGTTGTTTAATCCTTGAAGCCGAAGCTACTTAGTGGGATATATATTGATTGTTGTTGTTGCAAGTTTAGTGTTAAATTAAGTTGTATATATATTGGTAGTTGGCAGTTTGCTATTTGCAGTTTCCCAACTATTGATCTACATTGCATGTTGGCCTTCTTCTGCTTTGTAAATATTTAGTTTTTCCTGATCTTCCTTACAAATCAACAGGGTGAGGCTAAAAGTGCTCAACTGATTGGACAAGCCATTTCCAACAATCCAGCTTTCATCACACTGAGGAAGATAGAAGCCGCCAGAGAGATTGCTCATACTATATCAAGGTCAGCAAACAAGGTTTACTTGAATTCAGATGATCTTTTGCTGAATTTTCAGGAGATGAATCTGGAGCCTGGCAGGAAGTGAGCCGGTTAATTTGTTAATTTGTCAATGGTTCTCTTTAATTTTTAAGGATCAAATTCAGAATTTAATATTTCGGAAAAAGTCTCCTGAATTATGATATAGTTGGCATGGATAGACAATTGAATGACAACCTTTATATAGTTTTGGGAGAGGGATCATTTGAGAATGAGACACAAACAAATTCTTCATGCCACATAAAATGAAATACCTACAGCTACTGAATCTGTCATCTTGATTTTATTTAAATAAGTTGGATTGTTGAAATTTATATTGTGCGCACCAATGAGTTAGATAGTGAATTAATTGTAATATAAAAAGGATATAAAGGTTTGTTTATCTGTATATTCGTTTGCAGTGTTTTTATCCTATGATCTTGATTTAGTACAATTATAAGCTCCAATTCCGTCACAAGATAAACAAACAAATATTTTCAAATGTTTTAAATTACAATAAAATTAAGTATTGATCTTAGTTCTTTTGCCATTGTCCCACGTTGATACATATTTATACAATCTTCGTTCTAATTGATACATATTTTTATATTTTCCGTTGTTCGTTAGTATTAGAATAATTTTTTTCTATACATAATATTTAATTTATTTTTATTATAATTGTTAAACAAAATTCATGAATGAAAAAAGAATTTGATTTTTAACGGAGAAATGGAAAATCAGTTAAAAAACGAAGAATAAACGGTTAAAAATTCAGGTTTGATCGAAGGATTTTGTTAAAATAGTATCATGAAATTTTTCTTAATATGTATTTTTCTTCAATGATGTTGTATAGATGCTTTGTAATTCATATAAAGTTTGCTGCTAGGATCAATAGCCGGTATTCTGGGTTAATTTATTGAACTTCTGCTTGATATTCTAGTTGAACTTCTGCTAGGATAGTGAGTTTTAATTTATCGAACTTCTGCTTGGTGGTTGTTTCCAAAATGAATGGTTTTCAATTTATAAAATCATGATATTTCAGTAACATCTATAGAAGAGAAATGAAGGTTTTATTTGGCACAAGGAAATAGAAAAGAAGAAAAGAAAGCGTCCACCCCATTGCTACCATGGGAGTATACTTGGTCTCAGGCAGTGAGAAATGGAGTAGTGCTCTCAGTAGTTTACAATTAAACGGACCTCTTAGAGAATTGAAAGAGGTTGCCAAGGTGAGCATTAGTACAGTTTGTCGTTCACAAGTCTATCTTTAAAGAGTTTTTTTTATAGATAAATGTTAGTAGTTATTATATATGTCAGGAGGATTGAGAAATATTAGTAGCAGACGTTGAATCCTGAACCTCCTGCGTTGCATATAATTTATTCGCCTGGACTTAATTACCTAGCCACAAAGTTTCGGTGAAATTACTGATTCTGTATAAAATGAAATCTATTATGCAGGGAGTTAGCAAAAAAATTGGTGGCTCATGAACTGGCTGCAAAAGTTGATGAATATGCTCGCGGTATGATTGGTGGTTCTGGATCAACACTTTCTAATGAGCTTGGACTTAATTATATTGGTCCCGTTGATGGTCATAACATTGATGAACTTGTTGCAACTCTCGAAGAACTTAAGAGTTCTAAGAAAACTGGTCCTGTACTAATCCATGTCGTTACTGAAAAAGGCTGTGGATACCCGTATGCAGAGAAAACAGCAGACAAGTACCATGGTAAAACAGGCATTTCAATTTTATTTTGTCATTCATTTACATGATTCACCTCATAAATTCACCACTTCTTACTCATTTAACCTATGTATTTAAATAAATATTAAGGTCATCGTCTATTGATTTGGCCTTAGTAGTGCTTATAAATAGTGTGCGTCTGTCACCTTACAAGCCGATTTTATAGGAGTTACCAAGTTTGATCCTGCAACTGGAAAACAGTTCAAGCCCAAGGGTGCCACCAAGGCATACTCAACACACTTTGCCGAGGCTTTGATTGCAGAAGCAGAAGCTGACAAAAACATTATTGGAATCCATGCTGCAATTGGAAGTGCAACTGGCATGAATATCTTCCTTCGCAGTTTCTCTTCAAGATGCATCAATGTCGGGATAGCAGAACAGTATGCTGTTACATTTTCTGCAGGTCTGGCTTGTGAAAGGTCTTAAGCCTCTACATCTCTTTCATAGTTTATAGCCTTTGAATTTGGATTTGGTGTAGTGTCCTAATTTCAAACCGTTTTTATTTTTTTTATTTTTTTTAAAATTAAACCCAATATTTTTCTCTTTCAGTTGTGGTATGTGGTGTCAAAGACATTGGCTGAAGATGCTGCCTGGAAATTTGTAAGAGAAAACAACATTGACATGGTTACTAAACACAAGTGTAAAAGCGTTTTGACGAGAGAATGTAATTTTGTAGAGGAATTCAAATCCTTTAAGTAAATTATCTCGTTTACATAATAACTTTAAAGAGTTTTTAGAATGAAGGGATTTCATGAGATGTTTTATCAAAGTTAAATTTAGATAATTTCAAAATACCACCTAAAATTTAATAATTTCATATTTTATAGTATATAAATCATTAAATGATCTTTATAATTTATGCATGTTTAAATTTTTTGAAATGATAATGTCAATCACAAGGAGAGAGGGTTTGAATTGTAATTCTCTTTTTTTTTTAAAAAAAAAAATCTTAATTCATGCTTTTAAATTTAGTTAATCAAGATCAATTTTGGTTTCAAACACAATAGAAGTAGAACATTATTGGTTATTGAAATCAAAAGAAAATTTTCCTACGTGATCTATGCTTAGTGAGTAAGAAATAAATAGATAGGGAAAGATGATCATACAGTAATATATCATGGTTCACCCAAAGTGAGCTACATTCAGTCCTAATAATTCGTGAGTTTTTTCACTAAAGTGCTCAAACAAAAATGTTCTTGCTTTTCACACTAACTTTCAAGATCAATCTTGATCAGTTACAAAATTTCACCTCCCCGCTTTAAAAGGATTTCCAACAGTTATCTTTCAGTCCATAAAGGGTTCCTTACAAGTCACCTTTTAATCACAAAAGGATTTTTACAATATACTCAGACTATCTTTAGCACTATAGTCTTGAGCTTCAAATGAATTGATAAAGAGGATTGATGAATCAGAATACACTCAACACTTTTTTGAGTTTTAATTCTCAACAAATAGATCCTTAAATCTAGTGAAACAGAACTTGAGCTTTTGCTTAATTGAAAAGCTTAGATTTCTCTAGAATGATTCGTTTAAGTGATTTATTGCTTGCACTTTAAACTCTTGTTGTTGCCTTGACCTTGAGGTTCCTTTTATAGACTTGATGAAGGTTTATGACAACTCGTGTAGCCGTTGGGAATCTAGCTGTCCAATTTTAATTTTAATAGACATGTGTTGTAATATAACAAGAATGTTTTGCTTTATAACCAAAACAATCTTCATTTATGTTTTAAGTAAGTGTTGGACTGAGAACTTTTGACAATTGTTAGATGTCATTCTTTTTCTACTTTGTACGCAGACTGCTCAGAGATGCAATATCACTGTCTTGTCATTTATGTTATGGCTGTAATTGTTACTCTAATAATCAATCTGGAGATTAATCTTGATATGTGTTCTTGATACTTTGCTTTTACCTTTGTTAATTTTTTTTGTATTAAATATGTCCGGAATGATCTTGTGTACAAAGTCTGATACTTTTGCAATGAAGACTGGTACTAACATCCATTGAATTTTCTTCAAAATTCATTGCTGCAGATTGTTGTTCAATTTTTATTGCAGAGTCTTGTTCTTGTTGAGTAGAGCTTTCTCCAATTTGAATTTCCACTTCTTGCCATTGGGACCTCTTAAGGATTTTATGACCTTCTCTTGAGACTTCTTGAGGGTTAACTGGTTGCCACTGGGAATGAAGATTTCCATGACTAATGCAAGTTGTATCAACCTGATTTTTTTCTTGATAAATATTAATAAAATTGAGACAATCTATTAATCCCCTTATGACTTTTAGACTTCGAGGATAATCATTAATGGTTTCCCATATATCAACACAATTCAAGCTAATGAGAAGTTTAGTCCTGGAATCAATCTGATATGGCCTATGTATGATGAAAACCGTTTTAAGTTTGCCTATAGCATCCTGTGCTAATTTTCTTCCTTTGACCTCATCTAAGACTGACTCTAATTGTTTCCTCCACCATTCCAGTGGAGAGTACCATCCAAGTGCAGTCCATATCAATGAGTTGTGGTTCTTTGGATCTATCAGATGGTTGTACATTGCTTCAGTCGGAACATAGGCAGGCATGACATACAGACTAGTTGCACACCAGATATACCACAAATGGTTTCCAGTAAACTTAAATTCTGGGTCTATCTTAAATGGTAAATAGAAGGGTGTGTCATTCAGAAAGGGAGACTGATCTGGAAACTTTCTTATCTCCTTCATAATCTTCATCATGAAGTAAAAGAGGTTATTTCTGGCGTACTCTTTGAGTCGAGATGGTGAGAAAGACGAGTCTACTCCGGGAGGAAAGTCTTTGATGGTAGAGCCATGGGCTGGTAGTGGTTTGACCATAAAAATAAGTGGAAAAACGTGTTTTTTTAGTAATGACCTGGATGGGTTTCATGGACCTGGATAGTAAATCAGGAATCAGATTTTGATTTCCTTTGATATGTTTTACAGTAAAATCATATCTCGAAAACCAATATTTGAGCCTAAGAGTTTGTGGATCAAGAGGCATTTTATTTTTGAATTCGAGAATCCTAGGAAAAGAAGAATTATCCATTTGGACTTCAAACTGATAACCCCTCAGGTGGAAATCGAATTTTTTAATTCTCAACTTGACTACAAGTGCTTCTTTGTAAGTGGCGTGATAATGTTTTTCAGCTTCCTTGAATTGACCACTAGCATGACCACAATAGTGCTTTACTCCATTAACTTCTTATATCAAGACTACGCCCCAATAATGATCACTTGCATCTGTTTGCAGAATTCTTTTTCCATTTCCTGGAATTTTTAGGGCAGGTGGAGTCTGTGCAATCCTCTTCAAGGCTTTGACGGCTTTAGTATGCTTCAGTTCCCATGGAAGAGGATTTTTCCTAAGCAATTGTGACAGTGGGCTTGTGTATCTGGCAAGCTATGGGATGAAATTTCTGATATAATTAATTATACCAAGAAATTGCTGGATTTGTTTAATGGTGAGATTTTCATTAGGAAAATTTAACAGTTCTTGGGCAATGTGAGGTTGAGGTTGATATTTTTCTTGAGAAAAATGCATTCCTAGAAAATCAATCTCTGTTGGCTAGCTGGCTTTTCTTTTCAGAGAGCATTATTCCATGATCTTGGGCTATTTGGAAAAATTGGCCCAATAACTGTTTATGAGTCTTTTCATCTTTTGAGAATAACAAGACATCATCGATATAGATGAGAATGCTATCGAGAATGGGCTCAAATTTTTTTTGTCATGGCCTTCTAAAATAGTGAGGGAGCTACCTTAAGCCCAAATGGCAATACTGTCCATTGGTATTGGGCATTAGGGATGCAGAATGCCATTTTGTAACAATCCTTATGATCAACACCCAATTGCCAAAATCATGACTTCATGTCAAACTTCGAAAAGATCCGAGCATCCTTGAGAAAGATGTTTAGTGAAGAGGTTTTCAGAATAGGAAATTTATCATCTTTCAGAAAATGATTAAGAGGTTTATAATCAATTACCAACCTATTCTTTCATCTTATTTTTTCGGATCTCTTTTCCACATAAAATGCTTGGCAAGCCCATTCAAATTTCGTGGGATCTATCAGTCCTAATTTGAGCAACTGATTACATTCTTCTCGGGCCAAAGCTAAATCTGACGGGCTCATTCCTAGATGGGTAGCTTTGGTTGGATTGATATCTTTGTTGAGCTTGAAGGGAAGTTGGATAAAAAAGTCTTTATTTGTCTATAACGGTTTTGGATGAGAGAATTCTCCATGATTGTTTGCACAAAGCTTCAGTAGCTTGGATTTGATTTCTTCATATCCAGCAGGAACTTTAGAAAGTGAATACAACTTTAATATTCCTAAGTAGGGTTTAAATTCTCGCTTGTATTTAATTCCTGTAGGGAGAATTTGAAGTCTATTTGCTATTGAATAAACATCTATTCCTACAATAATATCTTTATTTGGAAGGCTGCTACCAACGACCTTCGTCCAAACTATGCATTCTGGGAAGAATCTGATACCAATCTTTTCTTTCATCATCAGATCTGTCCTGAAGGTTTTGCCATCTGCTGCTACAAAGTATGCAACATGTTTCGCCTATGCTTCCGTAGGGAGGATGCTTGGGTTCATCATTGTTATTTGTGCACCAGTATCCATGTAAGCTATGACTTTCTTGGGATGAGAAAACTGAGGCGAGGAAATGGATCTCAACACAAGGGAGAGGAGGAGTAGGTAAGGTGCTTCCTACTTCTTTGAATGAGTAAATAGGAAAACGTATGTCACCTCCTGATTCAGTAGATGATGCCTCACCTGAAGAAGAGTTATCTGAGGAGGAGTCTTGGAGAGAAAAAATTGTGTCTTCGTCTGCAGAGCTTTGTTCAGAAAACAAGGATTCTAGATCGCCTTCTAGGGGTTGAAGGGAGTTGATCATCTTGGCAGCCTTGTTGGATTTGTTGGGACATCTTTTAGAAAAATGTCCCTTTTCTCCACAAACAAAGCATCTTTGGTTTTCCCTTTTTCCTCTGAATGGCTTCCTTTTGAAAAACTTCAAAGCCTTCCTTTTCCTTACTTTCTTGAAGATTCTGGGAGGTTTGATGTAACTTTTCTGATGATGTTTCTTTCTTGTTGAACAGCTGCATTTGTTATCTTTGCACTTGATCTCCAGGTAGGGCTTCTTGCAAGCCTTAATGAATTTGGATATTTGCTGTACGATTTCTGAGAAATGCTGGTGCAACCTACACAGCTTTTCAAGTGCTTCTAGTGTTATTTGATGAATTTGGCCGAGACTCAAGGCTTTGATATCCTTTTGAGCTGCTGTTATCATTCTATGGATTTCTGGCTGCAGTTCTTGAGGCAGTGAAGAGATATATGTATTTTTTAGACTATGATCATTAAATCCGTTAAGGACATAATATCTCTGGGTCATTCTTTGATAATATTTTTCAAGATCTTTGACCTTGAGGGAGCAACACCTCATCTCATAGAACTCTTGTCTGTTCTTTCTATCGAATATCTCCATATCACCAATAAATTCAATGTGAAGAATTCCAAGGACAACAACAATATTTACTAATTTGTGTAATTCATCTTGTTTTAATGGACCAAGATTATGGTACCATTCCTTCAACGTGCCTGTCATTCTACAACAAAACTCTTCAATGATCTTGTAAGTATCTGCACATGTTTTCATCATTTGAGTGTCAAGGCAGGCGCCAAATTCAAGGAGTCTTTTTCTCCACATACTAGGCGGTATATCATCAAGCGTAAACCATGGTCCACTATTTATCTTTGATTTACCCAAGACTAGATTTTCTTCAAGTGATTCTTCATAAGTGGATCCTTCTTCTTTTACATTCACCATGAAGAATTTGGAAATGTTTCCATAATTCCTCTCAGATTCTGATTCTTGTTCCAGTGCTGATGAAAAGGATTCAGATCTTTCATCACTTGATGCATCTTTGGAAGAATCATCTTGTCCAAAGGAAGAGGAATTTTCTGGAAGAGAATTGTTTTCTTGTGGGAATGTTTGGTCTTCGGTGATTGTCATGGCTTCAAAACTTTTTTCTGGAATTTCTTCCTTTTGGATCTTTGGGGGAGGTGTTTCAGGGACATCTTGTGAGTCAGAGGACGAAACACTCAAACAAGTAGTTTTCTCTTTGGACCTGGAGGTCGAGGTTTTGGTAGTTCTATCTGGCTTTGGTCTATAAGCTGAGGGTATGCAATTGACGTAATCTGGAGGTGATGAAGCATAGGTAGGGTAAAAAGGAGATACTTTTCTTGGACGTGAAAAGTAAGATGGAAAGTTAGGAGGGTTAAGGAAAGGATCCTCAACGGGTTTTAGTTCTTCTTCTTTGGAAGCTCTTAAGAAGTCATCAATCTCTTTTACTTGGCTTTGTAGACTTTTGAATGCTCTTTCCTTTCGGTCAAAATCTTGGCCAAAAGTTCTTTCGTCCAACATCTTTCTTAAGTCACATTCTAACTGAGAGACTTGGGCTTTTAAGGTCTTGTAATGCTTCTGTATTTTTTGAGAATCGTCATCTGTTTCTTCCATTTTTTCTGCGATCTTATTCATCTTTATGTCCAATTCTGAAGAGAGTCATTTTGAGCAACCATGTTTTCTGATTGCCAATTTAAAACCTCTTCTGCTTGGGTTAAAGGTTTGAACTTTCCGTCAGGCTGGACTTCATTGGGTTGAATGAAAGGTTTGGACGATCTGTTAGTAATTGGGTCCACTTTCCATTCTAGAGCAGGGAATTGTTGGTCATATTCGGTTGCAGCTGAGTACATGAAACAAGGGATTGGCTGGATATTATTTGGAGGGTCCAAAGGTTTACAATAGTCTGAAGGTGACCAAGAAACAAGAGTAGGGTCATTTGGCGGCAACATCTTCTCCTTTCTGAGAATTTTAAGTGCTTCTTCGTAGATAGGGAGAGGCTTTTTCTTATCATGGATTCCTACCCATGGACCATTGTCAGGATATGGGTTTCTTCTTGGTGGATGAGATGGTCTACACGTCCCTTTTCTTTTGGGAAGGATGATATCCCTGTCAATATCGTCATCATGCAACCAACAGTCACATCCTGGGTCGCACTTACTAGGATCTACATCCCATATGAAATGGCCATCTATCTTGTCCGTATAGATCAGTTCTCCTTTAGCAGTGACAGCATGAATAGGACACCAATCTTCTTTGAGTATTGGTTGTATCATCATGGTCTGGAAAATAGGAGAGGTCGAGCTTGGTCCTTCGTCTGGTTTTTTGAAGATTGTTTTGACTGTCCTGTCAACGGATCTCCTGAAAGTGGCTTCTTGGGATTGTATTGGTCTCCTGTCCTGGTGGAGTTTTTCATAGTTCGTTATCCATTCTAGGGGATGCAAGTATGCTCTACACTCGCTTCAGTTATGAGGATCTTGTGTATCATAAAACATCAGACTATTGATCCTTGCTACGGTCCTTTCTATCACGAGATCTTAGCTTTAATTGATAATTTGTGCCTTGAGATTTTTATGCCTTGAGATTTGTTTTTAATAACTAGAATGATCTTGCTTTGTCAGAATGACCTTGCTTCTTTCAAAATGATTTTGTGTTGTTATGTTTAACATATCTTCAAAAAATATACTCAAAAAACACATGTTAAATAACACAATATTTTTAGAGTCATAATTAGAAGTTTAATTAATTTTGTTTAATTATCTTCAAAACATTAATTTAGAATTTTGCCACTCGTGATCCCTTAACTTAATTTCAGTTAACGTTTTAGTCCTTTATCTTTTTTTTTTCTTTCCGATTTGGCCCTTTATTTTAATTTTAAGTGACAATTTAATCTTCAATAATGCTATTCACACCCCCCAAATTGCTATTCATACCCCTCAAACTTAAAAAGAAATCAAAATGCCCTTCCCTTTATTTCATCTTCTTCATAACATTACTTCTTCATAACTCATCTTCTTCCTCTTCATTCTACATTCCATATTTTCATTGTTGTTCATCTTCTTCATATTCATCATCATCCACCATTTTGATCAAACATCTTCATCAATCATCAATCATCATCCACCATTTTGATCAAACATCTTCATCAATCATCAATCATCATCAACCAAGTTCATCAAGTTATTATCATTGTTGTGAATCAAGTAAGTAATAATCATTCTTTGTTTTTGTTGTGTTATGTTTTGTTTTATGTATTTAAGAATACAATGCCTGAAAATTGAAGGAAAGTAGTTTCCATTTTTGATGAAGAAGACAACCTTCGTTTCCCTAAACCCAGAAACGTACGTGAACTCAGTTCACGTACGCAAACTAGTTTCAAAAACCCAGAAAAGTACGTGAACTGTGGAAAATTTTTCAAAATCCAAACCTTATGTGAATTGAAATAACGTATGTATACGTGAATTGAAATTACGTACCTTTACGTGAATTCAGTTCATGTAAATGAAGGAATTCAGTTCAGATACACATACGTGAACTTAATTCACGTAAGGTTGGCACTCAATTCACGTACGTGAACTTAATTCACGTAAGGTTGGCACTCAGTTCACGTACGTGTACTTAATTCACGTAAATTCTGGATTTTTGAACCCTTAGCCCTTACCCCTAAGTTCACATATGCTTTTATGTTTATATTTTTTTAAATGATTTTCGTTTTGCAGATATGGTGCGCACTATGTTTACTGAAAGAGATGGTCGTGTTATACTTAACGAGGGCACTTCAAATGCGGAGTCTAAGGCAGACGGTCATCGTATTAGGCCAACTGCTTCTACAAGGGAACAACGGCGACAAGTACAACGACAACAGGAAGAATCCCAACCTGAAGCCCAACCTGAACCCCAAACAGCTGATATAGATGAACCTCCATAGGATGTTGGATATCCTGGTGGTCCGGTTGATAGTTCTATCCTTAGGACATTTGGCGATCATGTTGCGACTCGACTCTGGGAAGGGGAGGTAATTTTCTCAATCAAACTAAGTTAAATTATATTTTTTAACATTTATGTTTAACATTTATTTTTAACTTATAGTTTTCACTTAAATAATTTCAGGATCGGGGAGAATTAAAGGTGTTCAGCAATGGGAAAAAATTAAAAGAAGCTGTTATTGAAGACGAAGAGGTTGAGCAATTGGTTAAAAGCTCGGGATTGTATTCGTTACTAAAATGCAGCTATGAAATGATCGACAAAGGGATCATTTTTGCATTCGTAGAGAGGTGGCATCGTGACACCAGTAGCTTTCATCTCCCTATTTGTGAAATGACGATTACTTTGGAAGACATGTCATCTCTATTGCATATTCCCATTACCGGTGCATTCTTTAGTGTTAATGTATTTAACAAGGATGAAGGTGCAGATATATTGGCAGAGCTTCTTGGAGTTAGTCACGGTGTTGCTTATGCTGAATTTAATGTGACGTGGACAACCACGGTTAGGTATAGTTGGTTACTTGACGTATACCATCAGCGTTGTCGTGAGCAGCATTGGCAGATGGTTGCGAGAGCATTTCTGTTGTTTTTGGTCGGTTGCACACTTTTTCAGCAATAAGAGTGCCTACGCAGTTAGTGTTGCCTATCTTGAGTGCTTCCGAGACCTTAATTCTTGCGGGGGATATGCATGGGGTGCAGCTGCTCTTGCTTATCTTTATGACAATCTTCGAGAAGCCAGCATGCATCAAACCAGAACTTTTTCAGGGTATCTGACACTTTTACAGGTAAACTGTATTATTAATGATTCTAAACTAGAATTGTGTTTTTAATTTTTATTATTAATGATTCTAAATTAATGATATGTTATTATATATGTGCAAGCATGGGTCTATGAGCATTTTCCTACATTATGTAGAGATTGTTGTAGACTTTCTCCTATTTATGTTGAAGACTATCCTAGAGGACTTAAATGAAAGCCTAAAAGGGATAAGGGTTTGGTTCTTCCATTTAGGAAAGCTCTTGATGAGATTGATGTGGATGAGGCTTGTTGGACACCATATGAGGAGCATCGACTGAAGCGGCCTTTTGAAGATGTATCTTTATTTCGAGGGTGGATACGTTGGGGTCCGAAGATGTATGCTCATCTGTTAGATAGAGTATTGCGGCAATATGGTCATGTCCAAACCATTCCTGGCTCACCGTTAGAGTAGTGGGTCAGACGACCACACCAGATGAAATGGACATTATGTTTACGCAATATGTTGTACATGTAGTGGATGTTGGCGTAGTTGTGCAGGGACATGTAATCTGCTCGAATGATTATATGGACTAGTTTCGCAGAATTTCTCATCCACACATCATTTGTAGAGGACCAGTCCATGAAGCTGATGCAGAGCCTACTGATCATGCCACTCATGCAACTGATGGCGGCGATCCTACTGATGACTCAATTGACATAACAATATATTGATATTATTTAAACTATAAATTTTTATTTTTGTATTATTGATACTTATTTTTAATTAATTTTATTCATTCTTGATATTTAATTTATTTTTTATTACATCGTCGAGTAATACAAATTGCTGAAGAGCTGATTGGCCGAAAACTGAGATTACCTGATGGCATGCCACTCATTAATGAGTTAATTTTGATGCTGCGAAGTCAGAGGGGTGGTGGTAAAGATTGGACGAACATAGTACCGTATCGTAGAAGAAATGGAAGGACTTAGGATTTATTTATAATGTTTTGGAACATGATATTTTTGTAAATGATATGTAATATTTGGGTACTTTTAGGTATTTTGGATACTTTAGTTTTGGATGTTATGGGTACTTTCAAATCTGA
Source organism: Cicer pinnatifidum (assembly GCA_037974775.1). Lineage (NCBI taxonomy): Eukaryota > Viridiplantae > Streptophyta > Magnoliopsida > Fabales > Fabaceae > Cicer > Cicer pinnatifidum. The sequence continues at coordinate 38,223,850 of JBBPBR010000001.1, read as the reverse complement.
TATATTTTGGATATTTTAGTTTTGTGTACTTTTGGAAATTTTGGGTACTTTCGAATCTGATATATTTTAGATATTTTAGTTTTGCGTACTTTTGGATATGTTGGATATTCATCTAGTTTAATTTTCAGTTTACAACATATTCATTGTGACATATTGATTTATATTGCATGGAAATATTTTCATTTTACAGCATATTCATTGTAACATATCCATGTAGTTTACAACATATTCACCTATAATTTCAGTTTACAACATATTCATCTATACTGCATGGAAATATCTTCAACCAATGTTGAATGCGATCATTATAAATAAATTCTCATTAACGTGCTTCTTCTGTGCAATAATTTCTCCACAAGTTACTTGGTGGTGGTATAGGAGAATTTGGCTTTAAATAAACCTGTTAAAATAATAAATTTATAATTTATTAAAGGTTAACAAATGCATAAAATGGGAATAACTATCTTAGTGAAAAATTAAATACCTGCACAAAATGACAGTTATTAACAAATGCAATAACTATCATACGATGATCTAAAATAGGTGTTGGTGGTGGACTTCTAAGTGGAAAAAATGTTTCTGATTGGTTAAGTGATAATGCGACGAAAACCAAGTTAAATTTTGAAGCAATCACATATCCTATTTCTGGAAGTATCATCCAATTATCCAAAGTTGCAACATGTTCAACATATACATTGTGTATAAGTTGTTGAACAAAAATTTGTCCACCATATATTATCTCGTAATGAGACATGAGTTCTTGAAGCTCTACCACACACTCTTGACGAATGAATGCCCAAAAGTTTTCACTCATTCCAAGTAAAGTTGCAACTGAACGATATCCACAATTACCATCCTGCCTACATCAATAATGTCATCTATGAATTTGTGAATTTCAACCGGCAACCATTCCTTGAAGATAAGAACTCTCGGTTGTTGAACTTTGCTTACTGATGGTCGAGGTTGTTGTACTTTATTAGAAGTTACAGTACTACATGCATTTGTGCCACTGCATCGAAAACTTGCATCCACATATTCCCACCAAGATGGATCACGCTTGGTTGATTTATCTCTTTTTGATATCTTACTTTTGCCTTTTTTAGGTGCACCATTTGTTTTAACCTTGTTAACAGGTGGACACATCGACGTAGTCGATGGATACGCAATCTCACGTAATTTACCTTTCAGTGCAATTTTTCCAGGTACATCAAGTTCATAAAAAATTTTCACTATCACTTCAATTTCATGTTTCACAGATAATTCTGAAGGTTTACCCGATCCATCATCATGAAAAGTTAATTTAGTCCACCAAACATGAATAACATCTAACGGAATAGATCGGGGGATCATACTATACCTGGCTATCTCACATGCACAAGGTAGACCACGTGTTCTCCTAATTGTGCAGCGACATTCAGACTTATCTATACCTATATACTTCATGCGATCAAAATCTGCTGCAATGTGATCTATTGCATTTTTTGACACAACACCACGCAAATTGGCATACAATCTGTTACTATGTCGATGGACCTTCTGAATTATGCTCTTTTCAAATGAGGTTATTATCTCACTGTGTTGTAATACAATCATGCTATTGATGGTTCCCCAAACACTGCATATATCACCAATGCTATCTTGTAATATCCGTTTCAAACTCCAGTGCGCCGACTCAACCTTTTGTGTTGTAGTGTTCCCAAAATGCATAACTCTATTTGTCCACGTCTCAACAAATCTTTCCTTGTGAGGAATTAACCACTGGTCATGTACATAATCATTAAAGATAGAAGAGCTACTACAAATTCCTTCAAAGTTAGTCAAATTCATGTAGTACTGAGTCTCATCATAACTGTAAACAACAACCTCCCATGCCTCCATTATTTGCACCTGCTTCTTTTTTGAAAAAACAGTCATCTTGCACTTCGCTTTGACATTGTAAACTTGTTTTATTATCGTCAAACTTGTAACATTATGATCCTTTATTGTCATCAATATGTTTCTTGGTTTGATCATATTTTTCGTCATATCACCAAGTACAACTTTCTCTTCCTGAGACAATCGGCCTAAGAAGCATGATCAGTCAATTTTTTGGCCAATTCGTGGTTATGGACAACACATATTACATGCAGATACCATCCATCACCAACATTTGATTGTGTACCTCTCAATCTAAATGGACATTCATATTTTCTACTCCAAGTACTCCTCGTCGGTTTAGGATTCTTCCAATGTCTATATTTACTGCTTCTTTCACAACTAATAATTAATTTTGTCTTTGTTCTTGGTCGTGCTGTCGCATTTTCTGATCTAAAAATAACAACGACAACTCATTTTACCTTCGAACATTTTTAGTCCATTTTAATAAATCATCTCCCGTATCAAACATCATGCCGGTGCTAAATACATCAGTCAAATCAATCATAACATCTTCACCTCCCTTGTTCATAGTGTCACTCATTGCATCAAAATCATCATACATTTCATCGAAATCACGTTCCAAACAGTCATTCATATCCTCAAAATCAAGTTCCAAACATTCATACATTTCATCACTGTTGTCTTCCCCTTGGTCAATTTATCTGTATCCAGAACAAAGGAGAACTAAAATTTCATTTTTTAATTAATATGTACATAAACTGCAATTCACGTAAGTTTACATGAACTCAGCACGTACGTTTACGTGATCTGAAATTTTAGTTTACGTACATAACTTACGTGAATAACGTACATAACGTACATAATTTAGTTCACGTAAACTTACGTGAATTGCATTTTACGTACATAACTTATTTTTCAAATTTTTACTGCGTACCCAATTTTAGATCACGTACATGGTTTATTATTTATCATTCAATGATTACACAATCTAAGTTTACGTAGGGGTACGTGGATTCAGATTGCGTACAATATGAGGATTCAAGTTTCAAACTCCATTGAATACGCAATCTGAGTTCACGTAGGTGTACGTGAATTCAGATTGCGTATAGTTTGAGAATTTCAATTTTTTAAAACATACGTGAACTCAGTTCACGTAACTCCAGAACACACGTGAATTCAGTTCACGTAAAATCTCCAGATTTACAAAAAAAATATGAACCAAAATACAGAGCAACAAACATACTTTTTTATGTAGTTTTAACCACAATGTGATGATCAAACTGATGTGTTGTAGGTTATGAGTGAGTGATGTAACTTTTTAATGATTTTGAGTATTGATTAGTGGATTTATGATGATTTTTGTATGTGAAATATGAGTGTGATGAATGGGAGTTATGGGATAATAAATGTGTAATATTGATGATAGGGGCATTTTGGGTATTTCGATTTTTTTTAAAAGTTTGTTGGGTGTGAATAGAAATTTGGGGGGGGGGGTGTGAATAGCAATATTGTTTAATCTTTTATGTTTTAAAATGTCAAAAATGTTAACCTTTTTTTTTGTTTTACAAAAATTCAAAATTTCATCAAAATTTTTAAACAAAACCCATAAAATTAATTATATTCTTTAATATAAAACAAATTTCATCAAATTTGTAACTCAAATCTTCAAATAAACTCATATTTGTTATTCTTTATTTGATGTTGTTAGAGATGAAAATATGAGTTTATTTAAAGATTTAAGTTAAGAATTTGATGAAATTATATTATATAGAGATTGATAATTAATTTTATGGGTTTTGTTTGAAATTTTTGATGAATTTTTGGAAAAAATAAGGATAACATTGTTGACATTTTAAAACATAAATTATAAAATTGTCACTTCAAACTAAAATAAAGGACCAAATCTGGAGAGAAAAAA
>JBBPBR010000001.1:38204007-38219532 GCA_037974775.1 Cicer pinnatifidum | reverse complement strand
ATAAAAATTCATAAAAAAAGTTAATTTAATTTTGTTTACATTTTTGGGAAATAATATTTTATTATTAAATTTTTTTAAATGATAAAAATGAATTTTTTTATATAAAAAAACTCATTTAACTATTAATGTAAATGTAAAATGTCATAATACTTGTCAAATAAAAATTCTCATTTTATATAATCGATACCCGCAAAATAGAAAAAGATATTGTAATTTTCTTAAATAAAAACCCAGGGAATCTTTATTTAACTTTTGAGAAATACATCCAACTCTGGATGATGTTATACATGTGAAATACACCCAACTATATTAATAAATGAGTTGAATTTTGAGATGTGTTTTCTTTTGTTTTTACCGAATTGATATTGATTAATTCATTATCTTAGATTTTACCATAAGAAAAATTGTTAACTTTTACTTCTAAGAGCAAATATCGATAATTTTATATCACATATTTGCTATCTGGTTGCTATAATTCTTCTCCAAAAGCTACATAAACTTTTTTTCTCTTCCTTAAATGAATTTATTATCAAATAAATTTATCATATGAAATTCAAGAGGGGATGCTATATACTTATATTTCACGGAAATGGAATAAGCAAATTATGTAATTTATAGTGCTTCCGAGTGCTCATATTTGCAGTGTTTGAATCCGATAACCAACCAGTTATTCTTAATGGCATTCTCAACAATTAAGCTTTTAAGAATGAGTTTGGGTTCTTATTATCACATTGTAGGGCTCTTTATTTTTCTCATGCTAGATTGCTAGTTACAATCTAACTTTCATGCAAAGGCAAGTGAATAGGGTCGATCGTTGCTTTGCACGAGCATATAACTCAACTAATATGAGTAGTGTGCAAGGTATAATAATGATGTCAAAGTTGGTCAAAGATCCAACTTCACATAATAAGAGGGCAAATGCTCAACCCCCGCTCTGAATTTTATGTGTGAAAAATGGAAAGAAATGGCATTAACTTTTGGTAGTGTAGTTGTGTAACTTTACTGTTAATGTAAAATTAACTGAAATACACTATCAAAAACTAACTTATAGTAGTATATGTAACACTCTGCATTCTTCACTGGAAACTCAACAAACTGTTTTACTTCATTTTCATACTCTTTTAACAATCCATTGACAGATATCCATTTTCAGTCCATTTTATATGACTTATATGAATGCAGTGTTATACAAATGATAAGCTACTGATAACATTATACCAATCTATAGTATATATAGTCTAATATTGGAAAATGGAAATCAAGGTTCAAGGTTATGCATAGAATTATGATTTCAAAATAGAACAGTTCGAACATATTTCAAAAAAGAACAGATTTTATGTGATTTATCAAGTACCAATTTATTTGATTTATCAGGTAACAATTTATGTGATTTATCAAGGCTATGTCATCTACTATCAGATAACATTTTATATGATTTATCAGGCAACAATTTATCAGTTTTAGTGACAACAACAAATTAATAAATATAGTACCTAAGACAACAATCACTCAGTACAAATAAGCGCACAATAGAAGAGCAATAGATAAGGGTTCATTGAGAAGAGGATGCACAGTAAAGGAGGGTTCGCACAGTAAAGGATCAATTTTAAATCACACACCACCTTATAAAAACTTTAATCCTTATTTTAATACTACAAGCATCAATTTTTCATGTTAGTTCAATTATTACTAAATAGGGCTACTACCGTGTGTAACGAGCTCCGAATGAATTGTTGAAAAGTACGATTTTTCTATTCATCTCACATTAGAATATACTCATGAATTTAAAGACTCTTTCACCCCTTACTTTTTTTTTTATGTTTTCACACGCTAATCCGAGTCCATAAGCAAAAACCACCTCTTCTTTTTTGACTCCTTGTCCTTTGATATGTCAAACTCGACGATTTAATTTTTAAGGTCACAAATAAGATATGAAAAGACACTATAAAATGGTCAATTTCCGTAAACACAATCATTTTGTTGTATGAAGAAAAATAATAGTACAAAATAGCTGATCTGATAAACAAAGAAATTGAAGATTTTATAGAGAGATTGAGAGCAATAAAAATCTAAAAGGATGTTACAATTACTCACTCAATGAAAAAACAACAAACTAGAATTTTGCTAAATTATAAAGAAAGTTTTCTAGAGAGTAGTCAAAAATCTTAATCGAATTTCCTGACTTTTCTTTTGGGTGCGTTTCGCTTACTCTCTTTCTCTCCCCAGTACTATCTATCCCCTTCAAACTAAATTAGGGATTTTGCAATCTCTTCGCACACAAAAGTACATGGGTCAAATCTATTTGTTCTTTCTGTTTTTTTATTCTTGTAATTCCTTTATTAATATTTTTATAATTTATTTTATTCACTCACAATTAAAATATCATCTCTAAAATATTTATACAAAATAGTATCACTATTAAAGAATAATTAAGAAAATAAAATAACCAATATAATATCAATACTTAACTAAAGAAATCAATCACAATATTATTAATATTTCAAGATAATTATTTATAAAATACATAACTAAATTCAAAAATAGTCCAAAATAATTAAAATCTAGCAATATTAACATTTATTAAAAATCTAGCAATGTTAAAATAATTAAAAATAGTCAAAAGTACACGAAAATAGCACCACACATATTTAATGCAAATATATATGTAAAATTGTCTAAAATCTTATTCTAAAACATACTTACACCAAAATACTATTAATTTCAGAAAAATAAACACAATCTTTATAATTTATATTACTTATTAACTCAAATATGTATACAATTATCAAAATATAAAAAACTTATATATGCCAAAATATAATTATAAAATTAATTAATATATATTTTAAAACACTTTTAATATCAAATCAATTCTTAAAAATTCTATTTCATTAATAAAATCGTTTATTATAAAATTTGAGATGTTACACGAACTCAAAGCCATGCTCACGCAAAGGGAATTTCACAATTCCACCAAGGTCCACTGATACATAACCACCAAAACAACAACTCATAAACTCCATATACATCTACTAAGTACGAAGCATTTATTGAGTACAATAACGATCCATAAGTATTAGGGTTGTACAAAAAATTTCGTTATGATACTCAAATCCAAAATTGAATTCAAATTCATTTTAAATGTCCGATTAAAATAATATAATTATAATCCAGTTTATTTATCAACCGATTAGATACTCACTTATGTTTTATATTTGGATTTGGCTTTTATGTGATTTTTATCCACTCAACTCCCAAAAACCCTAAACCCCCTAAACTCCAACACGATTATGATTTTTCCATCTCTCCACCGGCCTTCCACATTCCGACAGTGTTTTCCGATAATTTATAACTAACTTTATTGAGATATTACTAACTTCGTTTAATCAATTGTTTATTACTAACCAACCATAATGTATTAGTTAATGAATTAAGATATTTAATATTTATTGAGGAAGACTAAAGTATAATAATAGACTAAATATTTTAAATATAATTTCTAAAATTATTGATTTTTAAATGATGAATTTTTTTCAAAATGTTACATTAATATGTTAGGTTGAAAATGATATTGAGATTTAGATATTGCTCAAACTTAACTTAATTATAAATGCTCAATACAAAAATTAATATATTAAATCCATTAGATATTTTAAGTTTACTAAATCTTGTGGTGTTGGTGTTCATCTCGGTGTTGGAAGCAAATTTTCAAGTGTTTGTATTTTCAACGGTTTTATTATGGTGCAGTTATTGTAAAATTTGATCGAAGAAACTTTCAACTGTTTGTATTTTTTACGGTTTTAGTAATAAGTAATTTATTGAACTAGTATGAATCAGAATATGTGGTCTTAATGAAGTTAGTAATAAATTACTTTTAATCACAAGTTATTATAAGCAATTGAACATGTTCAATTTTAATTACAAGAGAAAACAATTCTATGGTTGGTGTATGTTTTTTTATTGAGTTTTCATTTTGTAAAAATAATCGATAAATTATTTTTTAAAAATAAATATTAAAAAAATTTAATTTTACCCGGTTTTAAGAAAAAAAATCAATTTTAAAATTGAATTTTTTGAAACCGATTGCTTAACTAAAAATTAGTTATTTAACCATAACTAATTTTACAATCGGTTTTATTACCAGTTTTAAACCAAATAACGGATTTGGTAATAAATATAAATCCATATATTTGTTTTAAAATGGATATGGTTTGATTTTTTAAAAAAATCAACCATGCACAACCCTAACCACAACAAAACAATCACAGGATCATGCAATATTATGCATGCTCCTAATAACTATATGAGCTGAATATAATACATGTCACTAAGACAACATCCACACAGAAAATCACCCTTACCAATGGGGGAAGATAAACTTGCCACAAAGACAACTTTCACGAAGATGCATATGTCATGATATGATGGTGTAATATTAAAATAAAATATTCGCACACAGTCCACTAAGATGCATATGTCCTGACATGATGATGTATTATCAAAATCAAATATTCCCATATAGCCCACTAAAATTAGGTCAAATGATCCAAAAATAACTTATACAAAATCATCATCTTATTCAAATATCACTAAGATCATACATCACATGTTCTTTATAAAAATCAAATATTCAAAAACATCCATCATAAAAATCAAAGCTTTCACCCACATATCATGAATATCATAAAATTATAAGCAACAATCACAAAGATCAAAGCTTCCACTACACATATCAAGAAATCATATATTCATAAAAGTATCATAAAAATCCAAAATTGAATCTGTTATATCATAAAATTTAAAATTTCACCACATACATATAGAAATTAAAACCTTCATATATTCCACACATAAATTTAAATTTTATTACATATATTATAAATAAGACTTTCAATATGAAAAATAAATACTTCAACTTTCTTCAGATGTACCACACAGTTGCAGAATTTAAACCAGACAAGACCTAATAAAAATTTCTATTCCATATTTTAATCTTACAAACCCTAACTAGTCATATTAATTCAATTATTTATAAATAAGATTACCACTGTACATAGCGAACCCCAAATAAAATATTTGAAAATACGGTTTTCTCGTTCATCTCACTTTATAATATACTCATAAAATAAAATGTCATTTCCCCCCTTACTTTTTTTTGACGCTTTCACACGGGAATATGAATCCGCAAGAAAAAACCTTTGTTTTTTGACTCATTGTCCTTTAATCAATCTAACTCGACAATTTATGGGTAAACGTAAAAAATAAATTATGAAAATACACTCATAAAAGGTACATTTCGAAATTGAATCCAATAAACTTACCCTAAATTGGAAAATAATCATAGGATAATATATCCTCCGTTCACACGGTCGTTTTGGTGTTGGTTTCACTAAAATCAGACTTACGGTAAAGAAGAACGGTTCAAAATAACGAATTTCATAAACGAAAAAATCGGATATTTTATAGAGAAATTGAGATGGTTAAAAATCTGAGAAAATATATTTAATTGATTAACTAATTGAATGAAACAATATACTGAAATTTAGATGAAAATAGAGAAAAAAAATTGTAATCTTTATCGATCAACTGTATCAATTTTCTTCATATTTCTATATGGGTGTGGTTGCCCTATTTTTTTTTTGTTTTTTTGGTTGATCCTCTATATCTCTGTTTTTTTTACTGCTCCTCTCTATCTCTCATACACTTCCCTCTTCTTTTTCTTCTTTTCAATTAATATTTAATTAGAATTTACTTTGCATATGAGTATAATTCATAAAACACATTTTATTCTTATTTTTTAATAAAATCAATAATTATCAAAATTATTTTTTTTTTAACACTTCTTCATATACAAATATATTTCTAAAACATTATTAATACTTTAAAACTAATATTTTTCAAAATAGAATAATTAAAGAAATTAATCTTTTAAAATATATATATATATATATATATATATATATATATATATATATATATTAGTAATATATAAAACTATCGTACTTATAATTATTACTACAATTATTAAAATATTAATTATAAAGATACTTATATTCAAATACTATAATCTTTAAAGAGAAATAAAATATAAAATAAATAAATCTAATTCCAATAATTTACAGTAATTACTAAATAACATAAATACGTATAAAGTCATCCTATAACAACTATATAAAAATAAGAAAATCAATATCAATGTTACTAATAAATCTAAATAATTAATTAAAATATAAATAATTTAAAAATAATTAAAAATAATTAAGTGCAGATTTAATATTAGTCAACTGACAAGAAAATACTACATTAATTACGAATGTAAATGTAGACGTAAAATAACCTAAAATTTTATTCTTTAAAATATTACACTAAAATACTAATATTTTTAGAAAAGTATATAAAATTATAAAATATAATATATTTGTTATTGATATTACTCATTTAATATAATATGTATAAAATTAACATATCATAGAAAATGCTCATATAACGATAATTAATCACAAACTTTATCAGCATACATTTTAAAATAATTTGAAATTTTATTTCATTAATAGAATAATTTATTATAAAATTGAGATGTTACAATTATGCTGGCAAATTGACGTTCGACATGGAGAACCTATTTGGTCACCTCATCTATTGGTTAGTAATTTATAATACCTTCATTTTTCCTTGGGGTATGATGCCCATTAGGGGTGGGAAAAAAACCAAGAACTGAATTGATTTATAGAACTGAACTGAACCAAACCATTTTTAAACTAAACCGGTTCAAAAAAATTAAAAACTAAACTTTATTTTAAAATCAGTTTTTTTAACTGAAATGATTTTAAAGAAAATAGGTTCCCTGTAACCAAATTTAGTTTTACTTCTACCAAAACCTCAAAATCTCAAAATCTCAAAACCCTAAAATCAGAATCTAAACCCTAAAATTGAAATGAAGCTTATGGCCGCCGTCGTCGCCGCCGCCGCAAATAGATAGGTCATCTCTTTTCTCTTCATTCATCGCCCTTTATCTTCTCTATTCGCACAACGATCGCACAACAATCGTCTTGTCTCTTTGCACAACAATCGTCTTCTCTCTTCGCACAACGATCGCACTTCGTTTTTCTCTCTTCGTGAGTCATCTCTTCTCTCTTCGCTTTCGCTGTTTCACCATTTTGGTTCATCATTATTTTGGTTGATGATTTTGCTTGTCTAATAACCTTTTGAGTGAGTTCATGCTTTTCCCATGTATTTTATTTCTACCATGATTACTACTTTTGATTGTTTTTTCTGGTATTGTTTCATTGATTATTTGTTCTTCTATGCTGATTTTTTCAAACATCGTGGCTATTTTTTGAAGGAAGAAAGGGTTTTGTTTGTCAAAATTTTGTGAATTTTTGGAGGTGTGTGAGATTGCTTTTTGTAACACCCCGATTTTTAAAGTGAGAGTGTATTATTTTTTCAAAACAAATTCATAAAACAAAGAAATAAATAAGGAAATACCTTTGGATAAATATTTAAGTCAAAACGCAACGACAATTAAGTCGACATAATTTACGAGCAGCGGAATAGTTTTTGAAATGTGAATCCAAAGTATTTACACATCAAAAGTGGTACATGGAACCCATCGACACTAAAATGTCATGCTGGCAATATTAGTATAGGTACAGTCTTCCAATTTAAAATAAACACAATCCCAAAAGAAAGACATCTAGTCCCTATACGTCAACCTAATCTGATCATTCTACAAAAACTATACACCCTGAGTGATCTTCATGCGCCCCGCCAGATCCTCCTAACATAGCTCCAGTCAGGTGTTTCCATCTACATCCCCATCCACAGGGTACAAATCGGTAGGATTATCCTGACTCTCATCTCAGGGCAAAGCCCAGATTTCCACAATAGTTGTAAAGGGTCACCAACCGAAAATAACAATTAACACATAACATTTATGTTTTTGAATGCACAAAATAACCTTTCAACTTAGCATGCATCTTAAAAGGGTTTTCCATATGCTAAACGTTCATATGATAATTTCCAAGTAAAATGAAATCAAATAAGGTTTTTAATCAATCAAGTAATGAATCAACCGATCAATCCATTGATGAATCAATTTGGGCAATCGATTGTATGACTCAGAATAAAAATTTCTACTGAGCAAATCGATTTTCTTAAAGGTTTTCAGTGAAACCTGCATTCTAGGTCTAAATCAATCGATTAGGAAATCGATTTCTTAAAATAGTTGATCCCCTGTAACTTGCCAAATCGATTGGCAAATCGATTTCTTAAATAGCTAAGCCCCTGTAACTTGCCAAATCGATTGGCAAATCGATTTCTTAAATTGTTGAGCCCCTATAACTTGCCAAATCGATTGGCAAATCGATTTCTTAAATAGCTGAGCCCTTGGGACTTGCCAAATCGATTGGCAAATCGATTTTATAAATAGCTAAGCCCCTGTAACTTGCCAAATCGATTGGCAAATCGATTTGGTTCAATATCTTTCAATAGAATCGAATGGGAAATCGATTGTTTCTGAGGTTTTTCTAAAACTAGATAACTGAATCGATCACCATTACACACAATTCCAAAACATAATACTTAGCACTTATAACACAATCACTACGACATCATGATCTTCGAAATAGTTTTGCAATCAAACATACTATCACACAATTCTAAAACACACATACTTGTCAATTAAAACACAATCACCATGCCAACTTGAGTTTCGAAATAGTTTTGCAAACAATCACACTTACACACAATTTCATCACATAACACTTAGCAATTACAACGCAATTACCACGACATCTCAGGTTCAAACACTCAATCATACTCTTGAATCAAACACGACTCGTGTGCCAAGCACCCTAATGCAATGCGTATATGCCAAAATGCATGGACACGGAATTCCAAACCAAAACCCTCCTCGAAGGGCCGTAAATCATAATCGTACCGCCTATCACAGGCCAAAGTGTTAAATTACCGAGGTGCTACCTATCACGGGTCAGCACGATTTACTAAAAAGCGTAAATCGTAAACGTACCACCTATCACGGGTCAGAATTGTTTACCGAGGTGCCACCTATCACGGGTCAGCACGATTTACTAAAAGAAAAAGCGTAAATTGTAAACGTACCGCCTATCATAGGCCAAAGTACTATTTACCGAGGTGCCACCTATCACGGGTCAGCATAATTTACCAAAAACGTAAATCATAAATGTACCGCCTATCACAGGCCAAAATACTATTTACCGAGGTGCCACCTATCACGGGTCAACACGATTTACAAAAATGAAATGCATGAGCATACTCTGACTCTATCCACGTCAATCATTAAGTAAATGCAGATATTAAAAGATTCCTCATTTTTAATACTCATTTAACTCTAACAATTTTCACGACAATCATTAAGTAAACAAAGATATTAAGAGATTCCCCATTCTTAATACTCATTTACTCTAACGATTTTCACTGCAAACATTAAGTAAACAGATATATTAAAAGATTCCCCATTTTTAATACTCGTTTGACTCTAATGATTTTCACGACAAACATTAAGTAAACAGAGATATTAAAAGATTCCCCATTTTTAATATTCGTTTAACTCTAATGATTTTCACTACAACATTAAGTAAACGTAGATATTAAGAGATTCCTCATTCTTAATACTCGTTTAACTCTAATGGTTTTCAAATTCCACACAGAACATACTCAAACATATTCACAAATTCAATCCATAATTCACACCATATCACATCAATTCATTTTTCCACAGAGTCCACACAAACACATCTCGAATTTCATTAAGTATCAATTATGAACACATCGAATACGACGACACAAACCAACACAACCCACCACTCAAACACAACAAGTTTCATTTACTCAAAATCATACATAAATGAGTTAAATTCATTTTCCATGAAACATTCTTCAATATCACCAAAACCCCACATTAGAATTTCATCCATAAAAGCATTAAATTCATTTTCCCCAAATCAACACTTCAACCCTAACAAATTCTTTTCCACACAACCACAGATAAGTCCCTAAATGCAAACTAAAAGTTTGGAAGGAGTCATTACCTTAATGTTAGCTTTAACGTGCGATTACGGTACCGCGAGTAAATTCGGTAAAATCTCCGCTCGCGACGTCGCTTCTAAAGTTGGTTCCCTAGCACCGTAGCGTAGTGGTGAGCAAGTTTCCCTTCTATCTCTTCGCGAAACGAAGCTTAGATCTAGATGAAATATGGAGGTTTGTGTTTGACGGTTTTGAAATCACTAACACCGTTTTTGAATCCGGGAAGAAGGAAGAAGCTGGGAATTTGTTCTTTCTCACCCACTAAGCCTTGGGTTTCTCTTCTTGAACTACAAGAAGCAACGAAGATGAACAAAAGGGGAGGGAGGAAGATGATGGTTCGCGAGGCAGAGGAAGAAGAAGAAGTTCTGTTTCCTTCCTTTCTCTTTCTTTCCTTTCTTCTATTTTCCTCTCTTTCTAATTCCTTTTCTTTTTCCTCCAAACAAACATATATATATATATATATATATATATATATATATATATATATATATATTAATTATAACTTAACAAATATCTCAAAATATCTAGATATTCATTAAAATTACCATTTCACCCCTAACCTCTCCAAACCACTATTTGTTAAACATATCTACTCTCGTCGCAACTCAATTGACATAAACAATTTTTAGCAACTCGGTATATTTTTAACAAAACTCTCCAGAATTAAATTCTTCGTAAAAGATCCACCGCAGTTAATTTAATTTATTTATCGACGAATAATTTTAATCGGGCATCAAAATATCTTTTTGGTCATTTAAACTCCCAAAATATTTATAACTTTGGCTAAAAAGCCTTCGAGTTCAATACCAAAATACACTAAAATATATAAAGTATAATTTAAAATTATGGGTCTTACACTTTTCATGTGGATCTTGCACTGTAGATTTAAAATTGTGAGACTCCTGACTTGCTTTCACTCTTCTTGTTTCATCCTTTTTGTTTTGTTTATTTACAAGATGCTTTTTGTATTAACTTCTTTATATATCATGAAATTACTTGCATTTAACTCTCATTATTTTTGGTTGGTACTTTCTCTCTCTCTCTCTCTCTCTCATGAGTAATTGATGGATTAATCTATTTGTGGATTCTTCATGGAGCTTCTTCTTTTGCTAAAGTTGTTTTTGGATTTGGATTTTGGCTTTGGTTTTGGCTTTGTGTATTTTTGTTGGCTTCTTCTTATCTTTGTTGTTGGTGTTTCTGTGAGTTTTGGTGAATGGCACATCTTGAGACTAATCTAAGTGCTTCAAGGATTTCTAAACAAGAAAAAGGTTAATGAATTGTGGTTGAAATTTCATGTTTCATTACTTTCTTTGTTGAAACACAAAAGGGAAATGCTTGTATTTTTTTAGCAATTTCTAATTTTGTGTTCAGAAAAAAATAATATGAAATTGAGTGACCCTTTTGTCTTATGAACATGGAGGAAACTTGGGTTGGGATTTGAAGTGAAATGGATGATTAAAGTTGTTGACTTTCTCATAAACCAATTATGGGTATTTTTAGTTTCTTTCATTTTTCTTATTATTTGTTTATGTTTTTGTTCTTGTGTTTTTGCAGGTGTTAAAAATGATGATATGTATGAAGAATTATGGAAGTTGTGTGCAGGACCTTTGGTTGATGTTCCTAATACTGGTGACAAAGTTTTCTACTTTCCTCAAGGTCACATGGAACAAGTGTGTTTCTTTTCTGTGACCCTTTGTGTTTTTTGTTGTTGTTTTTTTTTCTCTCCATTTTTGAGCTGTAGTTGTATTCAATTTATTTGTCTAAATTAAACCACTTTTTTTTTTGCTGTACTTGCATGTCAAAACGTTATTGATTTTCTGTTTTATTTTTTGTTGCAGCTTCAAGCATCTACTGATCAGGAATTGAACCAAGAAATTCCTCATTTCAATCTACCTTCTAAGATTTTATGCCGTGTTGTCAACATTCAGTTGTTGGTACTGTTGTTTGATTCCTCTTGTTGTTGCATTTACATGTCCTTGTAAAAATGATGGTTTGTTTTATTTATTTACCTTAGCACATTGTTTTCAGCTAAAGGAAAGCCTTCATTGTAATGTGTTTGAGCTAGTGGGCTTTTTTCTTTCTTTTTTCCTTTTGGTGGATTGGATTTCATCCATTATTAGTACAAAACTTGATGTCTTTGATAGTGGTTTCAGTTTTTAGATTTTTTATTCAATTTCATCGGCGTTTAAATTAGATTTTGGTATTCAATATCACTTGTGAATGCATGCCTTTTTTTCCCTTTTCCCTACTCGGATATGCAACCTGCTGAAAAATTCCAAATTCTTCTAGGAAAAAAGTGAAAATGTGTAAACAATTTCAATTTTGCAAGCAGTGCTATCTAGATATATGTACCCCTAAGTTTGGATTTATACACAATGAATGCTTATAAATAACATTTACTGGTTCAGTGGTTTATAGTCAATGAATTAAATAGGAAAAAAGGAAAAAAGGTTCACTGGTTTATAGAACCGGTTCGGTTTGGTTTTACAAACTGTAAACCAGTTCGGTTCGGTTTTTTCTGAACTGAAAACTAGTTCGGTTCGATTTTCAAGCATAACTGAATTTTTCCCACCCCTAATGCCCATGCCTTTCTTGACGATGCTTCCATTGTTGGCTTGCCAATCATTAGGGATGAAGCTTCTACACTTCATGACGCCCCAATCCCTTCATTGGGATTCCATTTTTTAGAAACTTCTTTGAGCTATGCTTCTTTCATGGCATATACGTTGCAAGTTCATGTGACATTACAAATGTAGAGCACCACAATATCTTGTTGTATTGGTTCAAAACGTTTTTCATCTGTATTGGTTATGTGGTAGTTGTTCAAGAGTATTACCTATATGTTTCTCTTCTTCAAGACAAGAGAAACATTTTCTAGGGTTCTTATTTTCTGTCTTCTTTCTACCATTTTTTACACACCATTTTGGATCGATGAAAGGAATAAGTAGAAAGTCTTTGTTGGAAACAAGTTTTTCGCTTGTAGTAGTTATGTGGTAGTTGTTCAAAAGCTTTACCTATATGTTGTCATTCTTCAAGATAAGAGAAACATTTTCTAGGGTTCCTTTTTTCTTTCTTCTTTCTACCATTATTTACACACCATTTTGGATCTACTAAAGGAAACAAGTAGAAAGTCTTTCTCTTTCGTGTTTGCACAATCAATAGGTATCAGAGCTCGGTCTCAAGGTTGAGTACTTTATAGTATTTGAGGAAAAATCCAACGATTTAACATGTTTGGATTTAGTGAAGAAGTTGATGGAGGAAACATCAACATGCCACCTTTGTTTGATGAAGAACGTTTTGAGTAATGGAACGACTGCTCAAAAGTTTCTTTATTTCACAAGATCCTGAACTTTGGGACTTGGTGGAAGATGGTTATACTACTCCAAATAATACTTGTGGTATTGAGATTCCAAGGAAATAGATAGATGTTGATCAAAAAAAGATGTATAAGATGCATCATAAGTCAAGAACATTCATGATAAATGCAATCATTTTCAAGGAATTTGACAAATGCACCAACAAGAAGACAACAAAAAGTATTTATGATAGTCTAATTATGACCTATGAAGGAAGGAAACAAGTTCGAGAAGCAAAGACCAATCTCCTAGTAAAAAAGTATGACATGTGCAAGATGGAAGAAGCATGAAGACATTGAAAAAATGTTTTCCAGAGTCCAAACTTGGGTCTCATGATTAAAGATACTTGAGAAGAGTTATAGTATTTTTGATCATGTTAAGAAGATACTAAGAAGTCTACCAAGAAAGGGGATACCTAAGATCACTGACATTCAAGAGAAAAGGATGTGAATACTCTTAAGTTGGAAGAAATAATCAGCTATCTCAGATCACATGAAATTGAACTTACAAAGAATAAGCCCAAGATGAAGCAACCAACTTTGTCTTTGAAATCAAAGTAAAAGAAAGTTCTTAAGCAAACAACAAAATCAGAGGATGATGATTTAGAGGATCAGAATGGAGACCCCGAGGAAGAGGAATTGGCTTTCTAATCCACAAAAATTCAAAAGATGTGGCACAACAGAAAGAAGAAATTTCCTCAAATATATTCCAGGCAGTCGAGCTGCAGAAATGATGATAAATCTAACAAGAAAAGTATCATTTGCTATGGATGTAATGAACCTTCACACATCAAGTCAAATTTTTCAAATCTGGAGAAAGGAAAACATTTGAGGAAAGATTTCAAAGCCAAGAAGAAGAGTTGGATCTCTACATGGGATGATTCTAATGAATCATTTATTGATATAGTGCAAGAAAATTTGGCTTTTATGGCTCATACCAACTCTGCTTCTAGATCCAACATAAATTCTAACTCTGAATATGAATCAGCAGATGAAGAAATTGAGTTATCCTCAACAACAAGTTAAAACACCAATCATTGTACTCGGATAGTGGATGCTCGCGACACATGATGGGAGAAAAGTCTATGTTCCAAGAACTAACATTGAGCAAATGAGGCATAATGACTTTTGGAGGAAACCAATAAGGTTAGATCATTGGTCAAGGTACAATTGGTATCGGTACTTCTCATTCCATTAAAGATGTCTTGTTTGTTAAAGGTCTTAAGCATAATTTATAAAGTTTTAGTTAGTTTAATGATAATAATTACGATATTATATTTATCAAAAACATATGCAAGGAAATTAGTCAGAAGGATGGATATGTACTCTTTACAGGTCCGAGGCAAAACAATATTTATAAGATAAATCCATTTTGTCTAGAGAAAAAAGAGGGGAAGTGTTTGATGTCAGTAGATGAAGAGAAACTAATTTGGCACAAAAAATTAGGTCATGCAAACCATAGATT
The DNA here is from genome assembly GCA_037974775.1 of Cicer pinnatifidum. Classification (NCBI taxonomy): domain Eukaryota; kingdom Viridiplantae; phylum Streptophyta; class Magnoliopsida; order Fabales; family Fabaceae; genus Cicer; species Cicer pinnatifidum. The sequence goes on along the minus strand of JBBPBR010000001.1, from coordinate 38,204,647 downwards.
AATTTCAAAACTAAATAAACTTTATTTGTATTACTCCCATCAATTGAGTCTACCTCTTTTGATGAAGCATTGACAAATGACAGATGAATTCTTGCAATGCAAGAAGAGTTAAATGAATTTAAAAGAAATGATGTTGGGGTTCTAGTACCTAGACCAAAGAAGAATATTATTGGAACCAAGTGGGTTTTCAGAAACAAACTAAATGAAAAACATTAAGTGGTCATAAACAAGGCAAGACTTGTCGTATGTAAGAATCTAAATTTTATAAACTCTAATTGTTGTAATTTTAGTATATTTTGTGTTGAATTGCTTAGACTTTTTAGACTAGTTTTTGTTTTGTTAATTAAGTACCAACAATATTTTGTTAGAATTAGTAATATGTTTAATATATATATATATATATTTGGAGATCCGTTTAAAATTCGTTATAGGTGAATTTATCATCGATAAATTTTTTTAAATGTCACATGTTGCTAATAAATTCATTTGTTAATTGAGTTGCGACGAGAGTAAATATTTTTATTATATTAGATTGAGAAGTGAGTGATGTGATATGTGTAAGAGTGATTAGATGATATAATAGTAATATACCTAAATATTTAATTATAATATTCAATTTTATTGTTTGTAAGTTAAAAAA
>JBBPBR010000001.1:38190652-38203397 GCA_037974775.1 Cicer pinnatifidum | reverse complement strand
AAAAAAAAAAAATAATCCAAAATTGGTTCACTTTGATACATCAATCGTTATTGTCTTTATTAGGTACTACAAGTTTTATCTTAGTTCTTTATCTCTCACATATATGTCAATTCATATATTTGAATCACTTAGTTATTTAGTTATAACCTTTGTTATTTCTTTGATAATCTACTTGAGTGTGTCTCCATTTACTTAGGTATTCTTGTTTATCATTTTAAATTCTCTTAGTTTTGTCTTTGAGTTTTCCATCTTGAAACTCTTGTGTTGATAGTTTTTGTAGACTTGTTAAATTGTGTTTGAATTCTTGTTTGGGTTCTTTTTAAGAATTTGAAAGAGGAGTTTGAGTGGAAAAAGACAAGAGTGCACATCATTAAAAAAAGTCATCATTGAGTGATATACACGAGTGATATACACTCTTGAGTGTAAACACTTAGTGAGTGGTGAGGGTGTTATTTTTATTTTCTTAATGTGCTCTTGTCATTTACTTGATTATTGTGGTACTCGTTGTTAACATCATGAGTGGAAGTGGACTAAATCTCCCTTCTCCTATAACCGTTTTTCTTAAGGATCATTTTACAAAAATTTGGAATACTCAAAAAAATGCCTTGAGAGAAGGCTTAGGAATCAAAGAGATAGAAGATCTCATCATGGAAGATCTTTTCAAAATGAAAATGGGTTCAAAATCGAGGGAAAAAGTATACATAGATTTCATGAGGAGAGAAGAAAATATAAAGTTCGTGATGAGAAAGAAATGAAGCATGAAAAGAGATTTAGAGAAAAAGAAAGACGAAGAGAAGATTATGATGAGGATGAAATGAGGTATGAAAGAAAAAATAGAGAAAAAAAAGTATACAGATTATGGTGAGGAGGAACTGATGTATGAAAGGAGTAATAGAGAAAAAGTAAGGAGACTTAGAGATTTTGATAGAGATGATATGAGGTATCCAAAAGAGAAAAACCATGTAGAATATAAAAATAAGGATCAAGAAAAAAAAAGTATATCATATCATGAATGTATTAGAGATTTTGTATTGGATCTGAAGTATGTTGAATATCTTTATGAAAATGGATATGCATAAGAGACAAGAAAAGTAGAGAAACTAGCCTTGAGAGAGAAAAATAAAATCAAAGAAAATAAAGAGAAAGAAGAAAAAGATAAGTTAGCCTTGAGAGAGAAAAAAAAATAAAGAAAAGAAAGAAGAAGAGGAGAAATATTTAAGAGACAAAGGGCAAAAAATTGACTCTGACTATTTATCTAATTTTGATAATTATCCTGTGCAAATGCTTGCAGAAGTGTCTCTAAAAGAGGAATGTCATCAATACATTGACTTCGAAAGCAAAGAGAAAGATGATGGTAAAAATGAAAGTCTCTTCAAACAAGATAGTGAAATGAATGAAACAATGTTAGTGCTTGAAGGTGATTGGTCAAAGGTTTCTCAAAATGATACTTGCAAGAAAATTATTGAGTCACCATTTGTTTGTGAGGACGATAATGTTCATAAGCTTCAATTTGCTTTGAATCCATTAAAATACAAAGTAACATATTGTTTGCCACAAATTTCAATCAAATGAAGGTATATTTAGTCATGAACATCTTCATCAACGTATTCCAAATTTCCATTTGATCCCAGTGGATATGATGAGCTTGTGGTTTAGTTGGATTCTTTTTTCATGTACGGTATAATGGAGCTTAAATTTGTGGTCGAATTTCTTTAAGAATGAGAGAATGATAAGGATCTCAAGAGCATCAAGATGATCTATATTTTAATAAATTAGGATGAACTTTATTTATTTTTATTTGGTTTGTAATAATTCTTAGATCACTTTAATTTGAAATTCTAATAGTTTTAATATAGATTTAGTTGATGTAATATGTAAGTGAAGATACTTTGCTTCCTTACATTTAGTTTATTTTAGAGAAACACTATGTAAGTCCAATATGGACTTAGAGAATGGTGTCACTTATGATCTATTTAGGTTTAGAGATAGTTTTACTATAAATATGAATTTGTAACCCCATTGAAAGAATGTTAGAATGAATAATGAGAATTGTGAGTGAGTTAAGTCTCCTCTTTAAGTTCTTGGATGAGAATTTGCTTGAATCTTATCAATGATTTACTTACCATTGTGGCGATTCTCCATTGACTTATCAATTATCCTTGATTGTAGCACCTTCTTAATCTTCTCAACGTAATCTATATTGTTTCTTTATTTTCCCTTTTTATTTAAAAAAATCAATTGATTAGATCTTCAATTTTATTAGAAAGCACTCAAATCTAAATCAAGTCCACTGAATTCCCTTAGTTCCCTAACACTTTGACTCCAATGATGAAACATAACCACCCAAACCATAACTCATAAACTCCATATGCATCTACTTAGTACGATAACAATCACTAAGTATAACTAGGGTTGAGGTCGATAAAAATTTGGTCTCCATCTTGGAGTCTTTTAGAAACTCAGTTTGAGTGTCCCTCGCTAGTTGGCAAAAATTTGCAATACGAAATGGAAAATAAGATTATTTTTCCCAAAACAAATTTAAGTTAATAATTTTATCATGACTAATGGCAACCCAACTAACTAAAATTAGTTACCTAATCTCAATGAAAAATTTGCCGAATGACGATGCTTTTGTTTCGAACAAATTTCGCAGTTACAGTTTATCAATAATAATTATAAACAGAAAACTTTTTATCTATATCAATATATTTAATTTTTCACCGAAAAACATTATTTAACTATACCAATCAACCAAACATAACACTACGCCAAAAATGACATTTAACAGCGCCCCTTTTACAGCGCTTGCTAAACACAAGCGCTGTTGTAAATATATTTAAAAAATAACGGAGCCTTTTACAGCGCTTTTGTTGACAAGCGCTGTAAAACAAGCGTTGTTGTAGGTCATATAACGTTTGTGCATAACGTTATAAGGCTTTTACAGTGCTTGTCAAAAAAGCGCTGTAAAATGAAGCGCTTTCGCGTATTATTTACAGCGCTTTTTCACAAGGCTTTTGAAAAAGCGCTGTAAAAGGGTTATAAAAAAGCGCTGTAAAAGGGTTATATATATAACAGTAACCGCTTCAGTTTCCTCTTCATTACGTAAACTTCACTATCATCTCAACCTTCATCATTCTTCTCTTCTTTTGCAAACCCTATAATCCCATCCATTACGAACAGTATTTCCACGATCATCTCCTTCATTTCGAACCTTATTTCCATCCAATATCATCTCTCCCATTGCACATAATATATTCTGTGAACTTTCTGCGAACCCTCTTTTCTTCGCATTTCATCTTTCTTCGAACCATTATTCAGGTATTGATGTTATTAATTTTTTGTAATCATTAAAATACATGTTGAGCTTGTTCAAGATATACTGATACATGTTGAGCTTGTTTATAATAATGCATGATGCATGTTGAGCTTGTTGATATTATACTAAACTGCATGTTGAACTTGTTGTAGTTAAATGGATACAAACAAAGATTTAGAATGTCAAAATGAAGAAGTTGGCACCTCTAAGACTTATGAAAATGAAGTCATACGTGGTGCAACTATCATGCAAAAAGTCATTAATGCAAGAATTAATGGCATTAAATTTGAGGTATACTATACTCTGTTTGCTGTGTATTTTTTATCTTTTTTTAATAGCATGTACTTTCTATATGAGTTTATTAGGTTGGATTGAATAAGAGTGGTCAGCCAATTGACCCCAACAGCTCTATGTTTGTATGCTATATTGGGGCTGTTGTTCGCCAAAATGTCCCAATTACAATTGACGATTGGAGAGATAAGGCGTTGAAGGATGCCAAAGATATTATATGGAATGACATTCAAGTAAAATTTTTGATCCACTCTTTTGTCATTTATAATTTTTTTCGTTGAAATACTTTACTTATAATTTTTTTCATTGCAGACGACTTTTGTTCTTGATGAGGGACGAAAGTCTTATGTTTTGAGAGTTGTTGTGAAGATCCATCGTGGATTTAGATGCCATCTCTCAAATTTCTATCTAAAAGATAGAGAAGGAAACACAAGTGCTGAACCTCCAAAAATATATCAACATTATATATCAAACGATGAATGGAGAGAATTTGTTTCCAAACGTTCTGACCCCGCGTTTGTCGTAAGTGATTAATTTATTAGCATTTGTGTTTTATTATTCATATTCGTTGCATATTTTAAATTTTTACACAATTGCTATTTTTTTTATATAGAATATTAGTAAGGCAAATTGCGAACGGGCAAGCAATCCGACGCACCCATACAAAAAATCACGTATGGGATATGCACGTCTAGAGCAAAGACTTGTAAGTAATTAAACATCACTTTTAAAAATGCTATTGAACTTATCTTTTTAATGTTACATGTATTTTAGGAGACCATCGAACAAAGTTCTGAAAATGAAGAGGGCAACAAGGCTAGTTGCAGGGACATTATGGGTAAAGTTTTTAATGTCCCTGAGTATTCCGATCGAGTTAGGGGGAAAGGATTTGGTGTAACTCCCAAAAGCTTTTTTCCTCAAGAGAAGCGCCAAAAATCTTCCAACGAGGAAGTATTAGAGAAGCTCAGAATCCTATCAGAGCAAGTGGCACTCTTGGTGAATACGAATAAAGACAAGCATCTTCCGGATCAGCTCCAACGTGAAATACAATGGACAGTGAAACCGCGAGTTGCAACGTCGGTTTGAAAAGTATTCCCGAGGTAATTAATTACTTACTTGCTTATGTAATTACTTATGTATTAAACAATATTATATATTAACTGTACTTATGTTTTAACTATTGATTTAGGGTGTCACTTCATGTGTCCTATACTTGTCCTCGCCTACTCAACGGAAGGTGGGAAAAGGAAAATCGAACAATACTTCTGGAGAAGTATTGCACAATACTCCGATCCCTGCGGGCCATGTCAAAGTATCGCCTACTGTTGCTTTCAAACCAACTGCACCGTTGCCCATACTGGACAACGATGGAGATATGCAGTTATTAGGCGACGCTATTGGTAGTTACGTGGCATGGCCCACAAACCTTGTTGCCCTCGAAAAAAGGATTCCCAGAAACGAAACAGTTACATCTCCCGAAAAGGTTTGTCACATTTATTGCATAAGGTTTGTCATTTTTTCAGATTCAATAAACTAACATTTCTCCTCATTTTTGTAGGTCCAAATCAATAAACCAACCGTACAGCCAATAAAAGGAAGCAAACCTAAAAAATTGGAGGTTAATAGAGCTGCCAACTCACAAAGGTTGCCGGGTAATAAAGCTGCCAAACTTGGAGCAAGAAAAAAACTGGATCGAGGAAAATCGGTCGCCGCTGATGCTGCTCCTAATAAAAGTCAGCCATGCCTTGGTAAATACGGGGCGTGTCTTGACATTGAAATAAAAAGGAATATGGGCAGCAGCGACGATTCGCGCATCGTACACATGAATAAAGATATATTCGGAGATGAGTATGTTGAATATCTCGGAAAGGAGCACATATACGAACTTCTCGAACATAAGGAGCTCAGTGCTACTGTAATGAGCTTGTACATAAGGTAAAAAATACTTTTAATTTCATTTATTGGTAATTAATTAAATGTATTGGTAATTAATCTAGTTTAAAATTTTTATTGAAGGTTTTTGTATGAGAAGGTCGTGTGCACGAGGAAATTGTCAAATAAATACTCATTCTTGTCTCCGCATAAGATGTCGATGTGGAAACTCGATCCAGACAATGTAAAGAAATACATTATAGATATGTTTTTAGGAAATGTAGAAAATGATAAATTGTTCTTCGCACCATATAATTCAGGGTACGTAATTTTATCTTTTTTAATTGATGAGAATTTAATTTATTAGTTGTGTATAAACAAAATTGCTTAACCAATTTTTTGTTGTTGTAGGGCACATTGGGTGCTATTTGCAATCAATGCGGTCTCTAAAGTTATATACTATTTGGATCCTGTGCATGGAAATTACAACAATTACTCCGAAATAAAGACTATGCTCGACATGTAAGTAATATTCATTTATTTCTTACATATATATATATAAATAATGTGTTTGTTCATGCTATAATAATCACATTTATTCATTTGATAGTGCCTTAAAAGTTTTTCGAGCTCAAAGAGGTGCTACAGTGTCGAAGCAAAAGTCTAATAACATTACATGGATCCCAATAAAGTGCCCTCGTCAAACAAACAACATCGACTGTGGGTACTACGTATTGAGATTCATTAAGGAGATTGTTGACAAGAATAAAACTATTATTCCAGAAACGGTACGGTATTTTGATTATATGATTTTCATATATAAATTATCTATATATTTGATACTAACTTAATATAATATGTTAAATTTTTATATTGCAGTACTTTGATAATTCCAGTCCATCATATTCTGAGCAAGATCTGATGGAATTAAAGGAAGAATGGTGTGAGTATGTGGTTGAAATGAAAATTATTTGATTTTCTGGGAAATAGCATGCTGTTGGGCAAGGGATCTGAATATTATATGGTAGCTAGTGCATATTCTGTATATTTTTTTAGTTATTATATGTATATGATCATAGGACAATATATAAACATGCATATGAATATGTTGTAAATTAGGTTCAATGTATATGTAGTTAATTAGGTTGTGAATTAATGTTTTACAGGGTAATATATATGTATCTGATTGTGTGAACTGCTTATTGTAAATTACTGATGACTCTTCATCATATGCATAATTTTTTATTGATTTTAGTCTTATTTATCTTTAATCATTAGTTAATTTAATGAGTTATTTAATATATTTTGTTGATTTTAGTTATTTGATTTAATGAAATGTTTTTGTTCTTATTTGCTTAATTAAGTAGAGATTTTTCGTAGTTTTGCGTTGTTACTTTGTTTTAGTGCAGTGCTGAATTTTGGTGAAAATCCACATGACCTATATGGAGTCTTTCAGCCATATCTGGAGTTCTAGATGTTCAAGTGGAGTCAATCCAAGTGCTAATTAAAGCTAAGATCCATATCTACAACTTTCATGAAGACACCGGGACCAACTTCAGACTCGAAAGATGAGCAAAATACAAACTACGTCAGACAGTAGATGCTGTGCGCCTGGAGCGTATTTCCAACCATTCAGTACTGTCAATACGCGCCCGGAGCGCAAAGACCGCGCCTGGGGCGCGTGACACGCATCAACATTCATAAAAACACATTTTTTTTACTGTTTAGGGATCTTTTTGACTCCTGGGGAAGTTGAGAGACTCGTGCCCTAGCATAGAAACTCAAAGACGGCCGTTTCTAACGCCATTGGAGCAATTTTATCAAGAATCATTCATGAATCCTTCTTGTAACTCTTCTCTAATCTCTATCTTTTGTATCTCTGCCATGAGTAACTAAACCCTAATTATTAGGGATGAGTGTAACCAGATGAAACCCTTATTTTTCTGATTTGATTTCTAGTTATATGAATGAGTTTATTGAATTATTTTTCTCATCTCTGTGCTTAATGCTTTTTATTGCTTGATCAACATTAAAATGTTCTACGATTTGTATTTTGAAACGAAAGTGGACTTTACGAATGCTTGAGATGAGAAATTCATGAATATGTAGTCTAGGGATAGATGCATGTCATGAAACCAATTAAATTAGTTGCAAAGCCATAATTTACAAGAGAATTTCTATACGCTAATGCTTAATTCTAATCTTAAATCTACTAAGGAATTAGGGGTTACTTTGGAATTAAAGGTTCTGTCACTAAGACATTAGGGCAAGAATAATAAAGAGAATTCGGTAGTAATTCAATAAAGGAATTCAGTAACTAGGATCAAATTAGACACCAAGGTTGGATTCGAAGTGAAACTCATCCCTGACATTTTTCTCATTATAAAAGATCAATTTTATTACTGTTGTTAATTTCAAATATTATTCAATCAACTTGGGAACCTTTTGTTCAATTTTAGTAATTAAATATAATTCAATAGTAAAACGCAATCCTTGAGTTCGACACTCGGTACTACTGTTTTATTATTACTTGCAACGATTCAGTACACTTGCTGAAACGCTATCAATTACAGTGTTACAGGGTTATATATATGTATCTGATTGTGTTGTGTTGTGTTGTGTGAACTGATTCTGGTTGTGTTGTGTTGTGTGAACTGGTTCAAAATAATTTTGGATAAAAAGATAAAAAACAGCGATTTATAAAAAAAATGCCATAAAAAGCTAAAAAGCACTTTTCAAATATATATAGGGCTTTAAAAAAAAATACACATTTTATAGCGCTTTTTCGAAAAAGCGCTGTAAAATGTGCATCGATTGGACATTTTACAGCGCTTTTTTTAAAAAGCGTTGTAAAAGGTACACCAAAATATGAATTATGGGTATATCTTTTACAGCGCATTTTACAAAAAGCGCTGTAAAAGGTACACCAAATATATGAATTATGGGTCTGCCTTTTACAGTGCTTTTCTCAAAAAGCGCTGTAAAAGGTACACCAAATATATGAATTATGGGTCTTCCTTTTACAGCGCTTATTTTAAAAAACGCTGTAAAATCCACACCTAGTATACGAATTTTATACGCACATTTTACAGCGCTTGTTTTAAAAAGCGCTGTAAAATGTGCATAACAAGCGCGCGTTATATTTACATGATTTATAGCGCTTTTTATAAGCGATGTTGTATCTTTTACAGCGCTCGATTCCACAGCGCTTTTTGTTTTGAAAAAGCGCTGTAAAAGGCTTAAAAAAAGCGCTGTGAAAGGCTATTTTTGGCATAGTGTAAATTAAACAAATTTAATTTTTATCAAAATATGAGTTCGTTAGAAAATTAAATAATAGGTGCATTTTATCTCCTGTTACAAAAACAATCAAATTGGTATGTGTCATTTATATTAGAATCATGCATAGAGTCTTGCATTGGCGTTCATACTAACTGCATTTTCATTTTTGGTGTTAATTGATATATGTGAAAGTGTTGTCTTGTTATTGATGTCTATGTCTATATGTATGTGAATATTTTCTTAAAATAATAAGGATTCACTTTATGAATAATTGACTTGATGTTCTTAGTTGTATCTTTGGCCTTTGATGAAAAGGTAATTCGTGCTCTGTGTTGTGATATTTATTTGGTTATTTAATTTTGTTAAAAAGATATATAATATTTTTAAAATTAAGATTTTATGCATGTGTTTGTAATAATGATTATAACCATTTTCTTTTGAACAAAGCCATAATAAATGATTTTCTTAGAGCCAAACTAGTACAAAAGTTAAAAAGTTATCATTCCTTTAAAAATGGAATATTCAAATTGTTCTTTATAAAGTTCAATAGATTTTTAGCAAGGGGTTTGGTAAAATTGTCTTCCCATCGGTAGTCATGTCCATAAATTTAATATCTTAAATACTCTCTTAAACATAGTCTCTTATAAAACGATATTTAATCTCTATATATTTTGTTGTACAGTGTAAAAAAAGAATTTTTGGTTAAGCAAATAGCAGAATTTTTTATCCATAAGAGTAATGTGCTACAACATGATGTTGAAATGTATTTTTCTCCTGCAGTGGATAGAACATATATTTTATACTAGTTTACAACAAATTGTTGTTACATCTAGCCCTTCCCTTATAAAGATATTTTGTCTCAGTATAGTCGAGGACTTAATCCATTATTTCCATAAATAGCATTCAAGTATTCTATACCATGCCTCTTTAAGCTTTAAGTATTTTTCTATAGTCTCTCCAGGTTGTCGTCCTCATAACCTTCTTCAACTTTCTAGCATCCCGCCATTAAGGTTCATGAGAGTCGTTGTACCATTTCAAGTACCTCTTAGGGGTGAGTGTGTTGTTTCCACTATTGAGTAGATTTACATTAATTCTAGTTGACGTCTGGTTTGACACATACTTTGTTTCTAAAATTATAACTCTCATTGAATGGATATTACTTAACAAGTCCTATATTAGTACAAGTGTGTAGAACACTTTGACTGATATACATCATTTCTAACAACTTTTTATTGAGGGAATATTTCACTTATTCTTATGTTAATGTGTTATTGGTTTTCTCATATTTTATTCTAAACGCATAGCCTTTTACATTTTATACTCTCTGATCCGCTATCGCACACTGGTCAAATACAATTGATAAAATGTAAATAGAGGTAATAACTCGAGTCGTTTTGCAAGGACTTTTGATATAATAATATTAGCCAAATTGAAAGTTGAAATTAGAAATATGTTTTTTTATATTTTTGTTTTAACAGATGAGCAAAACGATTAATCCATTGATTCGAGTTTCAGACCTATCATATATTCTATCAATGAGTGCAATTTCAAATTTATGATTTTATTCTTACTTGACTATAGAATTGATCAAACAAGCGTAACCAATCTTATCTGAATTCGATTTCTTTGACTAGATTAAGCATCGCAATCATCAAAATATTACAAATAACGATTATGCGTCGCGAAATTATAATTCATTTAAATTAGAAACCAAAATCAAATTCTGTCAAATGAATTTAATCGATCCTATTGAAATTCAATTTAAGCAATCAAAATATAAATATAATCAAATAAATAGAGATAGAATCATGAATCAAAATTGACAGTGTGACCTGAATCTCAAGGTGTTGATGAAACTCTAAACTCGTAGATTAATCTTATAAAATTAGTCTTCCATGAAATTAAAATAAAAAGTGTTTAATTCTTGTAGCAATCTGAATCCTAAAATTTCATCCTTGTAAACGAAAGAAAACTTATGATATATAGTACTCGATTTTTGGGTTTTAGAGTTTAAAAACAAGTGATCCACTACTTAAAATTATTACAAAAGTCCATATTAAGAAAAACTGCAACTTAGGCCCAGTAAAGTTCGGCATTGGGCTTTTTATTCCAACACAAAGGTTGTAGCTCTGATTTTTAGCTTTCCAACGCCAGCTCGTATGCGCCAACACAAAGGTTGTAACTCAAGTTATGGTTTACAGAGCGAACAAGGGACTAAGTGTTTTCATAAAATTATAATTCAATTTCAACCCAAAGTTTAGAAACAAGGTAAAAAATTATTCTAAGTTATAAAGAGCTTTTAAAATACCAAATTAAAAAACTAGAAACACATCAATAAAGGAATTCAATAACTAGGATCAAATTAGACACCAAGGTTGGATTCGAAGTGAAACTCATCCCTGACATTTTTCTCATTATAAAAGATCAATTTTATTACTGTTGTTAATTTCAAATATTATTTCAATCAACTTGGGAACCTTTTATTCAATTTTAGTAATTAAATATAATTTAATAGTAAAACGCAATCCTTGAGTTCGACACTCGGTACTACCGTTTTATTATTACTTGCAACGATTTAGTACAATTGCTGAAACGCTATCAATTACAGTGTTACAGGGTTATATATATGTATCTGATTGTGTTGTGTTGTGTTGTGTTGTGTGAACTGATTCTGGTTGTGTTGTGTTGTGTGAACTGGTTCAAAATAATTTTGGATAAAAAGATAAAAGACAGCGCTTTATAAAAAAATGCCATAAAAAGCTAAAAAGCACTTTTCAAATATATATAGGGCTTTAAAAAAAAATACATATTTTACAGCGCTTTTTCGAAAAAGCGCTGTAAAATGTGCATCGGGTGGACATTTTACAGCGCTTTTTTTAAAAAGCGTTGTAAAAGGTACACCAAAATATGAATTATGGGTATGCCTTTTACAGCCCATTTTACAAAAAGCGCTGTAAAAGGTACACAAAATATATGAATTATGGGTCTGCCTTTTACAACGCTTTTCTCAAAAAGAGTTGTAAAAGGTACACCAAATATATGAATTATGGGTCTTCCTTTTACAGCGCTTATTTTAAAAAGCGCTGTAAAATCCACACCTAGTATACGAATTTTATACGCACATTGTACATCGCTTGTTTTAAAAAGCGCTGTAAAATGTGCATAACAAGCGCGCGTTATATTTACATGATTTATAGCGCTTTTTTTTAAGCGCTGTTGTATCTTTTACAGCGCTCGATTCCACAGCGCTTTTTGTTTTGAAAAAGAGCTGTAAAAGTCTAAAAAAAACGCTGTGAAAGGCTATTTTTGGCGTAGTGTAAATTAAATAAATTTAATTTTTATCAAAATATGAGTTCGTTAGAAAATTAAATAACGGGTGCATTTTATCTACTGTTACAAAAGCAATCAAATTGGTATGTGTCATTTATATTTGAATCATGCATAGAGTCTTGCATTGGCGTTCATACTAACTGCATTTTCATTTTTGGTGTTAATTGATATATGTGAAAGTGTTGTCTTGTTATTGATGTCTATGTCTATGTGTATGTGAATATTTTCTTAAAATAATAAGGACTCACTTTATGAATAATTGACTTGATGTTCTTAGTTGTATCTTTGGCCTTTGATGAAAAGGTAATTCGTGCTCTGTGTTGTGATATTTATTTGGTTATTTAATTTTGTTGAAAAGATATATAATATTTTTAAAATTAAGATTTTATGCATGTGTTTGTAATAATGATTATAACCATTTTCTTTTGAACAAAGCCATAATAAATGATTTTCTTAGAGCCAAACTAGTACAAAAGTTAAAAAGTTATCATTCCTTTAAAAATGGAATATTCAAATTCTTCTTTATAAAGTTTAATAGATTTTTAGCAAGGGGTTTTGTAAAATTGTCTTCCCATCGGTAGTCATGTCCATAAATTTATATTTTTCATTAATAAATATTTGTGATAAATAGTGGTATCAGTGATAAATATATATTAT
>JBBPBR010000001.1:38171062-38182289 GCA_037974775.1 Cicer pinnatifidum | reverse complement strand
AGGGAAAAGGGGGGGGCGAGAAGGTCGTGAGGTAGCATCGCCGGTAACGGGAATGGCCGGGGTGTTACAAAAAAAGGCGCCTTTTTTTCTCAATTGGTAGTGGGATCTGTGTGGAGGCGGTACTTATCCCTCAGGTACCGGGCTCGAATCCCACGGAAGGCAAAAACTCGCCAGATTTCCATGAGGGAAAGGGGGGGGCGAGAAGGTCGTGAGGTAGCATCGCCGGTAACGGGAATGGCCGGGGTGTTACACTTCATGTGTTCTATACTTGTCCTCGCCTACTCAACGGAAGGTGGGAAAAGGAAAATTGTACAATACTTCTGGAGAAGTATTGCATAATACTCCGATCCCTGCGGGCCATGTCAAAGTATCGCCTACTGTTGCGTTCGAACCAACTGCACCGTTGCCCATACCGGACAAAGATGGAGATATGCAGTTATTAGGCGACGCTATTGGAAGTTACGTGGCATGGCCCACAAACCTTGTTGCCCTCGAAAAAAGGATTCCCAGAAACGAAACAGTTACATCTCCCGAAAAGGTTTGTCATATTTATTGCATTGGGTTTGTCATTTTTTCAGATTCAATAAACTAACATTTCACCTCATTTTTGTAGGTCCAAATAAATAAACCAACCGTACAGCCAATAAAAGGCAGCAAACCTAAAAAATTGGAGGTTAATAGAGCTGCCAACTCACAAAGGTTGCCGGGTAATAAAGCTGCCAAACTTGCAGCAAGAAAAAAACTAGATCGAGGAAAATCGGTCGCCGCTGATGCTGCTCCTAATAAAAGTCAGCCATGCCTTGGTAAATACGGGGCGTGTCTTGACATCGAAATAAAAAGGAATATGGGCAGCAGCGACGATTCGCGCATCGTACACATGAATAAAGATATATTCGGAGATGAGTATGTTGAATATCTCGGAAAGGAGCACATATACGAACTTCTCGAACATAAGGAGCTCAGTGCTACTGTAATGAGATTGTTCATAAAGTAAAAAATACTTTTAATTTCATTTATTGGTAATTAATTAAATGTATTGGTAATTAATCTAGTTTAAAATTTTTATTGAAGGTTTTTGTATGAGAAGGTCGTGTGCACGAGGAAATTGTCAAATAAATACTCATTCTTGTCTCCGCATAAGATGTCGATGTGGAAACTCGATCCAGACAATGTAAAGAAATACATTGTAGATATGTTTTTAGGAAATATAGAAAATGATAAAACTCGATCCAGACAATGTAAAGAAATACAATGTTTTTATATACTATTTGGATCATGTGCATGGCAATTACAACAATCACTCCGAAATAAAGACTATGCTCGACACGTAAGTAATATTCATTTATTTCTTACATATATATATAAATAATGTGTTTGTTCATGCTACAATAATCACATTTATTCATTCGATAGTGCCTTAAAAGTTTTTCGAGCTCAAAGAGGTGCTACAGTGTCGAAGCAAAAGTCTAATAACATTACATGGATCCCAATAAAGTGCCCTCGTCAAACAAACAACATCGGTTGTGGGTACTATTTATTGAGATTCATTAAGGAGATTGTTGACAAGAATAAAACTATTATTCCAGAAATGGTACGGTATTTTGATTATATGATTTTCATATATAAATTATCTATATATTTGATACTAACTTAATATAATATGTTAAATTTTTATATTGCAGTACTTTGACAATTCCAGTCCATCATATTCTGAGCAAGATCTGATGGAATTAAAGGAAGAATGGTGTGAGTATGTGCTTGAAATGAAAATTATTTGATTTTCTGGGAAATAGCATGCTGCTGGGCAATGGATCTGAATATTATATGGTAGCTAGTGCATATTCTGTATATTTTTTTAGTTATTATATGTATATGATCATAGGACAATATATAAACATGCATATGAATATGTTGTAAATTAGGTTCAATGTATATGTAGTTAATTAGGTTGTAAATTAATGTTTTACAGGGTAATATATATGTATCTGATTGTGTGAACTGCTTATTGTAAATTACTGATGACTCTTCATCATATGCATAATTTTTATTGATTTTAGTCTTATTTATCTTTAATCATTAGTTAATTTAATGAGTTATTTAATATATTTTGTTGATTTTAGTTATTTGATTTAATGAAATGTTTTTGTTCTTATTTGCTTAATTAAGTAGAGATTTTTCGTAGTTTTGCGTTGTTACTTTGTTTTAGTGCAGTGCTGAATTTTGGTGAGAAATCAACATGACCTATATGGAGTATTTCAGCCATATCTGGAGTTCTAGATGTTCAAGTGGAGTCAATCCAAGTGCTAATTAAAGCTAAGATCCATATCTACAACTTTCATGAAGACACCGGGACCAACTTCAGAATCGAAAGATGAGCAAAATAAAAACTACGTCAGACAGCAGATGATGTGCGCCTGGAGCGCATTTCCAGCCATTCAGTACTATCAATACGCGCCCGGAGCGCAAAGACCGCGCCTGGGGCGCGTGACGCACATCAACATTCATAAAAACGCATTTTTTACTGTTTAGGGATCTTTTTGACTCCTGGGGAAGTTGAGAGACTTGTGCCCTAGCATAGAAACTCAAAGACGGCCGTTTCTAACGCCATTGGAGCAATTTTATCAAGAATCATTCATGAATCCTTCTTGTAACTCTTCTCTAATCTCTATCTTTTGTATCTCTGCCATGAGTAACTAAACCCTAATTGTTAGGGATGAGTGTAACCAGATGAAACCCTTATTTTTCTGATTTGATTTCTAGTTATATGAATGAGTTTATTGAATTATTTTTCTCATCTCTGTGCTTAATGCTTTTTATTGCTTGATCAACATTAAAATGTTCTACGATTTGTATTTTGAAACGAAAGTGGACTTTACGAATGCTTGAGATGAGAAATTCATGAATTTGTAGTCTAGGGATAGATGCATGTCATGAAACCAATTAAATTAGTTTCAAAGCCATAATTTACAAGAGACTTTCTATCCGCTAATGCCTAATTCTAATCTTAAATCTACTAAGGAATTAGGGGTTACTTTGGAATTAAAGGTTCTGTCACTAAGACATTAGGGCAAGAATAATAAAGAGAATTCGGTAGTAATTCAATAAAGGAATTCAGTAACTAGGATCAAATTAGACACCAAGGTTGGATTCGAAGTGAAACTCATCCCTGACATTTTTCTCATTATAAAAGATCAATTTTATTACTGTTGTTAATTTCAAATATTATTTCAATCAACTTGGGAACCTTTTATTCAATTTTAGTAATTAAATATAATTTAATAGTAAAACGCAATCCTTGAGTTCGACACTCGGTACTACCGTTTTATTATTACTTGCAACGATTTAGTACAATTGCTGAAACGCTATCAATTACAGTGTTACAGGGTTATATATATGTATCTGATTGTGTTGTGTTGTGTTGTGTTATGTGAACTGATTCTGGTTGTGTTGTGTTGTGTGAACTGGTTCAAAATAATTTTGGATAAAAAGATAAAAGACAGCGCTTTATAAAAAAATGCCATAAAAAGCTAAAAAGCACTTTTCAAATATATATAGGGCTTTAAAAAAAAATACATATTTTACAGCGCTTTTTCGAAAAAGCGCTGTAAAATGTGCATCGGGTGGACATTTTACAGCGTTTTTTTTAAAAAGCGTTGTAAAAGGTACACCAAAATATGAATTATGGGTATGCCTTTTACAGCCCATTTTACAAAAAGCGCTGTAAAAGGTACACAAAATATATGAATTATGGGTCTGCCTTTTACAGCGCTTTTCTCAAAAAGCGTTGTAAAAGGTACACCAAATATATGAATTATGGGTCTTCCTTTTACAGCGCTTATTTTAAAAAGCGCTGTAAAATCCACACCTAGTATACGAATTTTATACGCACATTGTACATCGCTTGTTTTAAAAAGCGCTGTAAAATGTGCATAACAAGCGCGCGTTATATTTACATGATTTATAGCGCTTTTTTTTAAGCGCTGTTGTATCTTTTACAGCGCTCGATTCCACAGCGCTTTTTGTTTTGAAAAAGAGCTGTAAAAGTCTAAAAAAAAGACTATTTTTGGCGTAGTGTAAATTAAATAAATTTAATTTTTATCAAAATATGAGTTCGTTAGAAAATTAAATAACGGGTGCATTTTATCTCCTGTTACAAAAGCAATCAAATTGGTATGTGTCATTTATATTTGAATCATGCATAGAGTCTTGCATTGGCGTTCATACTAACTGCATTTTCATTTTTGGTGTTAATTGATATATGTGAAAGTGTTGTCTTGTTATTGATGTCTATGTCTATGTGTATGTGAATATTTTCTTAAAATAATAAGGACTCACTTTATGAATAATTGACTTGATGTTCTTAGTTGTATCTTTGGCCTTTGATGAAAAGGTAATTCGTGCTCTGTGTTGTGATATTTATTTGGTTATTTAATTTTGTTGAAAAGATATATAATATTTTTAAAATTAAGATTTTATGCATGTGTTTGTAATAATGATTATAACCATTTTCTTTTGAACAAAGCCATAATAAATGATTTTCTTAGAGCCAAACTAGTACAAAAGTTAAAAAGTTATCATTCCTTTAAAAATGGAATATTCAAATTCTTCTTTATAAAGTTCAATAGATTTTTAGCAAGGGGTTTTGTAAAATTGTCTTCCCATCGGTAGTCATGTCCATAAATTTAATATCTTAAATACTCTCTTAAACATAGTCTCTTATAAAACGATATTTAATCTCTATATATTTTGTTGTACAGTGTAAAAACAGAATTTTTGGTTAAGCAAATAGCAGAATTTTTTATCCACAAGAGTAATGTGCTACAACATGATGTTGAAATGTATTTTTCTCCAGCAGTGGATAGAACATATATTTTATACTAGTTTACAACAAATTGTTGCTACATCTAGTCCTTTCCTTATAAAGATATTTTGTCTCAGTATAGTCGAGGACTTAATCCATTATTTCCATAAATAGCATTCAAGTATTCTATACTCTGCCTCTTTAAGCTTTAAGTATTTTTCTATAGTCTCTCTAGGTTGTCGTCCTCATAACCTTCTTCAACTTTCTAGCATCCCGCCATTAAGGTTCATGAGAGTCGTTGTACCATTTCAAGTACCTCTTAGGGGTGAGTGTGTTGTTTCCACTATTGAGTAGATTTACATTAATTCTAGTTGACGTCTGGTTTGACACATACTTTGTTTCTAAAATTATAACTCTCATTGAATTGATATTACTTAACAAGTCCTATATTATTACAAGTGTGTAGAACACTTTGACTGATATACATCATTTCTAACAAATTTTTATTGAGGGAATATTTCACTTATTCTTATGTTAATGTGTTCTTGGTTTTCTCATATTTTATTCTAAACGCATAGCCTTTTACATTTTATACTCTCTGATCCGCTATCGCACACTGGTCAAATACAATTGATAAAATGTAAATAGAGGTAATAACTCGAGTCGTTTTGCAAGGACTTTTGATATAATAATATTAGCCAAATTGAAAGTTGAAATTAGAAATAGGTTTTTTTATATTTTTGTTTTAACAGATGAGCAAAACGATTAATCCATTGATTCGAGTTTCAGACCTATCATATATTCTATCAATGAGTGCAATATCTAATTTATGATTTTATTCTTACTTGACTATAGAATTGATCAAACAAGCGTAACCAATCTTATCTGAATTCGATTTCTTTGACAGGATTAAGCATCACAATCATCAAAATATTACAAATAACGATTAAGCGTCGCGAAATTATAATTCATTTAAATTAGAAACCAAAACCAAATTCTGTCAAATGAATTTAATCGATCCTATTGAAATTCAATTTAAGCAATCAAAATATAAATATAATCAAATAAATAGAGATATAATCATGAATCAAAATTGAAAGTGTAACCTGAATCTCAAGGTGTTGATGAAACTCTAAACTCGTAGATTAATCCTATAAAATTAGTCTTCCATGAAATTAAAATAAAAAGTGTTTAATTCTTGTAGCAATCTGAATCCTAAAATTTCATCCTTGTAAGCAAAAGAAAACTTATGATATATAGTACTCGATTTTTGGGCTTTAGAGTTTAAAAACAAGTGGTCCACTACTTAAAATTATTACAAAAGTCCATATTAAGAAAAACTGCAACTTAGGCCCAGTAAAGTTCGGCATTGGGCTTTTTATTCCAACACAAAGGTTGTAGCTCTGATTTTTAGCTTTCCAACGCCAGCTCGTATGCGCCAACACAAAGGTTGTAACTCAAGTTATGGTCTACAAAGCGAACAAGGGACTAAGTGTTTTCATAAAATTATAATTCAATTTCGACCCAAAGTTTAGAAACAAGGTAAAAAATTATTCTAAGTTATAAAGAGCTTTTAAAATACCAAATTAAAAAACTAGAAACATGTGCTCAAATGCTTTGATCACTCTCACATATAATGGACTAAGTGATTTCTTCTAAAAAGGAGAGATGAAGTGTTTGTTGATAATATTACTGTCGGAAATCTTTAATCACCATTTACGGTATATCAGTCTTTCATATGTATCCATATATATTTTCATGAATGATTTTGTGTATCTTAGTATGAGGATATGGAAGTAGAGGATACTACTATCAGAGTACGTATCATAGACCATCATCAGACAAAATAGCTTCAGGGTGATTAGAAGATCCGTGAAGCTTTGTCTTCTTGGGACAATGACTTTATCCGATCATTGACTATCATCAATGCATTGACTTCTTCAAATCATTGACTTCTTTAGAGTGTTGCCTTTTATTTGGAGTGTTAACTCTTCTTCAGAGCATTGACTTTTTCCATAGGATACACAATAGATCATATTCAAACGCTTGGTGTGATTATTAGAGGCAATAACTTATTTGTCACTCTTATCACATGCAGACGAGCAATTGCTTGTTGAATTCATCATAGTCAAACGATCACATGCAGATTGTATTCATTTGAGGCACACAATCCAAAACACATTTGTGTTCATTAGAGGTAACTGGAACATAACATATATGTGTTCATTAGAGACAGTTAAACAAGGCATTGCTTGGGTTTCTAGAGGCAACTAAGACACAACCTCGCTCTCATCACAACAGTTAATCAAAGCTTTCTTATTTTTCCAGAGTCAACTAGAGCTTACTGAAGGTGCAAACACGAGAATGAGAGTTGAATTGTGTTTGACAAAGTTGACAACTTTTTACTAATTTGAAGAAGGTTGATTGGTTTTTATGATAACTTGGATAAGAACCAATCAAATTTGGAGGTAGCAAACAATGAAAGTGTAAATAATTTGACTCATAGATTTATTCTAGTTCACCACTAACTTGGTTACATCTAGTCCCCTCATTCAAAAGGCTTTAATTCATTGAGTCAATTACCTTAAATTACAAAACACTTGACCCTCGAAGCCAGTCTTCCCAAACAACTTGACAAGCCCAAACTTTTGAGGAACTAACCACATTGACCCTACAAGTCAAGTCTTCTCCTCAGAACCTGACAACCCCATATTGAAGAAGGAACTAAACCACTATCGGATTGGATACAAAAGATTGGAATTTGAGTAGTTTGTTTCTAACAAAGTTGATAATAATAATAATAATAATAATAATAATAATAATAATAATAATAATAATAATAATAATAATAATAATAATAATAACTCTCACACTTTAAGAAAATAAATTTGAAATTTTGAGTTTGAATTCTTCTACTCTTTTCTGTTTTTTTTTTTTTATGATTTTCTTCTTCAGTCTTGAGAATCTATTTATAGTTAAAATTTAGGCTTC
This sequence comes from Cicer pinnatifidum, assembly GCA_037974775.1. Taxonomy (NCBI): domain Eukaryota; kingdom Viridiplantae; phylum Streptophyta; class Magnoliopsida; order Fabales; family Fabaceae; genus Cicer; species Cicer pinnatifidum. The sequence goes on along the minus strand of JBBPBR010000001.1, from coordinate 38,174,497 downwards.
AATTCAGTCCTTGTTTAATTCTAAATTGTATCTTGTTCATATTGAGTTTGTAAATTATTTAGATGGATTATGTTTCTATTTTGTTTAAATTGAGTTTATAAATTCTTCAGATTGATTCTACTCATATCTTATTGTAGATAAATCTACAAATCTTGTCAATATCTTCTTTTCAACTTGATCAAAGATTTTCTTCAATTATAAATATGAATCAAATCTTATTTTAGATTTTTGACAATTATAAATATGAATCAAATCTTATTATATGTAATTTACTTGTAATTTATGCAACGTTAAAATGGATGGTCATTAATATAAGTTTTGTCTTCTAACTTAATCTGCACACTCAGCACACACAATTAGGAAGATAATTGTTCTTTATTTGTTTGTTTTTGTTATCATCAAAACACCAATCAAATAATTGTAACTAAAACTACTTTTGCACTAACGTAAATCCTTGAGAGTGAAGGGACTGAATGTAGCTATCATGTTGATGGTGAACGAGGATAAACTAATTCGTTTTCTTCTTATTATTTGTTTTTACTTTTAACATCACTATTTTATAATATGTTTTAATAATTTTATTTTAAAACCAAAACACAATTCATACACCGCCATTTCTTGTGTTTTCTCTCCTCATTTGTCTCTTGATGAAGCCACAAATGCTCAAAATATGGCACACTTTGCGCGTGTCATGGAATTCAATCACTTGCAATACTTTTCCTAGATGCTAATCAAATTACTATCCAATGATATTTAACGCGAATAATGAGGTAACTACTTTTCCTTCTTCCTTTAAATTTCAAAGCATGTGGATTAATAATGTTGACTGTAGAAGATTTATCACTGATCATTATAAGGAAACTATTATAGGATGTCCATGTTTATTTTGTCTAATAACTTTAGATATCTCAAAGCTAAAATAAAAGTGTTCGGATAAGGATGTTTATTGTGATATTCATCACAACGTTAGAAGAGCCATTGAAGTCATGGATTCAATCCAACAAAGATTAGGTGGTGAGTACTTTGATGCTCTAGATTTGGAAGAGATGAAGGCTCAAATTGAGCTTGATAAAGCAGTTTCTTTTTAAAGAAAAAATATAAAGTTGTTTCTTATGGTATGGCTGCATAGACAGGGAGAATCTTATCACTCTTTCTTGGTATAAATTGTGCTCTTCTTTGGAGTGTGGTGGATTAGGCCTCATAAGTATTGTGAAGATCAATAAAGAAAGTAGTCTTAAGGTGTGGTGGAACGTCTTAACTAAGAATAATCAAAGTGTAAGAGTTCTTAATTAGAAGCAGATTCTTCGTCAACAAGCGACATGCTACTTACTAGTTACATAAATTCCTCCATTTGGTCGGGTTTACAAAATATGTTTGATAGTGGCACAAATATTAACTTCTGGTCTGATAAGTGGCTCCAAAATAGAATATTTGATGTGTTTGATCTTGACATTTTTTTTTTATCAAAGCTCAACTCCACTATGGTTGATTATATTAGACATGGTAAATGGTATTTTCCAAGTATAATGCTGCAAAGAATTACTCACTTGTGTGATGACATCCAAAAAATGATTATCCCAACTAGTTCAACTCCTAATACTAGAGTTTGGGATCACTCCAAATTTGGAAAGCTTGAATATAAAGGTGTATATAATAGAATATCAACATCCTTCAATAATTCATTTGTTCTCATTGTATTCCTCCTGGCACGTCTTTCCATTTATGGAGAGGCTTTTGTAATGTGGTGGCTATCGAAGATAATTTGAGGAAGAGAGGATTGGTTATGGTTTCTTGTTGTTGCTTGTGTGGCAAATATTATGAGTCAGCTAACCACATTTTTATTTAGTGTGATTTTGCAGGTATTTATGGAATTGGTTTGCTAATGTATTGCAGGTGCAACCAAATTATAGTTCCTCTAATGAAGTTCTCAATTTTTGCAACCAGAATTGGATTAAACAAACCAAAGATCTTATTCTTTTATCACAAACATTATTTGGATGATATGGAAGTGCATGAATCTTATTAGCATCATAAGATGTGAGGTATCTTTGTCAGCTAATCACTCCAGAGGTAGCATGTATTCGTCAATTTGTGAGTTTCAAATTTGTAAAGATTTTGATGTTAAATGTCACCCTTTTTCGGCTCACAAAATAATTTTAACATAATTGGTATTGTCCTCTTTTATCTTGGGTGATATGTAACACTTATGGCACGCCTAGAGGTTGTCCTTGGCTTTCAACATGTGGAGGAATTTTAAGAGATCATGATGGAAATTTTATTGGTGGTTTCTTTGAGTCCTTAGGAATCGCTATTGCTTTACAAGTTACGGAGTGTACAATAAAATGAAGAGAGAAAAACACAATAAAAGTGTGTATGACTTGTTTTTATAAAGTTTTTTATGTTAAGGGGTTAGTGTCATGATAGAATTAGAGCATATGGCCGAATTGAGGTCTTGAGGGGATATCGGTAGGAAGGTCTTACATGAAAGGTGTGATCAATACCTCTGAGACATTCCAATTGTATAATGACACCTTATCGACTAGACTCTCTAGTTCGGTGGGCAATAGGTGGTTTCTCTACTTGCACTAACTTGGAGTAGTTGGACTCATGTGTTGGAGTTAGTTGGTGATTAGCTAGCATTGCATCATATGTGTAATTACATTAATGGAGTCACTATGATATGTGTTATATGTGAATTGTTGTTATATGATTGTATATGTGTAGATGTTGTGTGAAATATATGTCCGATGATAAGTTCATCGAATTGAATGCTAATAATAATTGGTAATAGATAAAATAATATTGTATGTTGTTTAGGAATCTATTATACTCATTATTTATGTTTTGTATGCTTGCATAGTGATTTTCATTGTGCAGACCAACATTTTTTCATATATACTATGGTCTATAGATCTTTTCGAAGTTCTTGCAATACGATGTCAAGGGTTAAGGACTAGCAATCCAATATATTCACCAACATTTTTTCAAATATACTATGGTATACAAATCTTCTTGAAGTTCTTGCAATGTGATGTTCGAGGTTTAAGACTATCAATCCATATATTCTAATTACATTAGGCTCGGACTAAATGACAAACAATTTTAGGGTATTTGTATAATTAGAAGTTTTGGAAAAGTATAAATAATTTTATTTACAAGTTGATTAATATGTTAAAAAAATATTTAACTTTCATCAATTTATCTCATACTTTAATTGTTATATATTGAAAGTGTAAAAAAATTTTACTTGTGAGTATATCAGAATCATTAATGGACATCACTTTAAAGGTAATTATAATAAAAGTCAAACATATTTAATGATTTAACGGTTGTGATTGACTGACAATATAAAAACTCTTTACAATAATAATATATACGAATTAAATCGTTTGTCCCATGTTCTTTTATATATTAGTGGAGAATATGTGTCCTGTA
>JBBPBR010000001.1:38148617-38169763 GCA_037974775.1 Cicer pinnatifidum | reverse complement strand
TAATCTTCATGTTAAACATACATTTTATGAAACAAGTAAGTTTCCTATTTATTTTTTATCCATTATTTTTATGTTTATATAACTCACAAAAATCCAACATTGTACTTAACATTTTTTTGGAGAAGTTTACGAATACAACATTTAGGGACAAAATTCCTTTATCAATGTAATCATTTGTAGCAAAAATGAATCAAAGTCTGACAGTTGTTAGTTAATTGTTTGGCTTAATTTTAATTTAGACAACAATATTATTTACATATTCTAACTAGTTCCTTTTGTGCGCTTACAAAAATTCTTCCTTTGATATTATGTTGCCTTTGTAAATCTTGATCGTGAAAAGTTAACGTAAAAATAAAAAATATGAAAATATGAAAACAATGATGACACGTTAAAGTAACTAAGATAAAGTGATTAAATTGATTGTTAAAGAGACAAATACAATGTTTTAATATATTTAATTTTTATTTTATGATGATTATAGTTTTATGAAAGGTTTCTTAGTTACTCCATTATTTAACTGTAGTACACTAAGGATGGAATTTTTACCGTATAAAATGATCAACAATTGTTTGTTTCTTATATACAAAGCACGTAAAATGTCTAAAATTCTTTTATTTGTTATGGGTATTATCCTTTTCTTTTCCCAATTTCTTCTAAGTTACGGTTGTTTGTTAGACTTCATCTGCAGCGCTAGCGATGAATGCTCATCTGCTCATTGTGGCGTTGGTGGAATTGGAGTGTGTCGTTTGAGCTGTTGTACATGTGACTATGGCGTTTAAGTCAAAAAATATTTGATAATTAATTTTAAGTCAATAGTTTTATTATTGTAAAATAAAGTTTATTTTCAAGCTATCCATAATATTATTTCTCTCACATTTTATTTTATAATAAAATCATGCAAATGTTGGGTCTATGATCTTTTTAGAAGATATGAATAACTATAGTTTCACTACATAATTATGGTATATGTAGTATGGTATATGTTTCTCTTGTATGTGTTTTTTTCTCCAATTTTCCCACACATTTTTGTCGTATAATTAGGTTAAGTTTCACAAATAGAACGTTGGAGTGTCTTGGGATAAAATGCTCCCAATATGGCGAATAATCCCCATCCCATGACAAGATATAACGGTTTGCAAAAATGTTGAATTTTCTAACTTCTAATTGCTACACTCACTTTATCAATTTTATAACATGTTAATAACCCAAACAAATTCATGAATCCCATGTATCTATAGACTAAATATTTAGACTTTCATGTATAAATACTCGATACACAGCTAACTCACAAAACATTAGACCCACGACTCAAGATATTTAACATATTCTACTCGGCCTGATTGAGAATACCTACTTCGATACCAACTAATATGACACCTTAAATCCAACATTGTTATTTTATTAAAAAAAATAATTAAAAAAAAAAAATATCATTACGTGAACTTTGTAGCTGAAAATCAAATTTGGAAAAAAAAAAAAAAAACTAGATTATTTATACATCACACTAATGAATGGCGTCACATTACTCTACTTTCATAATTACTCAAAACATAACTAATTTCAATCTAATTAAACAAAATATTTACAATTTATAATACTCATTAACTAAAATATGTATACAATTATCAAAGCATAGAAAATCCACATATACAGAAAATTATTCATAAAGTTAATTAACGTATATCCTAAAACACTTTTAATACTAAATTAACTTTTTAAAATCCTATTTCATTAATAAAGTAGTTTATTATAATATTTAGGATGTTAAACGAACTCAAGGCCATGCTCACTCACAAAGAAATTCACAATTCCAACAAGGTCCTGATAAGGATCTCAAGAGCATGAAGATGATCCATATTTTAATAAATTAGGATGAATTTTATTTATTTTCATTTGGTTTGTAATAATTATTAGTTTTCTTTAATTTGACATTCTAATATTTTTAATAAGATTTAGACAATGTTATATGTAAGTGAAAATACTTTACTTTCTTACATTTAGTTTATTTTAGAAAAACATGATGTAAGCCCAATATGGACCTTGAGAATGGTGTCACTTATTACCAATTTAGGTATAGAGATAATTTTACTATAAATATGAATTTGTAACCACATTGAAAGAAAGCTGAAATGAATTAGAATTTCTCTAATGAGAATTGTGAATGAGTTAGGTCTCCTCTTTAAGTCTTGGATTTGAACTTGTTTAAATCTTATCAATGAGTTCCTTACCATTATGGCGATTCTCCATGGGCTTATCAATCATCCTTGATTGTGGCGCCTTCTTCATCTTCTCAACCTAATCTATCTTTGTTTCTTTATTTTCCATTTAATATTTTATCATTCTATTTGAAAAAATCACTTAGTTAGATCTCCAATCTCGTGTGGAAGCACTAAATCCATATTATTTGGTATTCAAAGCTTGTCACCAAGTGGTAATATTTGTTCTTAATTTATATTTTCATGATTTTGAAGTTTTTGGAAAATTTGAAGTTTTGGGTTAATTTCTTGAAACTTGATTTTTTTTTTTTTTAATCTTCAGTTGCTAGTTGATTATAAGTGTTATAATATGTTTGAAAAGATTTAATTTGATGATTATTTGCTTTATTTGGTGTGAAATTCGAAATCTAGAGTTGCTGGAAAAAGAAATATGCATTTTATCATCTTCACTTGCAACTCTCTTTGAATCAAAATTTCATTTACAAATTTGTTTTTGATATTATTTCTTCCATACATGTCTGATTCTAGAAATTCAAAAGCCTAAATTGGTTAGAAATATGAGAAGATTAATCTGAAAAGATAATAAATACAAAAAATTATTCTGGACAAAAGCACTTATTGAAAACAAGACATTTTTTCAAAAAAAAAAAAATTAATCCAAAATTGGTTCACTTTGATACATCAATCATTATTGTCTTTATTAGGTACTACAAGTTTTATCTTAGTACTTTATCTCTCACATATATGTCAATTCATATATTTGGATCACTTAGTTATTTAGTTATAACCTTTGTTATTTCTTTGATAATCTACTTGAGTGTGTCTCCATTTACTTAGTTATTCTTGTTTATCATTTTAAATTCTCTTAGTTTTGTCTTTGAGTTTTCCATCTTGAAACTCTTGTGTTGATAGTTTTTGTAGACTTGTTAAATTGTGTTTGAATTCTTGTTTGGGTTCTTTTTAAGAATTTGAAAGAAGAGTTTGAGTGGAAAAAGACAAGAGTGCACATCATTAAAAAAAGTCATCATTGAGTGATATACACGAGTGATATACACTCTTGAGTGTAAACACTTAGTGAGTGGTGAGGGTGTTATTTTTATTTTCTTAATGTGCTCTTGTCATTTACTTGATTATTGTGGTACTCGTTGTTAACATCATGAGTGAAAGTGAACTAAATCTCCCTTCTCCTATAACCGTTTTTCTTAAGGATCATTTTACAAAAATTTGGAATACTCAAATAAATGCCTTGAGAAAACGCTTATGAATCAAAGAGATAGAAGATCTCATCATGGAAGATCTTTTCAAAATGAAAATGGGTTCAAAATCGAGGGAAAAAGTATACATAGATTTCATGAGGAGAGAAGAAAATATAAAGGTCGTGATGAGAAAGAAATGAAGCATGAAAAGATATTTAGAGAAAAAGAAAGACGAAGAGAAGATTATGATGTGGATGAAATGAGGTATGAAAGAAAAAATAGAGAAAAAAAAAAATATACAGATTATGGTGAGGAGGAACTGATGTATGAAAGGAGAAATAGAGAAAAAGTAAGGAGACTTAGAGATTTTGATAGAGATGATATGAGGTATCCAAAAGAGAAAAACCATGTAGAATATAAAAATAAGGATCAAGAAAAAAAAAGTATATCATATCATGAATGTATTAGAGATTTTGTATTGGATCTGAAGTATGTTGAATATCTTTATGAAAATGGATATGCATAAGAGACAAGAAAAGTAGAGAAACTAGCCTTGAGAGAGAAAAATAAAATCAAAGAAAATAAAGAGAAAGAAGAAAAAGATAAGTTAGCCTTGAGAGAGAAAAAAAAATAAAGAAAAGAAAGAAGAAGAGGAGAAATATTTAAGAGACAAATGGCAAAAAATTGACTCTGACTATTTATCTAATTTTGATAATTATCCTGTGCAAATGCTTGAAGAAGTGTCTCTAAAAGAGGAATGTCATCAATACATTGACTTTGAAAGCAAAGAGAAAGATGATGGTAAAAATGAAAGTCTCTTCAAACAAGATAGTGAAATGAATGAAACAATGTTAGTGCTTGAAGGTGATTGGTCAAAGGTTTCTCAAAATGATACTTGCAAGAAAATTATTGAGTCACCATTTGTTTGTGAGGACGATAATCTTCATAAGCTTCAATTTGCTTTGAATCCTTTAAAATACAAAGTAACATATTGTTTGCCACAAATTTCAATCAAATGAAGGTATATTTAGTCATGAACATCTTCATCTACGTATTCTAAATTTCCATTTGATCCCAGTGGATATGATGAGCTTGTGGTTTAGTTGGATTCTTTTTTCATGTACGGTATAATGGAGCTTAAATTTGTGGTCGAATTTCTTTAAGAATGAGAGAATGATAAGGATCTCAAGAGCATCAAGATGATCTATATTTTAATAAATTAGGATGAACTTTATTTATTTTTATTTGGTTTGTAATAATTCTTAGATCACTTTAATTTGAAATTCTAATAGTTTTAATATAGATTTAGTTGATGTAATATGTAAGTGAAGATACTTTGCTTCCTTACATTTAGTTTATTTTAGAGAAACACTATGTAAGTCCAATATGGACTTAGAGAATGGTGTCACTTATGATCCATTTAGGTTTAGAGATAGTTTTACTATAAATATGAATTTGTAACCCCATTGAAAGACTGTTAGAATGAATAATGAGAATTGTGAGTGAGTTAAGTCTCCTCTTTAAGTTCTTGGATGAGAATTTGCTTGAATCTTATCAATGATTTCCTTACCATTGTGGCGATTCTCCATTGACTTATCAATTATCCTTGATTGTAGCACCTTCTTAATCTTCTCAACGTAATCTATATTGTTTCTTTATTTTCCCTTTTTATTTGAAAAAATCAATTGATTAGATCTTCAATTTTATTAGAAAGCACTCAAATCTAAATCAAGTCCACTGAATTCCCTTAGTTCCCTAACACTTTGACTCCAATGATGAAACATAACCACCCAAACCACAACTCATAAACTCCATATGCATCTACTTAGTACGATAACAATCACTAAGTATAGCTAGGGTTGAGGTCGATAAAAATTTGGTCTCCATCTTGGAGTCTTTTAGAAACTCTGTTTGAGTGTCCCTCGCTAGTTGGCAAAAATTTGCAATACGAAATGGAAAATAAGATTATTTTTCCAAAAACAAATTTAAGTTAATAATTTTATCATGACTAATGGCAAACCAACTAACTAAAATTAGTTACCTAATCTCAATGAAAAATTTGTCGAATGACGATGCTTTTGTTTCGAACAAATTTCGCAGCTAAAGTTTATCAATAATAATTATAAACAGAAAACTTTTTATCTATATCAATATATTTAATTTTTCACCGAAAAACATTATTTAACTATACCAATCAACCAAACATAACACTACGCCAAAAATGACATTTAACAGCGCCCCTTTTACAGCGCTTGCTAAACACAAGCGCTGTTGTAAATATATTTTAAAAATAACGGAGCCTTTTACAACGCTTTTGTTGACAAGAGCTGTAAAACAAGCGCTGTTGTAGGTCATATAACGTTTGCGCATAACGTTATAAGACTTTTACAGTGCTTATCAAAAAAACGCTGTAAAATGAAGCGCTTTCGTGTATTATTTACAGCGCTTTTTTCACAAGGCTTTTGAAAAAGCGTTGTAAAAGGGTTATATATATAACAGTAACCGCTTCAGTTTCCTCTTCATTACGTAAACTTCACTATCATCTCAACCTTCATCATTCTTCTCTTCTTTTGCAAACCCTATAATCCCATCCATTACGAACAGTATTTCCACGATCATCTCCTTCATTTCGAACCTTATTTCCATCCAAGATCATCTCTCCCATTGCACACAATATATTTTCATTGAAATACGTAACCCTCATTACGTATTTCTTCAAACAGTTTTTCTGTGAACCTTATTTCTGTGAACTTTCTGCGAACCCTCTTTTCTTCGCATTTCATCTTTCTTCAAACCATTATTCAGGTATTGATGTTATTAATTTTTTGTAATCATTAAAATACATGTTGAGCTTGTTCAAGATATACTGATACATGTTGAGCTTGTTTATAATAATGCATGATGCATGTTGAGCTTGTTGATATTATACTAAACTGCATGTTGAACTTGTTGTAGTTAAATGGATACAAACAAAGATTTAGAATGTCAAAATGAAGAAGTTGGCACCTCTAAGACTTATGAAAATGAAGTCAAACGTGGTTCAACTATCATGCAAAAAGTCATTGAAGCAAGGAGTAATGGCATTAAATTTGAGGTATACTATACTCTGTTTGCTGTGTATTTTTTATCTTTTTTTAATAGCATGTACTTACTATATGAGTTTATTAGGTTGGATGGAATGAGAGTGGTCAGCCAATTGACCCCAACAGCTCTATGTTTGTAAGCTATATTGGGGCTGTTGGTCGTCAAAATGTCCCAATTACAATTGACGATTGGAGAGATAAGGCGTTGAAGGATGCCAAAGATATTATATGGAATGACATTCAAGTAAATTTTTTGATCCACTCTTTTGTCATTTATAATTTTTTTCGTTGAAATACTTTACTTATAATTTTTTTCATTGCAGACGACTTTTGTTCTTGATGAGGGACGAAAGTCTTATGTTTTGAGAGTTGCTGGGAAGATCCATCGTGGATTTAGATCCCATCTCTCAAATTTCTATCTAAAAGATAGAGAAGGAAACACAAGTGCTGAACCTCCAAAAATATATCAACATTATATATCAAACGATGAATGGAAAGCATTTGTTTCCAAACGTTCTGACCCCGCGTTTGTCGTAAGTGATTAATTTATTAGCATTTGTGTTTTATTATTCATATTCGTAGCATATTTTAAATTTTTACACAATTGCTATTTTTTTATATAGAATATTAGTAAGGCAAATCGCGAACGGGCAAGCAATCCGACGCACCCATACAAAAAATCACGTATGGGATATGCACGTCTAGAGCAAAGACTTGTAAGTAATTAAACATCACTTTTATATAATGAAGGAATTTGTATTATAAACTATAGTGTGTAACTAATTTGTATTATTTTGTTTATGATCTTAACGAATAGCGACAAGACACCCAATTCGATCAACCATTGAGTCGTCATATATTGTGGAAGGAAGCTCGTGTAAATAAAGACGGGGTGGTTGATAATGAAAATGTCAAAAAAATAGTAGAACTTTGTGTAAGTATATAATCACTTTAATATTTTTTAATATTGTATTTATCACTTGAATACTTTTTAATATTGTATTTTAAAAATGCTATTGAACTTATCTTTTTAATGTTACATGTATTTTAGGAGACCATCGAACAAAGTTCTGAAAATGAAGAGGGCAACAAGGCTAGTTGCAGGGACATTATGGGTAAAGTTTTTAATGTCCCTGAGTATTCCGGTCGAGTTAGGGGGAAAGGATTTGGCGTAACTCCCAAAAGTTTTTTTCCTCAAGAGAAGCGCCAAAAACCTTCCAACGAGGAAGTATTAGAGAAGCTCATAATCCTATCAGAGCAAGTGGCACTCTTGGTGAATACGAATAAAGACAAGCAACTTCCGGATCAGCTCCAACGTGAAATACAAATGGAGAGTGAAACCGCGAGTTGCAACGTCGATTTGAAAAGTATTCCCGAGGTAATTAATTACTTACTTGCTTATGTAATTACTTATGTATTAAACAATATTATATATTAACTGTACTTATGTTTTAACTATTGATTTAGGGTGTCACTTCATGTGTTCTATACTTGTCCTCGCCTACTCAACGGAAGGTGGGAAAAGGAAAATTGTACAATACTTCTGGAGAAGTATTGCATAATACTCCGATCCCTGCGGGCCATGTCAAAGTATCGCCTACTGTTGCGTTCGAACCAACTGCACCGTTGCCCATACCGGACAAAGATGGAGATATGCAGTTATTAGGCGACGCTATTGGAAGTTACGTGGCATGGCCCACAAACCTTGTTGCCCTCGAAAAAAGGATTCCCAGAAACGAAACAGTTACATCTCCCGAAAAGGTTTGTCACATTTATTGCATTGGGTTTGTCATTTTTTCAGATTCAATAAACTAACATTTCACCTCATTTTTGTAGGTCCAAATAAATAAACCAACCGTACAGCCAATAAAAGGCAGCAAACCTAAAAAATTGGAGGTTAATAGAGCTGCCAACTCACAAAGGTTGCCGGGTAATAAAGCTGCCAAACTTGCAGCAAGAAAAAAACTAGATCGAGGAAAATCGGTCGCCGCTGATGCTGCTCCTAATAAAAGTCAGCCATGCCTTGGTAAATACGGGGCGTGTCTTGACATCGAAATAAAAAGGAATATGGGCAGCAGCGACGATTCGTGCATCGTACACATGAATAAAGATATATTCGGAGATGAGTATGTTGAATATCTCGGAAAGGAGCACATATACGAACTTCTCGAACATAAGGAGCTCAGTGCTATTGTAATGAGATTGTTCATAAAGTAAAAAATACTTTTAATTTCATTTATTGGTAATTAATTAAATGTATTGGTAATTAATCTAGTTTAAAATTTTTATTGAAGGTTTTTGTATGAGAAGGTCGTGTGCACGAGGAAATTGTCAAATAAATACTCATTCTTGTCTCCGCATAAGATGTCGATGTGGAAACTCGATCCAGACAATGTAAAGAAATACATTGTAGATATGTTTTTAGGAAATATAGAAAATGATAAATTGTTCTTCGCACCATATAATTCAGGGTACGTAATTTTATCTTTTTTAATTGATAAGAATTTAATTTATTAGTTGTGTATAAACAAAATTGCTTAACCAATTTTTTGTTGTTGTAGGGCACATTGGGTGCTATTTGCAATCAATGTTGTCTCTGAAGTTATATACTATTTGGATCCTGTGCATGGCAATTACAACAATCACTCCGAAATAAAGACTATGCTCGACACGTAAGTAATATTCATTTATTTCTTACATATATATATAAATAATGTGTTTGTTCATGCTATAATAATCACATTTATTCATTCGATAGTGCCTTAAAAGTTTTTCGAGCTCAAAGAGGTGCTACAGTGTCGAAGCAAAAGTCTAATAACATTACATGGATCCCAATAAAGAGCCCTCGTCAAACAAACAACATCGATTGTGGGTACTACTTATTGAGATTCATTAAGGAGATTGTTGACAAGAATAAAACTATTATTCCAGAAACGGTACGGTATTTTGATTATATGATTTTCATATATAAATTATCTATATGTTTGATACTAACTTAATATAATATGTTAAATTTTTATATTGCAGTACTTTGACAATTCCAGTCCATCATATTCTGAGCAAGATCTGATGGAATTAAAGGAAGAATGGTGTGAGTATGTGCTTGAAATGAAAATTATTTGATTTTCTGGGAAATAGCATGCTGCTGGGCAAGGGATCTGAATATTATATGGTAGCTAGTGCATATTCTGTATATTTTTTTAGTTATTATATGTATATGATCATAGGACAATATATAAACATGCATATGAATATGTTGTAAATTAGGTTCAATGTATATGTAGTTAATTAGGTTGTAAATTATTGTTTTACAGGGTAATATATATGTATCTGATTGTGTAAACTGCTTATTGTAAATTACTGATGACTCTTCATCATATGCATAATTTTTTATTGATTTTAGTCTTATTTATCTTTAATCATTAGTTAATTTAATGAGTTATTTAATATATTTTGTTGATTTTAGTTATTTGATTTAATGAAATGTTTTTGTTCTTATTTTCTTAATTAAGTAGAGATTTTTCGTAGTTTTGCGTTGTTACTTTGTTTTAGTGCAGTGCTGAATTTTGGTGAGAAATCAACATGACCTATATGGAGTCTTTCAGCCATATCTGGAGTTCTAGATGTTCAATTGGAGTCAATTCAAGTGCTAACGAAAGCTAAGATCCATATCTACAACTTTCATGCAGACACCGGGACGCAATTCAGACTCGAAATATGAGAAAAATACAAACTACGTCAGACAGCAGATGTTGTGCGCCTGGAGCGCATTTCCAGCCATTCAGTACTGTCAATACGCGCCCGGAGCGCAAAGACCGCGCCTGGGGCGCGTGACGCGCATCAACATTCATAAAAACGCAATTTTTTACTGTTTAGGGATCTTTTTGACTCCTGGGGAAGTTGAGAGACTTGTGCCCTAGCATAGAAACTCAAAGACGGCCGGTTCTAACGCCATTGGAGCAGTTTTATCAAGAATCATTCATGAATCCTTCTTGTAACTCTTCTCTAATCCCTATCTTTTGTATCTCTGTCATGAGTAACTAAACCCTAATTGTTAGGGATGAGTGTAGCCAGATGAAACCCTTATTTTTCTGATTTGATTTCTAGTTATATGAATGAGTTTATTGAATTATTTTTTTCATCTCTGTGCTTAATGCTTTTTACTGCTTGATCAACATTAAAATGTTCTACGATTTGTATTTTGAAACGAAAGTGGACTTTACGAATGCTTGAGATGAGAAATTCATGAATTTGTAGTCTAGGGATAGATGCATGTCATGAAACCAATTAAATTAGTTGCAAAGCCATAATTTTCAAGAGAATTTCTATACGCTAATGCTTAATTCTAATCTTAAATCTACTAAGGAATTAGGGGTTACTTTGGAATTAAAGGTTCTGTCACTAAGACATTAGGGCAAGAATAATAAAGAGAATTCGGTAGTAATTCAATAAAGGAATTCAGTAACTAGGATCAAATTAGACACCAAGGTTGGATTCGAAGTGAAACTCATCCCTGACATTTTTCTCATTATAAAAGATTAATTTTATTACTGTTGTTAATTTCAAATATTATTTCAATCAACTTCGGAACCTTTTATTCAATTTTAGTAATTAAATATAATTTAATAGTAAAACGCAATCCTTGAGTTCGACAGTCGGTACTACCGTTTTATTATTACTTGCAACGATTCAGTACACTTGCTGAAACGCTATCAATTACAGTGTTACAGGGTTATATATATGTATCTGATTGTGTTGTGTTGTGTGAACTGATTCTGGTTGTGTTGTGTTGTGTGAACTGGTTCAAAATAATTTTGGATAAAAAGATAAAAGACAGCGCTTTATAAAAAAAATGCCATAAAAAGCTAAAAAGCACTTTTCAAATGTATATAGGGATTTAAAAAAAAAAATACACATTTTACAGCGCTTTTTCGAAAAAGCGCTGTAAAATGTGCATCGGGTGGACATTTTACAGCGCTTTTTTTAAAAAAGCGTTGTAAAAGGTACACCAAAATATGAATTATGGGTATGCCTTTTACAGCGCATTTTTCAAAAAGCGCTGTAAAAGGTACACCAAATATATGAATTATGGGTCTGTCTTTTACAGCACTTTTCTCAAAAAGCGTTGTAAAAGGTACACCAAATATATGAATTATGGGTCTTCCTTTTACAGCGCTTATTTTAAAAAGCGCTGTAAAATCCACACCTAGTAAACGAATTTTATACGCACATTGTACAACGCTTGTTTTAAAAAGCGCTGTAAAATGTGCATAACAAGCGCGCGCTATATTTACATGATTTATAGCGCTTTTTTTTAAGCGTTGTTGTATCTTTTACAGCGCTCAATTCCACAGCGCTTTTTGTTTTGAAAAAGAGCTGTAAAAGGCTAAAAAAAACGCTGTGAAAGGCTATTTTTGGCGTAGTGTAAATTAAATAAATTTAATTTTTATCAAAATATGAGTTCGTTAGAAAATTAAATAACGGGTGCATTTTATCTCCTGTTACAAAAGCAATCAAATTGGTATGTGTCATTTATATTTGAATCATGCATAGAGTCTTGCATTGGCGTTCATACTAACTGCATTTTCATTTTTGGTGTTAATTGATATATGTGAAAGTGTTGTCTTGTTATTGATGTCTATGTCTATGTGTATGTGAATATTTTCTTAAAATAATAAGGATTCACTTTATGAATAATTGACTTGATGTTCTTAGTTGTATCTTTGGCCTTTGATGAAAAGGTAATTCGTGCTCTGTGTTGTGATATTTATTTGGTTATTTAATTTTGTTGAAAAGATACATAATATTTTTAAAATTAAGATTTTATGCATGTGTTTGTAATAATGATTATAACCATTTTCTTTTGAACAAAGCCATAATAAATGATTTTCTTAGAGCCAAACTAGTACAAAAGTTAAAAAGTTATCATTCCTTTAAAAATGGAATATTCAAATTCTTCTTTATAAAGTTCAATAGATTTTTAGCAAGGGGTTTTGTAAAATTGTCTTCCCATCGGTAGTCATGTCCATAAATTTAATATCTTAAATACTCTCTTAAACATAGTCTCTTATAAAATGATATTTAATCTCTATATATTTTGTTGTACAGTGTAAAAACAGAATTTTTGGTTAAGCAAATAGCAGAATTTTTTATCCACAAGAGTAATGTGCTACAACATGATGTTGAAATGTATTTTTCTCCTGCAGTGGATAGAACATATATTTTATACTAGTTTACAACAAATCGTTGCTACATCTAGTCCTTCCCTTATAAAGATATTTTGTCTCAGTATAGTCGAGGACTTAATCCATTATTTCCATAAATAGCATTCAAGTATTCTATACTCTGCCTCTTTAAGCTTTAAGTATTTTTCTATAGTCTCTCCAGGTTGTCGTCCTCATAACCTTCTTCAACTTTCTAGCATCCCGCCATTAAGGTTCATGAGAGTCGTTGTACCATTTCATGTACCTCTTAGGGGTGAGTGTGTTGTTTCCACTATTGAGTAGATTTACATTAATTCTAGTTGACGTCTGGTTTGACACATACTTTGTTTCTAAAATTATAACTCTCATTGAATGGATATTACATAACAAGTCCTATATTAGTACAAGTGTGTAGAACACTTTGACTGATATACATCATTTCTAACAACTTTTTATTGAGGGAATATTTCACTTATTCTTATGTTATTGTGTTCTGTAAGACCCGTAATTTTAAATCCTAAGTTATACAATTTTAGGGTATTTTGTGTAGAATTTCTTAGACTCTTAGCCCAGTTTTTGGTATTGAGAGAGTTAAATGCCAAAAGTATATTTTTAGAAATTGGATTAAAATTATTAGTCGGAAAAATAATTTATTTACGTTACGAAGGATTTAATACCGGGCAATTTTGTTAAAAATATCTCTGGTTGCTGAAAATTGTATCTGACAATTGAGTTGCGACGAGAGTAGATATTTTTATCAAAATAGTTTGAGATGTGAGTAAAGTGATGGATGTGAGAGTTGTTTGATATTTATTGGTTTAGGTTTAATTATTATATATATATATATATATATATATATTACATATATATTATATATTATTATTATTAGTATTATTATAGTAATATATATATATATATATATATATATATATATATATATATATATATGTATATATACATAAGCTAGAAAAGGGAAAGGAAGAGAACGAGAGAAACAGAGGCAGCGAGCACACCTTCCACCTACCTCGCAAACCTATTGTTCTCCTTCCTTCTTTCTTTTTGTTTTTCGTTCTTTGCTTCCTTTTAGTTCAAGAATAGAAACTCAAGGATTAGTGGGTAAGAGAGCAAGGTTTTCTCAGCTTCATACTTCCTCGTTGTTTCGAAAACAAAGAAAAACGGTTTAGGGATTTCAAAACCGTCAAACACAAATCTCACCGTTTTTTCTAGATCCAAGCTTCGTTTCGCGAAGGGATAGAAGGGAAAGCTGCTCACCACTACACTACGGTGCTAGTGAGCTAATTTTGGAAGCGACGTCGCGAGCAAAGTTTTTACTGGAATTGATCGCGGTGCCGTAAATCGACGTTAAAGCTAACGATAAGGTAAGGGCTCCTTCCAAACTTTTAGTTTGCATTTAGGGCCTTATCTGTGGTTGTGTGGAAATGAATTTTGTTAGGTTTGGAGTATTGATTTGGGAAAAATGTATCTAAGGATTTATGGGTAAAATCTTAGAGTTAGGTTTTGGTTATATTGATTAATGTTTCATGGAAAATGAATTTAAACTCATTTATGTATGATTTTGAGTAAATGAAACTTGTGTGTTTGAGTGGTGTATTGTGTTGATTTGTGTTCATCGTACTTGGTGTGTTCATACTTGACGTTTGTTGATTGATGTGTTTTGGTGTGAATTTGGATTGAATGTGAATGTATGTTTGAGGTTGTTTTGTGTGGAATTTGAAAACCATTAAGTTAAACGAGTATTAAGAATGGGGAATCTCTTAATGTCTTGGTTACTTAAGGTCGTTTTGAAAATCGTTTAAGTTAACTGGGCGTTAAGAATGGGGAATCTCTTAATGTCTTGGTTACTTAATGTTGTTTTGAAAATCGTTAAGTTAACTGGGCGTTAAGAATGGGGAATCTCTTAATGTCTTGGTTACTTGATGTTTGTTTTGGAAATCGTTTAAGTTAAATGAGAATTAAGAATGGGGAATCTCTTAATGTCTTGTTTACTTAACGTTTGTTTTTGAAAAATCGTTTCAGTTAAATGAGTATTAAGAATGGGGAATCTCTTAATGTCTTGTTTACTGAATGTTTTGTTGTGGAAATCTTTTAAGTCAAAAGTATATTAAGAAAGGGGAATCTCTTAATATGTCTGTTTGCTTAATGTTTGGCGTGAAAATCGTTTAAGTCAAATGAGTGTTAAAAATGGGGAATCTTTTAATAACTACATTTGCTTAACGATTGATGTGAATGGAGTCAGTATATGCTCATGGATTTTCATGCTTTTTGTAAATCGTGCAGACCCGTGATAGGTGGCACCTTGATAAATAGTAGTTTGGCCTGTGATAGGCGATACATTTATGATTTACGTTTTTGTAAATTGTGCAGACCCGTGATAGGTGGCACCTTGGTAAATAGTACTTTGGCCCGTGATAGGCGGTACATTTACGATTTACGGTTTTTTGTAAATTGTGCAGACCCGTGATAGGTGGCACCTTGGTAAAGAGTACTTTGGCATGTGATAGGCGGTACATTTACAATTTACGTTCTTTTTAGTAAACCGTGCAGACCCGTGATAGGTGGCACCTTGGTAAATAGTACGGGCCCGTGATAGGCAGTACGTTTATGGTTTACGCTTTTTAGTAAATCGTGCAGACCCGTGATAGGTGGCACCTCGGTAATTGGTACTTTGGTCTGCGATAGGCGGTACAATTATGATTTACGGCCCTTCGAGGAGGGTTTTGGTTTGGAATTTCGAGTCCATGCATTTTGGCATATACGCATTGCATTAGGGTGTTTGGCACACGAGTTGTGATTGATGCTAATTATGATTGTGTTGATTGTGCTAAGTGTTATGGTTTGAAACTATGTGTAAGTGTGTTTGATTCAAATTGTGATTGTGTTGATTGTACTAAGAGTTATGTTTTGGAATTGTGTGATGGTATGTTAGATTGTAAAACCATTTCGAAACTTAAGATGTCGTGGTAATTACGTTATAATCGCTAAGTGATTTGTTTTGGAGTTTTGTGTAAGTGCGATTGATTGCAAAACTGTTTCGAAACTCAAGATGTCATGGTGATTGCGTTATAATTTCTAAATTTGATTGTTTGGATTTGTGGGTAAGTGTTGATTGATTTCGAAACCTTTGGAAAAGCTGAAAAATGCTGAATTTTGCTGTTTTTCTGCTGTTGTCTGATGTGTATTCGAATACAGCCACTAACTTGCTGTGTAGTCGAATACAGACATGCTGTTTTGCCACTGACTTGCTGTGTAGTCGAATACAGTCTGTTGTAGTCGAATACAGACATGTTGTTTTGCTGCTGAATGCTGAAATAGCCTTGTATTCGAATACAAAGATGCTGTATTCGAATACAGCAGTGTTGTTTTGTTAAAAACTTCATTTTTCAACCTTGTTTAGGAATTTTTATCATATGGAGACCCTTTTAAGGTGCATGCTAAGTTGAAAAGGTATTTTGTGCATTTAAAAACTTAAATGTTATGTGTTAACTGTTAATTTCGGTTGGTGACCCTTTACAACTATTATGAAAATCTGGGTTTTGCCCTCAGATGAGAGTCAGGATGATCCCACCGGTTCGTACCCTACGGATGGGAATGTAGATGGGAATACTTGATTGGAGCTACGTTAGGAGGATCTCACGGGGCGCGTGGAGATCACTCAGGGTGTTTAGTTGTTTTGTCGAATGATCAGACTAGGTTGACAGAGGGAACATATGTCTTTCTTTTGGGTTGCCTTTATTTTTAAACTGGAAGACTGTACCACTTTTGATATGTAAATATTTTGAATTCATATTTTGAGAACTTTTTCCGCTGCTTGTAAATTATAATGACTTAATTATTTATCCAAATGTATTCCCTCATTATTTCTCTGTTTTATTTTAATTTCTTTTAAAAAAAAAAATACACCCTCGCTAAGAAAATCGGGGTGTTACATTGTGGTATCAGAGCTTTGGTTTGGTTTTCTTTGGGGGCTGTGGAACCTTTAGTTATAGATTGCAGGTTACGAGTTGTTGTCTGATCATGTGTCGGTTTAGGTGGTTTGAATTGTCAAGTTCAGAATAATTATTATGTGCTGATATGGTCGGAATGTTATTTTGGAATTATGGAAGTAGTGTTAAGACTCTACTTAATGTTGGTTTTTCGGAAACACTACCTCCAAGAGGGAACGACGTTGCAAGGATGAACGTCAATAGGGATGATCAAATGGTTGGAGCTACAAATAACATGGAGGTTTTGTTGTTGCACGAGCTGCTGCAAAGACTCTGCGGGATCTGGAGAAGAGGAAAAGAGAGATATGTGCTCTTGAGATTAAGAGGGTTAAAATACTTTCATCGTTACCATCCTCCAAAGTTCAAGGGTGATGAGGACTCATGAAAAGAGTTGACTAGTGGATTCAAGAAGTGGAAAAGATCTTCGAGATGGCGGATTATCAGGCAGAGTTAAAGCAAATCATGACGACATGGAATTTATAAAATGGTCCCAAGGACACAGAAGCTATGTGTTGGTTTAAACTCGAAGATGATGAGTATGGATGGATTAACATTAGACTAATAAGGGATTTCAAGTGAAGATCTAAGTTGAGGACTTTTGTTAAGAAAAGTATTAGATGTTTTCCTGGTAGATTTCAGGATGAAACTGGATGAAGTTTGACAACTGTCAAGAGATGTGAACATCATGGAATTGTTGAGAAGATGAGGCTTCCATTTGGAATAACATTTGGTGCTTAGGTGTCAATGAAAGAGACTAGTATTGAAGTTAAGGGAGCGTTGCACATTAGGAGTTGATACTCATTTGGATAGATAAAATACGCTTTGAGGAATAGTCGATACCTTGAGGGATAAAGTCGAGCATTCGAGTTAGACTAGAGTCGCAACTTGGATTATTAAGTATGAATCTCATGACGAGTATAAGAGTGAGAATATATATTTTGTTGATAAGTGACAAATCTCTTTGTTGTTTAGGAGATAGTAAATATGGATAGTGATATTGGATGAAACTATAGACACGTAAGTGTGAATTTTGAGCGATGTTCAGAAAAACATAATGAGTTAAGCCTTGATGTATTGAGCTCTATGTTACCATTAAGTGGAATTTGAAGTATCAAGTACGAGAATACTTGAGATTGCGGTAATATAAGTTTGAGAGTCTATTAAAGGATGGAAATTACTAAGAGGACTTTAATATTTTGATAGGTTGTGAAGGAATAAGAATCCAACAAGTGAAACAAATATTGGAAAATGTGCCAAGAAATTTGTGGGAGCAGCACATAGAGATGTAGCTTGTGACAATTAAAGATTCAGGAAAGGAATTATCTCACCTATAATTCAGACATTATTATTATAAAGGTATGCCAAGATATAAAGACATTACTTGAGTGCATGTCATGGGGATTGTTATTGTGTTCGTCAATCAAAGGAGTTAAATGTTTACTTGATAGGAAACAATTGAACATGAAATGGAAAAGTGATGGAGTGAATACTATGCGGTTGACCTGTCATAATGAAAGGATAATCATCAAGTTGCAAATGAAGGACACAGTGAAATTAAGAAGTATCAGAATGAATGTTGGCAGTAGAGGTAGGAGGATTATTTTCAAGTTGTGCATAATTGCGAAGTATGTAAGACATTTTCTAGTGAAGCGTGAATTTGAGTTGTTAGGCATGAGACAAATGTAGACCTTGATCTGTGAATTAAATTCAAGTTGGATTTTAATGGAAAACGTGACTCTTGAAATGAAGTACTAAACTGGAAGGAAGTTTGTGTGTCCCAAGGGGTATAGTCTTTGGCATGATATCGAAAATATTTGAGGAAGCTTTGATCACCAAGCACATGTGGGGATGGAATTATTAAATTTATAACTGGAATAACATACTGATAAGAACACTACAGTTGACGTAGTTGTACAACTTAAGAAAATCGAGGATTTGTGGACAATGGAGAAATTTAGGAGTCCTTGACTGTAGTGACTATATTGTGCTCAATGTGTTGGTATCATACTTAGTGTTTCGGTTTGGTACCAAATGGATGTTATGTACCAAGTGGATGCAAATGAGACTACGTGACATAGGTATGGGATATTTTACTTCGTCGACAGGATCAAAGTTATAGGAAAGTACGGGAAACTCAATGGACTTTGAGAAGATTGTTGACTGCTTGTACATTTAGACACAACCTCGCTCTCATCACAACAGTTAATCAAAGCTTGCTTATTTTTCCAGAGTCAACTAGAGCTTACTGAAGGTGCAAACACGAGAATGAGAGTTGAATTGTGTTTGACAAAGTCGACAACTTTTTAAGAATTTGAAGAAGGCTGATTGGTTTTTATTAATAACTTGGATAAGAACCAATCAAATTTGGAGGTAGCAAACAATGAAAGTGTAAATAATTTGACTCATAGATTTATTCTAGTTCACCACTAACTTGGCTACATCTAGTCCCCTCATTCAAAAGGCTTTAATTCATTGAGTCAATTACCTTAAATTACAAAACACTTGACCCTCGAAGCCAGTCTTCCCAAACAACCTGACAAGCCCAGACTTTTTAGGAACTAACCACATTGACCCTACAAGTCAAGTCTTCTCCTCACAACCTGACAACCCCATATTGAAGAAGGAACTAAACCACTATCGGGTTGGATACAAAAGATTGGAATTTGAGTAGTTTGTTTCTAACAAAGTTGATAATAATAATAATAATAATAATAATAATAATAATAATAATAATAATAATAATAATAATAATAATAATAATAATAATAATAATAATAATAATAATAATAATAATAATAATAATAATAATAATAACTCTCACACTTTAAGAAAATAAATTTGAAATTTTGAGCTTGAATTCTTCTACTCTTTTCTGTTTTTTTTTATTTATGATTTTCTTCTTTAGTCTTGAGAATCTATTTATAGTTAAAATTTAGGCTTCAATTTAGTCCTTGTTTAATTCTAAATTGTATCTTGTTCATATTGAGTTTGTAAATTCTTTAGATGGATTATGTTTCTATTTTGTTTAAATTGAGTTTATAAATTCTTCAGATTGATTCTACTCATATCTTATTGTGGATAAATCTTCAAATTTTGTCAATATCTTCTTTTCAACTTGATCAAAGATTTTCTTCAATTATAAATATGAATCAAATCTTATTTTAGATTTTTATCAATTATAAATATGAATCAAATCTTATTATATGTAATTTACTTGTAATTTATGCAACGTTAAAATGGATGGTCATTAATATAAGTTTTGTCTTCTAACTTAATCTGCACACTCAGCACACACAATTAGGAAGATAATTGTTCTTTATTTATTTGTGTTTGTTATCATCAAAACACCAATCAAAGAATTGTAACTAAAACCACTTTTGCACTAACGTAAATCCTTGAGAGTGAAGGGACTGACTGTAGCTATCATGTTGATGGTGAAAGAGGATAAACTAATTCGTTTTCTTCTTATTATTTGTTTTTACTTTTAACATCACTATTTTATAATATGTTTTAATAATTTTATTTTAAAAACAAAACACAATTCATACACCGCCATTTCTTGTGTTTTCTCTCCTCATTTGTCTATTGATGAAGCCACAAATGCTAAAAATATGGCACACTTTGCGCGTGTCATGGAATTCAATCACTTGCAATACTTTTCCTAGATGCTAATCAAATAACTATCCAATGATATTTAACGTGAATAATGAGGTAACTACTTTTCCTTCTTCCTTTAAATTTCAAAGCATGTGGATTAATAATGTTGACTGTAGAAGATTTATCACTGATCATTATAAGGAAACTATTATAGGATGTCCATGTTTATTTTGTCTAATAACTTTAGATATCTCAAAGCTAAATTAAAAGTGTTCGGATAAGGATGTTTATTGTGATATTCATCACAACGTTAGAAGAGCCATTGAAGTCATGGATTCAATCCAACAAAGACTAGGTGGTGAGTACTTTGATGCTCTAGATTTGGAAGAGAGGAAGGCTCAAATTGAGCTTGATAAAGCAGTTTCTTTTTAAAGAAAAAATATAAAGTTGTTTCTTATGGTATGGCTGCATAGACAGGGAGAATCTTATCACTCTTTCTTGGTATAAATTGTGCTCTTCTTTGGAGTGTGGTGGATTATGGTATGTAGTTTAATTTTTTTTATATTTATCACTGACAAATATTTATTTCACAATTATTGTATGCATCCGATATAAATATTTCTCTTGCATTTATATCTCTTTGTATTCAAGTAAAATGTTTTTACCAATAGAACAACTAATATTTCAAGTGTACTTGTATTGTGTTTGTTATGAATGTTTTGTTTCTTTTTGTTTCCTTGGCGTGTGACCCCTTCCTTTTCAATCTAAAAAACAAAAAATTTATCTTGTATCTTTTTTAATTATATTTATAAATGATAAAGATTTGTTTTTTTTTTTTAATATTTAT
>JBBPBR010000001.1:38121726-38148409 GCA_037974775.1 Cicer pinnatifidum | reverse complement strand
TTTTTCATTAATAAATATTTGTGATAAATAGTGGTATCAGTGATAAATATATATTATGTGATTCTTTATATTTAATAAAGACTTCTTCAAAAAGCAATTTAACAATGACAAATATTTGTGTCGTATTTTTTACATGTATCAATTACAAATATTTATCTTGCATTTTTTAAACTATTTATGAATGAAAAATATCTATCTCGTTTTATTTTTATGTATCAGTGACAAATATTTATGTCGTAATTTTTCATATTTATCACAGATAAATATTTATCTCATATTTTTTTATGAATCCGTTATAAATATTTATCCTACATTTTTATAATATTTATCATTGATAAACATTTGTCTCGTATTTTTATGTATAACAGTAGTAAATATTTATCCCATAATTTTTTATATTTATGATTGATACATATTTTTCACGTATTTTTTATGTATCAGTTAAAAAGAATGTCATCATGTATATGTTATTTTCTTATATTATTTCATATTTTATATTTTAAATTATAAATCAAAAGACAATTAATAATTCAACTATGATAGCAAATAATATATTAAAAGGAGCTATGTGTAGACAATACTACTCGTTTAATATAGTGTAAAATTTGTAGGGCCCTATGTCTTGGCTAGTTAGGTAAACTTGTCTATAAATATCACATGTAATCTTCATGTTAAACATACATTTTATGAAACAAGTAAGTTTCCTATTTATTTTTTATCCATTATTTTTATGTTTATATAACTCACAAAAATCCAACATTGTACTTAACATTTTTTTGGAGAAGTTTACGAATACAACATTTAGGGACAAAATTCCTTTATCAATGTAATCATTTGTAGCAAAAATGAATCAAAGTCTGACAGTTGTTAGTTAATTGTTTGGCTTAATTTTAATTTAGACAACAATATTATTTACATATTCTAACTAGTTCCTTTTGTGCGCTTACAAAAATTCTTCCTTTGATATTATGTTGCCTTTGTAAATCTTGATCGTGAAAAGTTAACGTAAAAATAAAAAATATGAAAATATGAAAACAATGATGACACGTTAAAGTAACTAAGATAAAGTGATTAAATTGATTGTTAAAGAGACAAATACAATGTTTTAATATATTTAATTTTTATTTTATGATGATTATAGTTTTATGAAAGGTTTCTTAGTTACTCCATTATTTAACTGTAGTACACTAAGGATGGAATTTTTACCGTATAAAATGATCAACAATTGTTTGTTTCTTATATACAAAGCACGTAAAATGTCTAAAATTCTTTTATTTGTTATGGGTATTATCCTTTTCTTTTCCCAATTTCTTCTAAGTTACGGTTGTTTGTTAGACTTCATCTGCAGCGCTAGCGATGAATGCTCATCTGCTCATTGTGGCGTTGGTGGAATTGGAGTGTGTCGTTTGAGCTGTTGTACATGTGACTATGGCGTTTAAGTCAAAAAATATTTGATAATTAATTTTAAGTCAATAGTTTTATTATTGTAAAATAAAGTTTATTTTCAAGCTATCCATAATATTATTTCTCTCACATTTTATTTTATAATAAAATCATGCAAATGTTGGGTCTATGATCTTTTTAGAAGATATGAATAACTATAGTTTCACTACATAATTATGGTATATGTAGTATGGTATATGTTTCTCTTGTATGTGTTTTTTTCTCCAATTTTCCCACACATTTTTGTCGTATAATTAGGTTAAGTTTCACAAATAGAACGTTGGAGTGTCTTGGGATAAAATGCTCCCAATATGGCGAATAATCCCCATCCCATGACAAGATATAACGGTTTGCAAAAATGTTGAATTTTCTAACTTCTAATTGCTACACTCACTTTATCAATTTTATAACATGTTAATAACCCAAACAAATTCATGAATCCCATGTATCTATAGACTAAATATTTAGACTTTCATGTATAAATACTCGATACACAGCTAACTCACAAAACATTAGACCCACGACTCAAGATATTTAACATATTCTACTCGGCCTGATTGAGAATACCTACTTCGATACCAACTAATATGACACCTTAAATCCAACATTGTTATTTTATTAAAAAAAATAATTAAAAAAAAAAAATATCATTACGTGAACTTTGTAGCTGAAAATCAAATTTGGAAAAAAAAAAAAAAAACTAGATTATTTATACATCACACTAATGAATGGCGTCACATTACTCTACTTTCATAATTACTCAAAACATAACTAATTTCAATCTAATTAAACAAAATATTTACAATTTATAATACTCATTAACTAAAATATGTATACAATTATCAAAGCATAGAAAATCCACATATACAGAAAATTATTCATAAAGTTAATTAACGTATATCCTAAAACACTTTTAATACTAAATTAACTTTTTAAAATCCTATTTCATTAATAAAGTAGTTTATTATAATATTTAGGATGTTAAACGAACTCAAGGCCATGCTCACTCACAAAGAAATTCACAATTCCAACAAGGTCCTGATAAGGATCTCAAGAGCATGAAGATGATCCATATTTTAATAAATTAGGATGAATTTTATTTATTTTCATTTGGTTTGTAATAATTATTAGTTTTCTTTAATTTGACATTCTAATATTTTTAATAAGATTTAGACAATGTTATATGTAAGTGAAAATACTTTACTTTCTTACATTTAGTTTATTTTAGAAAAACATGATGTAAGCCCAATATGGACCTTGAGAATGGTGTCACTTATTACCAATTTAGGTATAGAGATAATTTTACTATAAATATGAATTTGTAACCACATTGAAAGAAAGCTGAAATGAATTAGAATTTCTCTAATGAGAATTGTGAATGAGTTAGGTCTCCTCTTTAAGTCTTGGATTTGAACTTGTTTAAATCTTATCAATGAGTTCCTTACCATTATGGCGATTCTCCATGGGCTTATCAATCATCCTTGATTGTGGCGCCTTCTTCATCTTCTCAACCTAATCTATCTTTGTTTCTTTATTTTCCATTTAATATTTTATCATTCTATTTGAAAAAATCACTTAGTTAGATCTCCAATCTCGTGTGGAAGCACTAAATCCATATTATTTGGTATTCAAAGCTTGTCACCAAGTGGTAATATTTGTTCTTAATTTATATTTTCATGATTTTGAAGTTTTTGGAAAATTTGAAGTTTTGGGTTAATTTCTTGAAACTTGATTTTTTTTTTTTTTAATCTTCAGTTGCTAGTTGATTATAAGTGTTATAATATGTTTGAAAAGATTTAATTTGATGATTATTTGCTTTATTTGGTGTGAAATTCGAAATCTAGAGTTGCTGGAAAAAGAAATATGCATTTTATCATCTTCACTTGCAACTCTCTTTGAATCAAAATTTCATTTACAAATTTGTTTTTGATATTATTTCTTCCATACATGTCTGATTCTAGAAATTCAAAAGCCTAAATTGGTTAGAAATATGAGAAGATTAATCTGAAAAGATAATAAATACAAAAAATTATTCTGGACAAAAGCACTTATTGAAAACAAGACATTTTTTCAAAAAAAAAAAAATTAATCCAAAATTGGTTCACTTTGATACATCAATCATTATTGTCTTTATTAGGTACTACAAGTTTTATCTTAGTACTTTATCTCTCACATATATGTCAATTCATATATTTGGATCACTTAGTTATTTAGTTATAACCTTTGTTATTTCTTTGATAATCTACTTGAGTGTGTCTCCATTTACTTAGTTATTCTTGTTTATCATTTTAAATTCTCTTAGTTTTGTCTTTGAGTTTTCCATCTTGAAACTCTTGTGTTGATAGTTTTTGTAGACTTGTTAAATTGTGTTTGAATTCTTGTTTGGGTTCTTTTTAAGAATTTGAAAGAAGAGTTTGAGTGGAAAAAGACAAGAGTGCACATCATTAAAAAAAGTCATCATTGAGTGATATACACGAGTGATATACACTCTTGAGTGTAAACACTTAGTGAGTGGTGAGGGTGTTATTTTTATTTTCTTAATGTGCTCTTGTCACTTACTTGATTATTGTGGTACTCGTTGTTAACATCATGAGTGAAAGTGAACTAAATCTCCCTTCTCCTATAACCGTTTTTCTTAAGGATCATTTTACAAAAATTTGGAATACTCAAATAAATTCCTTGAGAGAACGCTTATGAATCAAAGAGATAGAAGATCTCATCATGGAAGATCTTTTCAAAATGAAAATGGGTTCAAAATCGAGGGAAAAAGTATACATAGATTTCATGAGGAGAGAAGAAAATATAAAGGTCGTGATGAGAAAGAAATGAAGCATGAAAAGATATTTAGAGAAAAAGAAAGACGAAGAGAAGATTATGATGTGGATGAAATGAGGTATGAAAGAAAAAATAGAGAAAAAAAAATATACAGATTATGGTGAGGAGGAACTGATGTATGAAAGGAGAAATAGAGAAAAAGTAAGGAGACTTAGAGATTTTGATAGAGATGATATGAGGTATCCAAAAGAGAAAAACCATGTAGAATATAAAAATAAGGATCAAGAAAAAAAAAGTATATCATATCATGAATGTATTAGAGATTTTGTATTGGATCTGAAGTATGTTGAATATCTTTATGAAAATGGATATGCATAAGAGACAAGAAAAGTAGAGAAACTAGCCTTGAGAGAGAAAAATAAAATCAAAGAAAATAAAGAGAAAGAAGAAAAAGATAAGTTAGCCTTGAGAGAGAAAAAAAATAAAGAAAAGAAAGAAGAAGAGGAGAAATATTTAAGAGACAAATGGCAAAAAATTGACTCTGACTATTTATCTAATTTTGATAATTATCCTGTGCAAATGCTTGAAGAAGTGTCTCTAAAAGAGGAATGTCATCAATACATTGACTTTGAAAGCAAAGAGAAAGATGATGGTAAAAATGAAAGTCTCTTCAAACAAGATAGTGAAATGAATGAAACAATGTTAGTGCTTGAAGGTGATTGGTCAAAGGTTTCTCAAAATGATACTTGCAAGAAAATTATTGAGTCACCATTTGTTTGTGAGGACGATAATGTTCATAAGCTTCAATTTGCTTTGAATCCTTTAAAATACAAAGTAACATATTGTTTGCCACAAATTTCAATCAAATGAAGGTATATTTAGTCATGAACATCTTCATCTACGTATTCTAAATTTCCATTTGATCCCAGTGGATATGATGAGCTTGTGGTTTAGTTGGATTCTTTTTTCATGTACGGTATAATGGAGCTTAAATTTGTGGTCGAATTTCTTTAAGAATGAGAGAATGATAAGGATCTCAAGAGCATCAAGATGATCTATATTTTAATAAATTAGGATGAACTTTATTTATTTTTATTTGGTTTGTAATAATTCTTAGATCACTTTAATTTGAAATTCTAATAGTTTTAATATAGATTTAGTTGATGTAATATGTAAGTGAAGATACTTTGCTTCCTTACATTTAGTTTATTTTAGAGAAACACTATGTAAGTCCAATATGGACTTAGAGAATGGTGTCACTTATGATCCATTTAGGTTTAGAGATAGTTTTACTATAAATATGAATTTGTAACCCCATTGAAAGAATGTTAGAATGAATAATGAGAATTGTGAGTGAGTTAAGTCTCCTCTTTAAGTTCTTGGATGAGAATTTGCTTGAATCTTATCAATGATTTACTTACCATTGTGGCGATTCTCCATTGACTTATCAATTATCCTTGATTGTAGCACCTTCTTAATCTTCTCAACGTAATCTATATTGTTTCTTTATTTTCCCTTTTTATTCAAAAAAATCAATTGATTAGATCTTCAATTTTATTAGAAAGCACTCAAATCTAAATCAAGTCCACTGAATTCCCTTAGTTCCCTAACACTTTGACTCCAATGATGAAACATAACCACCCAAACCACAACTCATAAACTCCATATGCATCTACTTAGTACGATAACAATCACTAAGTATAACTAGGGTTGAGGTCGATAAAAATTTGGTCTCCATCTTGGAGTCTTTTAGAAACTCAGTTTGAGTGTCCCTCGCTAGTTGGCAAAAATTTGCAATACGAAATGGAAAATAAGATTATTTTTACAAAAACAAATTTAAGTTAATAATTTTATCATGACTAATGGCAACCCAACTAACTAAAATTAGTTACCTAATCTCAATGAAAAATTTGCCGAATGACGATGCTTTTGTTTCGAACAAATTTTGCAGCTTAAGTTTATCAATAATAATAATAAACAGAAAACTTTTTATCTATATCAATATATTTAATTTTTCACCGAAAAACATTATTTAACTATACCAATCAACCAAACATAACACTACGCCAAAAATGACATTTAACAGCGCCCCTTTTACAGCGCTTGCTAAACACAAGCGCTGTTGTAGGTCATATAACGTTTGTGCATAACGTTATAAGGCTTTTACAGTGCTTGTCAAAAAAGCGCTGTAAAATGAAGCGCTTTCGCGTATTATTTACAGCGCTTTTTTCACAAGGCTTTTGAAAAAGCGTTGTAAAAGGGTTATATATATAACAGTTTCCGCTTCAGTTTCCTTTTGGGAAGATCCATCGTGGATTTAGATCCCATCTCTCAAATTTCTATCTAAAAGATAGAGAAGGAAACACAAGTGCTGAACCTCCAAAAATATATCAACATTATATATCAAACGATGAATGGAGAGCATTTGTTTCCAAACGTTCTGACCCCGCGTTTGTCGTAAGTGATTAATTTATTAGCATTTGTGTTTTATTATTCATATTCGTAGCATATTTTAAATTTTTACACAATTGCTATTTTTTTTATATAGAATATTAGTAAGGCAAATCGCGAACGGGCAAGCAATCCGACGCACCCATACAAAAAATCACGTATAGGATATGCACGTCTAGAGCAAAGACTTGTAAGTAATTAAACATCACTTTTATATAATGAGGGAATTTGTATTATAAACTATAGTGTGTAACTAATTTGTATTATTTTGTTTATGATCTTAACGAATAGCGACAAGACACCCAATCCGATCAACCATTGGGTCGTCATATATTGTGGAAGGAAGCTCGTGTAAATAAAGACGAGGTGGTTGATAATGAAAATGTCAAAAAATAGTAGAACTTTGTGTAAGTATATAATCACTTTAATATTTTTTAATATTGTATTTATCACTTGAATACTTTTTAATATTGTATTTTAAAAATGCTATTGAACTTATCTTTTTAATGTTACATGTATTTTAGGAGACCATCGAACAAAGTTCTGAAAATGAAGAGGGCAACAAGGCTAGTTGCAGGGACATTATGGGTAAAGTTTTTAATGTCCCTGAGTATTGCGGTCGAGTTAGGGGGAAAGGATTTGGCATAACTCCCAAAAGTTTTTTTCCTCAAGAGAAGCGCCAAAATACCTTCCAACGAGGAAGTATTAGAGAAGCTCAGAATCCTATCAGAGCAAGTGGCACTCTTGGTGAATACGAATAAAGACAAGCAACTTCCGGATAAGCTCCAACGTGAAATACAAATGGAGAGTGAAACCGCGAGTTGCAACGTCGGTTTGAAAAGTATTCCCGAGGTAATTAATTACTTACTTGCTTATGTAATGTAATTACTTATGTATTAAACAATATTATATATTAACTGTACTTATGTTTTAACTATTGATTTAGGGTGTCACTTCATGTGTCCTATACTTGTCCTCGCCTACTCAACGGAAGGTGGGAAAAGGAAAATTGTACAATACTTCTGGAGAAGTATTGCACAATACTCCGATCCCTGCAGGCCATGTCAAAGTATCGCCTACTGTTGCTTTCGAACCAACTGCATCGTTGCCCATACCGGACAACGATGGAGATATGCAGTTATTAGGCGACGCTATTGGTAGTTACGTGGCATGGCCCACAAACCTTGTTGCCCTCGAAAAAAGGATTCCCAGAAACGAAATAGGTACATCTCCCGAAAAGGTTTGTCACATTTATTGCATAAGGTTTGTCATTTTTTCAGATTCAATAAACTAATATTTCACCTCATTTTTGTAGGTCCAAATAAATAAACCAACTGTACAGCCAATAAAAGGCAGCAAACCTAAAAAATTGGAGGTTAATAGAGCTGCCAACTCACAAAGGTTGTCGGGTAATAAAGCTGCCAAACTTGCAGCAAGAAAAAAACTGGATCGAGGAAAATCGGTCGCCGTTGATGCTGCTCCTAATAAAAGTCAGCCATGCCTTGGTAAATACGGGGCATGTCTTGACATCGAAATAAAAAGGAATATGGGCCGCAGCGACGATTCGCGCATCGTACACATGAATAAAGATATATTCGGAGATGAGTATGTTGAATATCTCGGAAAGGAGCACATATACGAACTTCTCCAACATAAGGAGCTCAGTGCTACTGTAATGAGCTTGTACATCAGGTAAAAAATACTTTTAATTTCATTTATTGGTAATTAATTAAATGTATTGGTAATTAATCTAGTTTAAAATTTTTATTGAAGGTTTTTGTATGAGAAGGTCGTGTGCACGAGGAAATTATCAAATAAATACTCATTCTTGTCTCCGCATAAGATGTCGATGTGGAAACTCGATCCAGACAATGTAAAGAAATACATTGTAGATATGTTTTTAGGAAATATAGAAAATGATAAATTGTTCTTCGCACCATATAATTCAGGGTACGTAATTTTATCTTTTTTAATTGATAAGAATTTAATTTATTAGTTGTGTATAAACAAAATTGCTTAACCAATTTTTTGTTGTTGTAGGGCACATTGGGTGCTATTTGCAATCAATGTTGTCTCTGAAGTTATATACTATTTGGATCCTGTGCATGGCAATTACAACAATCACTCCAAAATAAAGACTATGCTCGACACGTAAGTAATATTCATTTATTTCTTACATATATATATAAATAATGTGTTTGTTCATGCTATAATAATCACATTTATTCATTCGATAGTGCCTTAAAAGTTTTTCGAGCTCAAAGAGGTGCTACAGTGTCGAAGCAAAAGTCTAATAACATTACATGGATCCCAATAAAGAGCCCTCGTCAAACAAACAACATCGATTGTGGGTACTACTTATTGAGATTCATTAAGGAGATTGTTGACAAGAATAAAACTATTATTCCAGAAACGGTACGGTATTTTGATTATATGATTTTCATATATAAATTATCTATATGTTTGATACTAACTTAATATAATATGTTAAATTTTTATATTGCAGTACTTTGACAATTCCAGTCCATCATATTCTGAGCAAGATCTGATGGAATTAAAGGAAGAATGGTGTGAGTATGTGCTTGAAATGAAAATTATTTGATTTTCTGGGAAATAGCATGCTGCTGGGCAAGGGATCTGAATATTATATGGTAGCTAGTGCATATTCTGTATATTTTTTTAGTTATTATATGTATATGATCATAGGACAATATATAAACATGCATATGAATATGTTGTAAATTAGGTTCAATGTATATGTAGTTAATTAGGTTGTAAATTATTGTTTTACAGGGTAATATATATGTATCTGATTGTTTTACAGCGCTTTTTATAAAAAGCGCTGTTAAAGGTGTTATTTTTTTTTTTATTTTTTTTTTAAATCCTGTATATATTTTAAAAGCGTTTTTTAGCTTTTTATGGCACTTTTTTAATAAAGCGCTGTCTTTTATCTTTTTATCCAAAATTAGTTTGAACCATGTAAGACCCTTAATTTTAAATCCTAAATTATACAATTTTTGGGTTTTTTGTGTAGAATTTCTTAGACTCTTAGCCCAGTTTTTGGTATTGAGTGAGTTAAATGCCAAAAGTATATTTTTAGAAATTGGATTAAAATTATTAGTCGGAAAAATAATTTATTTACGTTACGAAGGATTTAATACCGGCCAATTTTGTTAAAAATATCTCGGGTTGCTGAAAATTGTATCTGACAATTGAGTTGCGACGAGAGTAGATATTTTTATCAAAATAGTTTGAGATATGAGTGAAGTGATGGATGTGAGAGTTGTTTGATATTTATTGGTTTAGGTTTAATTATTATATATATATATATATATATTACATATATATTATATATTATTATTATTAGTATTATTATAGTAATATATATATATATATATGTATATATACATAAGCAAGAAAAGTAAAAAGGCAGAGAACAACGTAAACAGAGGAAGCTTTCCATCGCAAACCAACCCTTCTTCCTTCTTTCTCTTCCATTTCTTTTTCGTTCTTTGACTTCAAGAATAGAAACCCAAGGATTAGTGGATAAAAGGGCAAGGTTTTCTCAGCTTCATACTTCCCCGTTGTTTCGAAAACGAAGAAAAACGGTATTAGGGATTCAAACACAAACCTCCCCGTTTCATCTAGATCTAAGCTTCTTTTCGCGAAGATATAGAAGGGAAAGTTGTTCACTACCACGCTACGGTGCTAGGGAACCAACTTTGGAAGCGACATTGCGAGCAGAGATTTTACCGGATTTGCTCGCGGTACTGTAATCGCACGTTACAGCTAACGTGAAGGTAAGGGCTCCTTCCAAACTTTTAGTTTGCATTTAGGGCCTTATATGTGGTTGTGTGGAAACGAATTTTGTTAGGATTGGAGTATCGTTTTGGGAAAAATGAATTTAAACTCATTTATGTATGATTTTGAGTAAACAAAACTTGTGTGTTTGAGTGGTGGATTGTGTCGATTTGTGTTCGTTGTTTTTGACGTGTTCTTAATTGTTACTGATGAAATTTGATATGTGTATGGTTGGATTTTGTGGAAAAATGAATTGATGCATTTTGATGTGGGTTGATAATATGTTTTAGTTGTTTTGTGTAGAATTTGAAAACCATTAAGTTAAATGAGTATTAAGAATGAGGAATCTCTTAATGTCTTGTTTACTTAGTGTGTGTTTGAGAAAATCATTTAAGTCAACTGGGTGTTAAGAATGGGGAATCTCTTAATGTCTTGGTTACTTATTGTTGTTTTGAAAATCGTTTAAGTTAACTGGGCGTTAAGAATGGGGAATCTCTTAATGTCTCGGTTACTTAATGTTTGTTTTGAAAATCGTTTCAGTAAATGAGTATTAAGAATGGGGAATCTCTTAATGTCTTGTTTACTGAATGTTTTGCTGTGGAAATCGTTTAAGTCAAAAGTATATTAAGAATGGGGAATCTCTTAATATGTCTGTTTGCTTAATATTTTACTTTGAAAATTGTTTTAAGTTAAATGAGAATTAAGAATGGAGAATCTCTTAATGTCTCGTTTACTTAATATTTGTCTTGAAAATCGTTTAAGTTAAATAAGTGTTAAGAATGGGGAATCTCTTAATGACTTATTTACTTAATGTTGTTTTGAAAATCGTTTAAGTTAACTGAGCATTAAGAATGGGGAATCTCTTAATGTCTTGGTTACTTAATGTTTGTTTTGGAAAATCGTTTAAGTTAAATGAGAATTAAGAATGGGGAATCTCTTAATGTCTCGTTTACTTAATGTTTGTTTTGAAAATCGTTTAAGTTAAATGAGAATTAAGAATGGGGAATCTCTTAATGTCTTGTTTACTTTTGTGTGTTTTGGTAAATCGTGCTGACCCGTGATAGGTGGCACCTCGGTAAACAGTACTGAGCCGTGATAGGTGGTACGTTTACGATTTACGTTTGGTAAGTTGTGCTGACCCGTGATAGGTGGCACCTCGGTAAACAGTACTGACCCGTGATAGGTGGTATGTTTACGACTTACGTTTTTGGTAAATTGTGTTGACCCGTGATAGGTGGCACCTCAGTAAACAGTATTGACCCGTGATAGGTGGTACGTTTACGATTTACGTTTGGTAAGTTGTGTTGACCCGTGATAGGTGGCACCTCGGTAAACAGTACTGACCCGTGATAGGTGGTATGTTTACGACTTACGTTTTTGGTAAATTGTGTTTGTCCGTGAGAGACTGCACAGGTGTTTGTTCGTGAGAGACTGCACAGGTGTTTGTCCGTGAGAGACTACACCCTGGTGAATTGTGTTTGTCCGTGAGAGACTGCACAGGTGTTTGTTCGTGAGAGACTACACCCTGGTGAATTGTGTTTGTCTGTGAGAGACTGCACAGGTGTTTGTCCGTG
This sequence comes from Cicer pinnatifidum, assembly GCA_037974775.1. Taxonomy (NCBI): domain Eukaryota; kingdom Viridiplantae; phylum Streptophyta; class Magnoliopsida; order Fabales; family Fabaceae; genus Cicer; species Cicer pinnatifidum. The sequence goes on along the minus strand of JBBPBR010000001.1, from coordinate 38,136,365 downwards.
AGAGACTACACCTTGGTAAATTGTGAATTGTTGGTTCGTTTTGTCCGTGTAGTAATTGTATTATAAGTGTTAAGTGTTATGTTTTGGAATTTGGTGATAACATGTTGATTGAAATACCATTTCGAAACTCATGATGTTGTAGTAATTGTATTATAAGTGTTAAGTGTTATGTTTTGGAATTTGGTGATGACATGTTGATTGCAATACTATTTCGAAGCTCAAGTTGTTGTGGTTATTGTGTTATAATTGCCAAGTGTGGATGTTTTGGAATTGTGTGTAAAAGTATTTCGAAACTAAAGTTGTTGTGGTGATTGTGTTATAATTGCCAAGTGTGGATGTTTGGGAAGTGTGTGATAGCGTGTTTGACTGCAAAACCATTTCGAAACTTAAAATGTCGTGGTAATTGTGTTATAATCGCTAAGTGATTTGTTTTGGAGTTTGTGTAAGTGTGATTGATTGCAAAACTGTTTCGAAACTCAAGATGTCGTGGTGATTGCGTTATAATTGCTAAGTTTGATTGTTTGGATTTGTGGGTAAGTGTTGATTGATTTCGAAACCTTTTGAAAAGCTGAAAAATGCTGAATTTTGCTGTTTTTCTGATGCTGTCTGATGTGTATTCGAATACAGCAGGCTGTATTCGAATACAGACATGCTGTTTTGCCACTGACTTGCTGTGTAGTCGAATACAGACTGTTGTAGTCGAATACAGACATGTTGTTTTGCCACTGACTTGCTGTGTAGTCGAATACAGACTGTTGTAGTCGAATACAGATATGCTGTTTTGCTGCTGAATGCTGAAATAGCCTTGTATTCGAATACAAAGATGCTGTATTCGAATACAGCAGTGTTGTTTTGTTAAAAACTTCATTTTTCAACTTTGTTTATGCATGTTTGGCATATAGAAACCCTTTTAAGGTGTATGCTAAGTTGAAATGTTATTTTGTGCATTTAAAAACTTAAATGTTATGTGTTAATTGTTAATTTCGGTTGGTGACCCTTTACAACTATTGTGGAAATCTGGGCTTTGCCCTCAGATGATAGCCAGGACTATCCTACCGGTTCATACCCTACGGATGGGAATGTAGATGGGAATGCTTGACTGGAGCTATGTTATGAGGATCTTACGGGGCGCGTGGAGATCACTCAGGGTGTATAGTTTTTGTAGAATGATCAGATTAGGTTGACATAGAGGGAACATATGTCTTTATTTTGAACTATGTTTATTTCAAAGTGGAAGACTATACCACCTTTTGATGTGTAAATATTTTGGACTCATGTTTCAAAAAACTATTCCGCTGCTTGTAAATTATTATGACTTAATTATTTACCCAAAGGTGTTTCCTTATTTATTTTCTCTGTTTTATTTTAATTTCTTTTGAAAAAAAAATACACCCTCGCTTTGAACATCGGGGTGTTACAAACCAGTTCACACAACACAACACATCCAGAATCAGTAATTTTAGAACATATTCATGTGCATGTTAAAACAGAAACAGAATCAGTAACACAACCAGAACCAGAACCAGAACAAGAGCCCATAATCAGTTTAAAACATAATCAGTTCACACAATATGATACATATATATTATCCTGTAACACAATAATTTACAATATATTTGGTATGAATATACATTGAATCTAATTTACAACATATTCATATGCAAGTTTATATACTGTCCTATGATCATATACATATAATAACTATGCACCATATAATATTCAGTCCCTTGCAGCATGCTATTTCCCAGAAAATCAAATAATTTTCATTTCAAGCACATACTCACACCATTCCTCCTTTAATTCCATCAGATCTTGCTCAGAATATGAAGGACTGGAATTTTCAAAGTACTGCAATATAAAAATTGAACATATTATATTAAGTTAGTATCAAATATATAGATAATTTATATATGAAAATCATATAATCAAAATACCGTACCGTTTCTGGGATAATAGTTTTATTCTTGTCAACAATCTCCTTCATGAATCTCAATACGTAGTACCCACAGTCAATGTTGTTTGTTTGACGAGGGCACTTTATTGGGATCCATGTAATATTATTAGACTTTTGCTTCGACACTACCGCACCTCTTTGAGCTCGAAAAACTTTTAATGCACTATCAAATGAATAAATGTGATTATTTTAGCATGAACAAACACTTATTTATATATATGTGTAACAAAAATAAATGAATATTACTTACGTGTCGAACAAAGTCTTGATTTCGGAGTGATTGTTGTAATCGCCATGCAAGGGATCCAAATAGTATACAACTTCAGAGACGGCATTGATTGCAAATAGCACCTAATGTGCCCTACAACAACAAAAAATTGGTTACACAATTTGGTCTATACACAACTAATAAATTAAATTCTCATCAATTAAAAAAGATAAAATTACGTACCCTGAATTATATGGTGCTAAGAACAATTTATCCTTTGAAATATTTCCTAAAAACATATTTACAATGTATTTCTTTACATTGTCTTCATCCAGTTTCCACATGGACGTTTTATGCGGAGAGAAGAATGAGTATTTATTCGATAATTTCCTAGGGCACACGACCTTCTCATGCAAAAACCTTCAATGAAAATTTTAAACTAGATTAATTACCAATACATTTAATTAATTACCAATAAATGCAATTAAAAGTATTTTTTACCTTATATACAAGCTCATTACAGTTGCACTGAGCTTCTTATGTTCGAGAAGTTCGTATACGTGCTCCTTGTCGAATAATTCCTCATACTCCTCTCCGAATATTTCTTTATTCATATGTATCATGCGCGAATCGTCGCTGCTGCATACGTTCTTTTTTACTTGAATGTCAAGACACGCCCCGTATTTACCAAGGCGTGGCTGACTTATTTTAGGAGGAGCAGCAGCAGCGACTGATTTGCCACGATCCAATTTTTTTATTGCTGCAAATTTGGCAGCTTTATTGGCAGCTCTATTAACCTCCAATTTTTGAGGTTTGCTGCTTTTTTTTGGATGTGCGGGTGGTTTATTTATTGGGACCTACAAAAATGAGGTTAAATGTTAGTTTATTGAATCTGAAAAAATTGACAAAGCTTATGCAATAAATGTGACAAACCTTATCGGGAGACGTAACTGATTTGTTTCTGGGAGGGCTTTTAATGAGGGCAACAAGGTTAGTGGGTCATGCCACGTAACTACCAATAGCTTCGCCCAATGTTTGCATATCTCCGTCGTTGTCCGGTATCGGCAACGGTGCAGTTGGTTCGAAAGCAACAGTAGGCGATACCTTGACATGGCCCTTTGGGATCGGAGTATTGTGCAATACTTCTCCCAAAGTATTGTACAATTTTGCTTTTCCCACCTTCCGATGAGTAGGCGAGGACAAGTATAGAAAACATGAAGTGACGCCCTAAATCAATAGTTAAAACATAAGTACAGTTAATATATAATATTGTTTAATGCATAAGTAATTACATAAGCAAGTAAGTAATTAATTACCTCGGGAATAATTTTCAAACCGACGTTGCAACTCCCGCTTTCACTCTCCATTTGTATTTAACCTTGGAGCTGAACCGGAAGTTGCTTGTCTTTGTTCGTATTCACCAATTGTGCCACTTGCTCAGATAGGATTCTGAGCTTTTCTAATACTTCCTCGTTGGAAGGTTTTTGGCGCTTCTCTTGAGGAAAAAAACTTCTGGGAGTTACGCCAAATCCCTTCCCCCTAACTCGACCGGAATATTCAGGAACATTAAAAACTTTGCCCAAAATGTCCCTGCAACTAGCCTTGTTGCCCTCTTCATTTTCAGAACTTTGAGAGATGGTCTCCTACAATACATGTAACATTAAAATAGTTAAGTTCATTAGCATTTTTAAAATACAATATTAAAAAGTATTCAAGTGATAAATACAATATTGAAAAATATTAAAGTCATAATATACTTACACAAAGTTCTATTAATTTTTGAACATTTTGGTTATCAACCACTCCATCTTTATTTACCCGAGCTTCCTTCCACAAGATGTGACGACCCAACGGTTGATTGGATTGGGTCTCATGTCGCTATTCGATAAAACAAAATATTAGTTAGAAACTATAGTTTATAATACAAATTCCCTCATCATTGATGTTACATTGACTTACAAGGTTTTGCTCTAGACGTGCATATCCCATACGTGACCTTCTATATGGGTGCGTCGGATTGCTTGCCCTTTCGCAATTTGCCTTACTAATGTTCTATATAAAAAAATAGCAATTATGTAAAAATTTAAAATACGATGCGAATATAAATAATAAAACACACAAATGCTAATAAATTAATCACTTACGACAAATGTGGGGTCAGTACGTTTGGAAACAAACGCTTTCCATTCCTCATTTGATATATAATGTCGATATATCTTTGGAGGTTCAGCTGTTGTGTTTCCTTCTTTATCTTTAAGATAGAAGTTTGAGAGATGCGATCTAAATCCACGATGGATTTTGCCAGCAACTCTCAATACATAATTCTTTCGTCCCTCATCAAGGACAAAAGATGTCTGCAATGAAAAAAATTATAAGTAAAGTATTTCAATGAAAATATTTATAAATGACAAAAGATTGGATCAAAAAATTTACTTGAATATCATTCCAGATGATATCTTTGGCATCCTTCAATGCCTTATCTCTCCAGTCGTCAATTGTTATTGGAATATTTTGACGAACAACAGCCCCAATGTAGCTCACAAACATTGCGCTGTGGGGGTCAACTGGCTGACCACTTTCATTCCATCCAACCTAATAAACTCATATAGTAAGTACATGCTATTAAAAAAAGCTAAAAAAATACACAGCAAACAGAGTATAGTATACCTCAAATTTAATGCCATTACTCCTTGCTTTAATGACTTTTTGCATGATAATTGCACCACGTTTGACTTTATTTTCATAAGTCCTACTGGTGCCAACTTCTTCATTTTGACATTCTAAATCTCTGTTTGTATCCATTTAACTACAACAAGTTCAACATGCAGTTTAGTATAACATCAACAAGCTCAACATGCATCATGCATTATTTTAAACAAGCTCAACATGTATCAGTATATATATTTTAAACAAGCTCAACATGCATTTTAATGATTACAAAAAATAAATAACATCAATACCTGAATAATGGTTCGAAGAAGGATGAAATGCAAAGAAAAGAGCGAACGGAGAAATTTCACAGCAATAAATGTCACAGAAAAACGGTTTTGAAGAAATACGTAATGAGGGTTACGTATTTCAATGAAAATATAAGGTTCGAAATGATCTTGGATGGAAATAAGGTTCGAAATGAAGGAGATGATCGTGGAAATACAGTTCGTAATGAACGAGATTATAGGGTTTGCAAAAGAAGAGAAGAACGATGAAGGTTGAGATGATAGTGTAGTTTACGTAATGAAGAGGAAACTGAAGAGGTTACTGTTATATATATAACCCTTTTACAGCGCTTTTTTATAACCCTTTTACAGTGCTTTCCCAAAGAGCGCTATAAAAGGCTAAGCCTTTTACAGCGCTTGTTATAAAAGCGCTGTAAAAGGCGTATTTATTTAAATTTTTAAAAGACTCTTTTACAGCGCTTTTCCAAACAAGCGCTGTAAAAGACCTCATTGTTTTAGTATGTTATATAATGTTTTTTTAATAGCCTTTTACAGCGCTTGTTCAAAGAAGCGCTGTAAAAGGCCTTATTTAAATTTTTAAAAGACTCTTTTACAGCGCTTATCCCAACAAGCGCTGTAAAAGGCCTTATTATATTATTTTTGTGATTTGTTATGTTATTTTTTAAACAAGCTCTGCAAAACCCCCATAGTCCCACCAAAATATCTTCCTCTTCACCAAACTCCACCTCAAAGTCCTTTTATGCATCTTCTTCGCAAACATCAAAGCTTACTCTTTCAATCTCCACCTCAACACCCTTTTTATCTCTTTACATTCCCTTTCATTCTTAAATCGTAACTTGATCTTCAGGTTCATTGCCATGTTGCGAAAAATGGGTTTGTTAACAACGTGTCTGATGTTTTTGTTAACAATGGATCTGATGTTTTTGTTAACAATGTGTTTTTGGGGATTCCCATGATGCGTAAAAGGTGTTTGAAGAATATCCTGTTAGAGAAAGTCATGTTAGTTATCTGATGAATATTATTTTTAAAGTCTTTTACAGCGCTTCTGTGAACAAGCGCTTCTGTGAATATTATTTTTAAAGTCTTATCCCAACAAGCGCTGTAAAAGGTATCTTTATTTGATTTTCAAAAGGGCCTTTTACAGCGCTTGGTAATAAGAGCGCTGTAAAATGTCTCATTGTTTAATTTTTAAAAGGGCCTTTTACAGCGCTTTTTTTAAAAAGCGCTGTAAAAGACATGCACTTTTTTTACATGCATAGTTCTTAAGAATTGAAATTGTCCAAATTTACATAAACATGCAATAATCACTGGTTATGCTTGCCTTCTTAGACAACAATAAAACAAGAATAGAACCAGAATAATTCAGATTATATAATACCACAATAATTCAATAAAACCAGAATAGAACCAGAATAGAACAATAATTCAGATTACAAATAATTCAGATTACAAATAAAACCAGAATAGAACAATAATTCAGATTACAACAATAATTCAGATTACATGCATGGCTTATATAAAACAATTAAACATGTACATTAAGATGCCCTTCTTCTTTTCCTGGTGGGATTCACATTTGTTTGTCCATTTACAATACGAAACGATGGATTAATCCAAATTCCCTCATCATGATCATCTCTAAGATATAAACCATCATCAGTTGAATCAATTTCATGTGGTTGTTGTGATGTTGCAAATAAAAGATCATTACCAACATCTTCATCATTGTTGTTATCATCACTTATTTTATTGGTCGATAGGACAACAGACCATTTATCATCAGAAGTCTCGGTGACATAAAACACTTGTTGAGCTTGCGACGCTAAAATAAAAGGCTCGTCTTTGTATCCCACCCTATTAAAATCAACAAGCAAGAATCCTGACTCATCAATCCGAACGCCATTATTATTATCGACCCACTTGCAACCAAATATGGGAACATGAAACATTGTGTAGTCTAACTCCCATATGCGCTCGATAACCCCAAAATATGATAGATTTGCATATATTGGGTTTTTGTCTTTTGCACTTGAGACATGCATCGCTTCAGCTACGAGAGTGACTCCACTATTTTGCACAGTGGTCTGATCATCTTGTTCTTTGGTATAAAATGTGTAGCCGTTAATAACATAACCAGTGTAAGAAAAGACATGTAAGCTCGGACCATTTGCTAGCCACCTCAATCTCTGTGAAATTGATCCGGGGTCTATGTCAAATTTTGACTTTATGTGATTTTTTAACCATGTTATAAAACTTCGATTGTGCTCTCGAGTTATCCAATTTTGATTCCTATTCATGTTCAAACGAGATAACTGATCCATGTTATTGTAACATACGGTTGAACCTCATCATCATTGTGCAGAACATACAATTGTGCCTGCTCCAATTATGTCCTTGATATAGTCAGTAGTCTCCTTCCAATTATCCCTTCTCCTGATAGTCTTCCCGAATGACGAGACATGGGAAGCCCTATGGATTCAACATTGGACAGATATTCAGTACAAAATTCAGCAGCCTCTTCAACAATGTATCATTCAACAATACAACCTTCTGGTCGACTTCTACTTTTTATGTACCCTTTTAATATTTTCATATATCATTCTATCGGATACATCCATCTCATATAAGCTGGCCCACAAAGTTGTGTCTCCTTAACCAGATGAACAGTAAGGTGAACCATTATATCAAAAAACGATGGTGGGAAATACATTTCAAGCTCACACAAAGTAACAACAATTTCCCTCTACAATGTCGGTAATTTCTGAGGGTCGATCACTTTACTACAAATTTCCCTGAAGAAGAAACATAATCTAGTTAATGCTAGTCGAACTTTTTCAGGTAAAATGGAACGTATACCTATTGGTAGCAAATGCTCCATTAGAATATGACAATCATGGGTCTTCAAACCTTTTAACTTGAGGTCTTTCATACAAACCAAATTTCTAATGTTCGAAGAGTATCCTTCTGGAACTTTAACTTCGTGTAGAAATTTACATAAAACAATTTTTTCCTTTCTAGATAGAGTATGAGCGGCTGGAGGTAGATATGTGCGATTTCCTTTCTTTACTGGAGCCAATTCATTTCTTATTCCCATATCGACCAAGTCCAATCTTGCGTTGATGCCGTCTTTAGACTTTCCTGGAACATTGAGTAATGTACCAATAACACTATCAAATACATTTTTTTCAATATGCATCACATCGAGGAAATGTCTTATATACAATGACTTCCAATATGGTAATTCAAAGAAAATTGACTTTTTCTTCCACCCAGTTTTGACCAGCTCTCCCGCAAAAGGTTTGCCAAATTTATTGGTCAAACCTTGTACTTTTTCAAGTATTTGATATCCAGTCGGTGGTAAAGGAGCTTTACCTTCCTCTGATTTTCCATTAAATGCATTTCTCCACTAACGATACTGATGACTATAAGGTAAAAATCTACGATGTCCAAGAAACACATTCTTCTTACAATGTTTCAACCGCATCCAATTTGTACTCTCTTCACATACAGGACATGCACACTGACCTTTAATGCTATATCCTGATAAACTACCATATGCTGGAAAATCATTAATTGTGCCGAACAACATAGCCCTCAAATTGAAATATTCTTTCTTATATCCATCATAAACTTCCACACCTGTCTCCCACATACGTTTTAAATCTTCTATTAGAGGAGTCAAGTATACGTCGATATCATTCCCCGGTTGTTTGGGTCCAGAAATTAACAGAGACAACATCATAAACTTATGCTTCATACATAACCATGGAGGTAGGTTATATATTACCAAAATCACAGGCCACGTGCTGTGTGAGATGCTTTGAAGACCATGTGGATTCATTCCATCAGTAGAAAGTGCAAGTCTTAGATTTCTTGACTCTATCCCGAATTCAGGATACTTGTGATCAATTTTTGCCCATTGTGGGGAATCTGCAGGGTGTCGAAACATTCCATCTCTAATTCTTTCATCTGCATGTCATGTCAAGTGTTTTGAATCTTCTTCACTGCGATACATGCACCTAAATCTTGGTATTATAGGAAAATACCACACGACTTTTGCTGGAGTAGATTCTTTCTTCTTATATCGAGAGACATTGCATTTCGGACACGCCTTAAGTAGTTCATATTCATTTCGAAATAAAATGCAATCGTTAGGACACGCATGAATCCTTTCGCAACTCATGCCAATAGAACACAAAATCCGTTTAGCCTCGTAGGTTCGACTGGGAAGTTCATTATCATCTGGCAACATATCTTTTATGAGTGTTAATAATTTTGTAAAGCTTTTATCAGACCATCCATTACTCGCTTTTAGGTTGTACAACTTTAATATCACCGACAGTCTTGTGAATTTAGTACAACCATTATATAATTCTTTCTCTGCATCACACAACAAACTTTCAAACATTTTAGGACAATCTCGAAGATCTTCTTCAACTGCTTTTGCGATCTCATCAACTCGGTTCGGCTCATATGTATCTGTATCGAAGTCAGTTGAAGCATATGTCGAACTATTCTCAAAATTAATGTTTCCTTTTTTTTCTCACCATGTCTTATCCAACATGTGTAGCTTTGATCAATTCCATTACATACTAGATGTCCTTCTAATTCATCTTCTCTAACACGTTTTCCAAAACAACATTTTAAACAAGGACAAACTACTCTATTTGGATCTTTTGCATTCTTCACTGCAAACTCAACAAACTCCTTCACTCCAATTTCATACTCTTTTGACAATCGATTGGCTGACATCCATTTCCTATCCATATTATACCACCTATATAAATGCAGTTACAAAACTAATAAGCTTTCAAAACATATCAACAAGTTTCAAAAAGAAACCAATATCAACTAACAATTTCAAAAACAGAACAGATCATGTGGTATGAGTTATTGACTAGTAGAAGAGATTTAACACAGATCATGTGGTATGAATTTTTAATTTGATAAAAAAATCTACTTAAAAAAAAAATACCTGAGACAACACGTAATAGGTAGATGGCGGCACAACACGTAATGGATATGAGGGTATGAGGGTTCCCATAGTAGAGGTGATGAAAGATGTAGAGGATATGAGGGTTCCCAACGTATATAATTATTTGAAATTTATGTCTTTTACAGCGCTTGTCAATAAAAGCGCTGTAATAGGTAGTTAAATTCAATGAAAGCGCTTGTATTTTATAGCGCTTGTGAAAAAAGCGCTGTAATAGGTGGTTCAATTATTTTAAAGCGCACGTATTTTATAGCGTTTGTGAAAAAAACGATGTAAAAGCATACGCGAAAGCGCTTCATTTTACAGCGCTTTTTTGAAAAGCGCTGTAAAAGTCTTATAACATTATGCGCAAACGTTATATGACCTACAACAGCACTTGTTTTACAGCGCTTGTGAATAAAAGCGTTGTAAAAGGCTCCGTTATTTTTCAAATACATTTACAACAGCGCTTGTGTTTAGCAAGCGCTGTAAAAGGGGCGCTGTTAAATGTCAAATTTGGCGTAGTGTTCTCTAATGAGAATTGTGAATGAGTTAGGTCTCCTCTTTAAGTCTTGGATTAGAACTTGTTTAAATCTTATCAATGAGTTCCTTACCATTATGGCGATTCTCCATGGGCGTATCAACCATCCTTGATTGTGGCGCCTTCTTCATCTTCTCAACCTAATCTATCTTTGTTACTTTATTTTCCATTTAATATTTTATCATTCTATTTGAAAAAATCACTTAGTTAGATCTCCAATCTCGTGTGGAAGCACTAAATCCATATTATTTGGTATTCAAAGCTTGTCACCAAGTGGTAATATTTGTTCTTAATTTATATTTTCATGATTTTGAAGTTTTTGGAAAATTTGAAGTTTTGGGTTAATTTCTTGAAACTTGATTTTTTTTTTTTTTTAATCTTCAGTTGCTAGTTGATTATAAGTGTTATAATATGTCTGAAAAGATTTAATTTGATGATTATTTGCTTTATTTGGTGTGAAATTCGAAATCTAGAGTTGCTGGAAAAAGAAATATGCATTTCATCATCTTCACTTGCAACTCTCTTAGATTCAAAATTTCATTTACAAATTTGTTTTTGATATTATTTCTTCCATACTTGTCTGATTCTAGAAATTCAAAAGCCTAAATTGGTTAGAAATATGAGAAGATTAATCTGAAAAGATAATAACTACAAAAAATTATTCTGGACAAAAGCACTTATTGAAAACAAGACATTTTTTCAAAAAAAAAAAAAATCCAAAATTGGTTCACTTTGATAAATTATTGTCTTTATTAGGTACTACAAGTTTTATCATAGTACTTTATCTCTCACATATATGTCAATTCATATATTTGGATCACTTAGTTATTTAGTTATAACATTTGTTATTTCTTTGATAATCTACTTGAGTGTGTCTCTATTTACTTAGTTATTCTTGTTTATCATTTTAAATTCTCTTAGTTTTGTCTTTGAGTTTTCCATCTTGAAACTCTTGTGTTGATAGTTTTTGTAGACTTGTTAAATTGTGTTTGAATTCTTGTTTGGGTTCTTTTTAAGAATTTGAAAGACGAGTTTGAGTGGAAAAAGACAAGAGTGCACATCATTAAAAAAGTCATCATTGAGTGATATACACGAGTGATATACACTCTTGAGTGTAAACACTTAGTGAGTGGTGAGGGTGTTATTTTTATTTTCTTAATGTGCTCTTGTCATTTACTTGATTATTGTGGTACTCGTTGTTAACATCATGAGTGGAAGTGAACTAAATCTCCCTTCTCCTATAACCGTTTTTCTTAAGGATCATTTTACAAAAATTTGGAATACTCAAATAAATGCCTTGAGAGAAGGCTTATGAATCAAAGAGATAGAAGATCTCATCATGGAAGATCTTTTCAAAATGAAAATGGGTTCAAAATCGAGGGAAAAAGTATACATAGATTTCATGAGGAGAGAAGAAAATATAAAGGTCGTGATGAGAAAGAAATGAAGCATGAAAAGAGATTTAGAGAAAAAGAAAGACGAAGAGAAGATTATGATGAGGATGAAATGAGGTATGAAAGAAAAAATAGAAAAAAAAAATATACAGATTATGGTGAGGAGGAACTGATGTATGAAAGGAGAAATAGAGAAAAAGTAAGGAGACTTAGAGATTTTGATAGAGATGATATGAGGTATCCAAAAGAGAAAAACCATGTAGAATATAAAAATAAGGATCAAGAAAAAAAAAAGTATATCATATCATGAATGTATTAGAGATTTTGTATTGGATCTGAAGTATGTTGAATATCTTTATGAAAATGGATATGCATAAGAGACAAGAAAAGTAGAGAAACTAGCCTTGAGAGAGAAAAATAAAATCAAAGAAAATAAAGAGAAAGAAGAAAAAGATAAGTTAGCCTTGAGAGAGAAAAAAAAAATAAAGAAAAGAAAGAAGAAGAGGAGAAATATTTAAGAGTCAAAGGACAAAAAATTGACTCTGACTATTTATCTAATTTTGATAATTATCCTGTGCAAATGCTTGCAGAAGTGTCTCTAAAAGAGGAATGTCATCAATATATTGACTTTGAAAGCAAAGAGAAAGATGATGGTAAAAATGAAAGTCTCTTCAAACAAGATAGTGAAATGAATGAAACAATGTGGTCGAATGGAGCTTAAATTTATGATGAGCTTGTGGTTTAGTTGGATTCTTTTTTCATGTACGGTATAATGGAGCTTAAATTTGTGGTCGAATTTCTTTAAGAAGGAGAGAATGATAAGGATCTCAAGAGCATCAAGATGATCTATATTTAATAAATTAGGATGAACTTTATTTATTTTTATTTGGTTTGTAATAATTCTTAGATCACTTTAATTTGAAATTCTAATAGTTTTAATATAGATTTAGTTGATGTAATATGTAAGTGAAGATACTTTGCTTCCTTACATTTAGTTTATTTTAGAGAAACACTATGTAAGTCCAATATGGACTTAGAGAATGGTGTCACTTATGATCCATTTAGGTTTAGAGATAGTTTTACTATAAATATGAATTTGTAACCCTATTGAAAGAATGTTAGAATGAATAATGAGAATTGTGAGTGAGTTAAGTCTCCTCTTTAAGTTCTTGGATGAGAATTTGCTTGAATCTTATCAATGATTTCCTTACCATTGTGGCGATTCTCCATTGACTTATCAATTATCCTTGATTGTAGCACCTTCTTAATCTTCTCAATGTAATCTATATTGTTTCTTTATTTTCCCTTTTTATTTGAAAAAATTAATTGATTAGATCTTCAATTTTATTAGAAAGCACTCAAATCTAAATCAAGTCCACTGAATTCCCTTAGTTCCCTAACACTTTGACTCCAATGATGAAACATAACCACCCAAACCACAACTCATAAACTCCATATGCATCTACTTAGTACGATAACAATCACTAAGTATAACTAGGGTTGAGGTCGATAAAAATTTGGTCTCCATCTTGGAGTCTTTTAGAAACTCAGTTTGAGTGTCCCTTGCTAGTTGGCAAAAATTTGCAATACGAAATGGAAAATAAGATTATTTTTCCAAAAACAAATTTAAGTTAATAATTTTATCATGACTAATGGCAACCCAACTAACTAAAATTAGTTACCTAATCTCAATGAAAAATTTACCAAATGACGATGCTTTTGTTTCGAACAAATTTCGCAGCTAAAGTTTATCAATAATAATTATAAACAGAAAACTTTTTATCTATATCAATATATTTAATTTTTCACCGAAAAACATTATTTAACTATACCAATCAACCAAACATAACACTACGCCAAAAATGACATTTAACAGCGCCCCTTTTACAGCGCTTGCTAAAAACATATTTATTCAGTGGTTTAATTTTTTTTATATTTATCACTGCCAAATATTTATTTCACAATTATTGTATGCATCCGATATAAATATTTCTCTTGCATTCATATCTCTTTGTATTCAAGTAAAATGTTTTTACCAATAGAACAACTAATATTTCAAGTGTACTTGTATTGTGTTTGTTATGAATGTTTTGTTTCTTTTTGTTTCCTTGGCGTGTGACCCCTTCCTTTTCAATCAAAAAACAAAAAATTTATCTTGTATCTTTTTTAATTATATTTATAAATGATAAAGATTTGTCTTTTTTTTTTTAATATTTATCAATTACAAATATTTGTCTTATATTTTTTTTAATATTTATATATGATAAATATTTCTCTCGTGTTTTTTATATATTAGTGAAAAATATTTGTTTCACGATTTTTTATATTTTTCATTAATAAATATTTGTGATAAATAGTGGTATCAGTGATAAATATATATTATGTGATTCTTTATATTTAATAAAGACTTCTTCAAAAAGCAATTTAACAATGACAAATATTTGTCTCGTATTTTTTACATGTATCAATTATAAATATTTATCTTGCATTTTTTAAACTATTTATGAATGAAAAATATCTATCTCGTTTTATTTTTATGTATCAGTGACAAATATTTATGTCGTAATTTTTCACATTTATCACAGATAAATATTTATCTCATATTTTTTTATG
>JBBPBR010000001.1:38108682-38118749 GCA_037974775.1 Cicer pinnatifidum | reverse complement strand
GTATTTAAGTGATTCTATATCATTAAAGTATATCTTCTGCTATTTAAAATACATAAATTTATAATATTTTAGTTTAAAAATTTGAGAGAGATAAAAACTGTCGACTTTTAAAATAAAATATCACTTTTATGAATTAATGAAAATAGAGATATCAAAACTACAATAAAATCTAATATTTTTATGAATGAAGAAATTAAATTATATAATATAAAATTTCAATCAACAGTATTATTTTTTTACCGCAACCAACTATGTTATAAAATACGATAAAAATTCAGACTAGATAAAAAAAAAATAACTAAAACAAGAAAGTCAGTGAAAAGTTAGTTCTCTCTTTTTTAATTTAGTTACAACCGAAAACAAAATCTTGTATAAGAAAATAAGTTGAAATCTGTGTTATTAGAATTACCACCACCATTGTCTAAACAAGAATTAAAATTTACTACTACCAACCTACGCCTATTTTTAACCGAGGTATCCACTAATCACTCGCGACACACGAGTAATCAGCACCACATTACGTTAATGAATTATTACATTTAAAAAACTCACTAATTATTCATCTCAAGCCATGCCATTGTTGTTTCTCGTTATATAAAGACCAATTCAATTCGCAATTCTTTTGGATCCGTGATCCTTCTTCTTTTCATTTCAACTTGACTTTTCAAACGCTACGCTTTTACTCTCCTTTTTCTTCTCTGTATGTTCCAAACCCTAACTCGTTTTCAATCTTCTTTCTTCATTGTTATTCAATCTTTCTTTTATTATTCTGATTCTTCCCTATAATAACTACGATCCACGATCTTAAATATTGTATCTATTTTCTTCCATCTGAGTTTATTTATTTTTTTTCATTTTTGGATTCTTTTCTTATTTTTTGCTAATGTTAACGAGCTTGATGCAGGTTTTTCTGTTGATTGTTTTAAATGGCGTTCTTTAGAAGCGTTTCTGCGCTTTCTAAGCTTCGATCTCACGTGGTAATTACTGTTATTAGAACTTGCAATTTTTGTTTAGCATTTTTGCCTTTTGTTTATTTTTTTGAGCAATTTATTTGTTGTTTGATTGTTTCAATTGTTTTTGTAATTTGATTATTATTTTTTATGGCAGGGTCAACAATCTAGTCTCGCCAATTCAGTTAGATGGCTCCAAACTCAGAGCTCCAGTAACACTGTACTCTCTCTCTCTCTCTCTCTCTCTCTCTCTCTCTATCTCTCTCATTATCAATGAATGTAACAGTGGACCTTATTAGATGCAGTGTGTTTTCTGAGGATGGTATTGTTATTATGTGTAGTTTGGAACTGTATATAGTAGTTTAGCTTGTGTTTGATTAACTTTGGAGGAGATCTAAAATTGATGTATGGGATTGCTTGTATGTCTTGAACCTGTCTATGTTGACTTTTTTTCTGACAGTGGTTCTTTTTTCTGTTTTGTTAGGATCTTTATACTGAGTTGAAAGAGCTAGTTCCAGAGTATCAGGTTTGTCTGCAATTTTAAGTTTTGGTAGCGGTGCTTTTTGTATTGGATGAGTTAATGCATTATCTATGCTGCTTTCACTGGGTTTAATGTAAATTTTGTGTTTTGTTTTCCTTCAATTGCATAGTAGTTCAATTCTCCCTCTGAATCATGATGTAACTCACGAAGTGTGGACTTTATTGTTTGGTTATTTTAATTATTTGGTTGTAATAAGTGGAAGTGAATGTGAATCAATTTCTTTTTTGTGTTGAACTCAATGTGCAACATGCATTTTGTTGTAGTTATCTGTGCAGGTCACATACTATTGTGAGTATGAGAAACCTGATAAATGCCTTTTCTGATTCGTAATTCTCTTCGATGATTTTTCCTTCTGTTTTGCGTTTCTTCAGTATGGCTTGAACTTGCAAATCTTCAATTAACATGTTTCAGAATTAAGTTTCTATGCCATGTCATAATCTATGCATAAAAACATTGTTGCAGGAACGTGTTAAGAAGCTGAAGAAAGACCATGGAAGTGTTGAATTGGGAAAAATCACAGTTGATATGGTAATTATGTTATATTTTTCATAGCTATAGAGTTTCAAGATTTTATTAGCATTAAATGATGTCCCACTCTCTTGTATAGAAGCTTGCAATGTAACTTATTTTTGGAAGTGCACTTCTCTAATTAAAAGGTACTTGGTGGAATGAGAGGAATGACAGCTTTAGTGTGGCTAGGCTCAGCTGTTGACCCAGATGAGGTATATATCCAAATGACTCAGGCTTTCTTCTTCATATATTTGTGAACTATTATTATAAGTGAATTACGACTTTGATGTGGAATCTCAGTTGTAACATTTGCTTGTTATTGTTCACTAATTGGATCTGATATCAGCATGTTTTGTCTGTTAGGGAATTCGCTTTAGGAATTTGACAATTCCTGACTGTCAAAAAATACTTCCGGGGGCTTTTCCTGGCGGGGAGCCTTTGCCTGAGTCCGTTCTGTGGCTTCTATTGACAGGAAAGGTATAATCAAATTGAATTCATTATTTAGATGTTGGCTTATGTGTGATGGTATGTGTCATCACAGTATCACCCTGTATGAAGGTGTTCTGATACATGCTCTTGGGTTGTCATTTAATTATGGGTTCATACATTGTGTCACAGGTACCAAGTAAAGAGCAAGTAGATTCATTAGCCCAGGAATTGCGTAGTCGTGCTAAAATCCCAGGTTCGTTTTCTTTTGAAGTCAAAGCTTGGTATCTTGTAGTAATGACTGTACATTGACCTTGTAATATAATTGGCAGAGTCCAAGTAGAATGTCATGATTTTGTACTGTGCTTTCAGTCATATGTTCAATAATCATAAGTACTATACTGTAGATGCTTTTCTTTTTAATTAATAAGAATTGACACAATATAGACAGTGCATGGTGATATATTTAAAGAGTAGTGTTATTGGAACACAAAACTTGACACAAATACAATACTTAGACATGTTATGAAAAACAAAACATGACCCCCACTGTATTTTATACAGTAGTGTATTTGTGTCCCATTTTGTGTTCTAATAACATTACTCAGATTTAAACTGGGTATGTGATATGAACTTAGGGATACATGGCACTTCTGTTCTTTTAATATCATTGCTGTGAAGGAACTTTATAGGCAATGAGGCTAGCATCTCAAAATTTTCTTTTCACGCTTTTGATCCTTGTTTGAGGAAATGCTCACTGTACCTGAGCTCTTTTTAAGGAAATGAACATGCTTCAATCATTTTGTCTGTGTTGCCAACACTCTACTTGTTCTTGCTTAAATATCACGTGTGTAGAAGATTTTAACATAATAATTTTTGCTACATTGTTTATGATGCACATGATTCTGAATTCATTCTTTTTATGCCCCAAAATTGTGGATTTCTCATTATTTTTATTTGCAGAGTATGCTTACAAGGCAATTGATGCACTGCCTGTTAAAGCTCATCCAATGACACAATTTAGTACTGGTGTCATGGCCCTCCAGGTTGAGTAACAGATTCCTTATTGAACTTCTGATTTTTATGTCTTCCTTTTGCATTAATTTTTCTTTTGTAATTCAACTTTTATGGCAACTATAATCATTCTTGGAAGTTGGAAACTTGGTTTTGTGATAAGCTGTCCTTTTTCTTCAGAAAAAATAGTCTTTTGTATCACTTTTCTTTTGTAATTCAACTGCTTTGGCAACTATATTCATTATTGGAAGTTGGAAACTCGTTTGTGATAAGCTGTTCTTTATAGCTCATTGTTGCATCATGTTTGGTTTCGTAGACTTATATGCCCGTAATTTATTTGATAATATTAACAAAGGAAGATATTTCTAAAGTAAAATTAATCTGAGGGTGATTGGTAGTTGTTCCAATTTTAGCTCAAAAAAGCAGAAAATGTGAGGATCTAATTGACTCAGAAAATGCTTCAATAGGCACATTTAACATGTCATACTCTCTGTCCAATCTCAGTAAACAATTGCATTGTGATAATCTTCAATGAAACAGACTGCTTGCTTCACCCCCCTGCCTCTCACAAAAACTCACCTGAAATATATGATTTTCAAGATTGTAGGTGCAAGATGTACCTCATGCAAAAGTTTAATTAATTAAATATTGTAAAATACAGGATTTTAACATTATTCGTCTCTTATGGATAATCATAGCATTTTTGGTTGATCATATGCATCTAGTTTCTGTGGTCTACTTGCTTGATCTGTAGTTATTCTGCGATCTGCCTATATTATTATTATAGGAAAGATCGAGTCAGAATAATTTGTCTCTAACTCACATGAACTCAGTCAATGAATAAAGAGAATTAACAAGAATGCAGAGGTCGAAGAATCAACATTATAGTGTTTTTGTAATTATATAGTGCAATGGTTTTTCCTACTGTTCTATTTCTTTTGTATATTTTTTCTTTCTACTCTCCATGTCTTTCTACTTCTAGCTTCTTCCTTTTTTGAAGAGGGAAAGGAAGAAGAAATCGAATTTAGTTTTGCAATATGTTGTCACTAAGGAACACAGCAAACTAAATTGACTGCCTAACATTTACATCATTAATATTCTCGTAATGACCGAAGACTGATTTTCAATCAATTTATTTCATTTTCAGGTAGAAAGTGAATTTCAGAAGGCATACGAGGGTGGGATTCATAAGTCAAAGTAAGATTCTAAAACTCTTTTGTGCTACTTGCACCTTATAACCTACTGAAGCCTGTTTGCTGCTTTGGTGTAGGTATTGGGAGCCAACGTATGAGGATAGCTTGAATTTAATTGCTCGTTTGCCTGCAATTGCTGCTTATATTTATCGGAGGTATGTAAAGCATATCATCCTCTCCATGTCTTTCTATCATCCATTTTACATTTTGGATTGATTTCATACCCTATTTTAAAGGATATACAAGGATGGAAAAATCATACCAATGGACGATTCTTTGGATTATGGTGCAAACTATGCTCACATGTTAGGATTTGATGATCCAGAAATGCTGGAGTTTATGAGGCTTTATGTTTCTATCCATAGGTTTGTGTTCCATTCCCAATGATGAGCTATATGGTTCTCTTTTAATCATTAGTGACCCTTGTCTTTTGCTGTTTAACGTTTTGTTTTGGTTAAATTTCATGTGCAGTGATCATGAAGGTGGCAATGTTAGTTCTCACACAGCCCACCTAGTAAGCTACTTCTCTTAAAACACTTCTTCCATCCAGTTGCAATTCGGAATAGTGAATTATTTACAGAACATTCAATTATTTAATATAGATGACTTGTGCTTTAGTAAATGCCTGTTTTTATTTTATAGTTGTACATGATTCATCTGAGAATATTATGGTGTCTTTTGATTCATGTAATCTATCTCACCTAGTTGGACAAGGCTTCAGTTGTTGTTATTTTTGTAATTTAATGTACTGTTATGTATTCCCTTCAGGTTGCTAGTCCACTATCAGATCCTTATCTTGCATTTGCAGCTGCTTTGAATGGTTTAGCTGGCCCACTGCATGGCTTAGCCAATCAGGTTATTTTGTTATTTCTTTTTCCCTTACCATCTGTTTTCTTTCTTTAATATAAAATTTTCTATATTTCATCTTCCTGTTCATAAACCATGTTTGATATAGTGTTTACTCAGAGTCTCAGACCTGTCACATTACCATTTTTTATTTAAAAATGAAATTCTCCTGGATTACTAATATGTGCTTTTATGAGTCACATACTAGTCATAACACGGGCTTTTACTTAAAGAATATATGGGGAGAAAAATATGTCATGTATTGCTGAAAGAGTTTTGAATTATATAATTGTGAGAGAGTGTTGGATTGGTACAATGTACCTGATGAGAGAGATGTATATTTTGATTAATGCCCATATTGTTCTTTATCGGTTTACTATTACTTTTAGTTTTGTTCATGTTTATTATGTTGTTACAGGAAGTTCTACGATGGATCAGAAATATAGTTAAGGAGTTTGGAACTCCAAACATAAGTACAGAACAATTGAGCGATTACATTCATAAAACATTGAGCAGTGGCCAGGTAATGTTACTGATATGAATCTTTGAAGCTTTTGATGTCTTCTTTTTTCCTTTTTAGCTTTTGTTTCTTTGATCAATTGTAAGTAGACGGTAAATATTGTTATGGTTCATTTGTTTTACGTAAGCTTATTTTAGTAAAGCAATTCACTGGGGTAGAGCAGAGGGAAGCATTCTGGTCAAAAAAGTATATAAAAATCGATTGAGCAAAGCATGTTGCTATACTCAATTTGTTATGTTCAAATCTTCTTTACTTTTTGAATAGAAGGATTTTTTGGTTGAGAGGCATTAGGGTTTTTTTGTTCTCCTTGTTTTATGTATATGGACACAACACAAACATGCATGCCCTAGAACTGTCTTTACGATACAAGCCTTCCCAAGAGAAAGTTTCCAAAATAATGTAGAAAATTTATAAGTTTCAAACCATTACAAAGGATTTAGAGAAATAGTCTATCTTTGAACCACTTCACTACAAAGCTTTGTAGTATGGGTTGATGCACGTAGCTGACTCGATCTAATGGGAAAAAACTTGATTGTTGTTGTACAAGTAGGAGATGAGAGTAATATATTCTGTTTCTTAAAAAATAACAGCTTATCATGTCATAAAATATGCATATCTGTCCTAAATGGTTATTTTAAAGAGAATACCACTGTCACGTTCCAAACTCTTCTATTAAGAAACCTCTATTGAATACATGACATGACAGTAGTTTTTTTTTGCTAATTTTGGTTTTGCAGGTTGTGCCTGGATATGGACATGGAGTTTTGCGCAATACAGATCCAAGGTACACTTGCCAGAGGGAGTTTGCATTGAAGCATTTGCCTAATGATCCACTTTTCCAGCTGGTATATTTCCTATTTTAAGTTTGCTTTGGAATGCTCTCTGATGATGCAACCAAAGTTTGCCTCTGGTAAATTTCTTCATGATCTAACGCGACTTTGTGATCCTTTCAGGTGTCAAAAATAAAAGAGGTTGTGCCTCCCATTTTGACCAAGTTAGGCAAGGTAATGTCATTTTTATTTTTCAATTTCAATGAACATTCGTATAAAATTATTTTTTCCCCCACCTCGTTCCTTTGAGATTCATAATGGTTTTTGCTTGATGAGTGTACACTGTCATATGCCCGTATTTTATAAATACTTGTTGAGTCTAGATAATAGATGGATTATAAGGGTTTAGCACGGGCAATCAAGTATTGAATGAAACACAACACCAGTTAGATGGTCTGATAGGGGTTGAATATTAGATTATGAACGTTTAGTTTCTTTGTGGAGTTGTTTAGAGGATTTTAGTTCACTGATATCACCTCCACCAATCATGGTGAGTTTCTTCTGTGAAGTATTTTGGTGGAAAATGAATGATGAGGATGTTGGGGAAGACTCAAAGGAGGAAGAGTTGTCTTAGTTTTTGTATTTGTTTACATTTTTTATTGCATAAGTATTTATTTTTGTTCCAGGATGGTCAGTCTACATGATTTTTCTACACAATTACATGAATTTGGATCTAGTCTTTTACACACTAGTTTGGTTCTGTTTGCTTTGTATTTTCACTTTTATTTGTTCTTTTTGCATTATTTATTCAAAACTTCACTAAACTTTTTCATTGATTCCTGCATCATATTTTGATGGACCTTACACCAGATGTACTCAATGCTCACTTACTATTTTTATAGGTTAAAAATCCATGGCCTAATGTTGATGCTCACAGTGGAGTACTACTGAACTACTATGGTTTAACTGAGGAGAAGTATGGGACTACATCTCTTTCTTGGTCAACTTAGATGGGTTTTTATTTGCAATTATCTTTTATGTCAAACTGACGATCTGTTAATATTCTGGACAGCTATTATACCGTTCTCTTTGGTGTAGCTAGGAGTATCGGAGTTGGCCCTCAGGTTTGTCATGCCCCATTATTTCCTTGTCAACATTACTCTTTTTGTTGGCTTGAATTAACAAATCTCTTCCTTTGTTGGATTTCAGTTGATATGGGACCGGGCTCTTGGATTGCCACTTGAAAGGCCAAAGAGTGTCACGCTGGAGAAACTCGAGAAATTGTGTGGCGCATCATCCTGAAATTTAAAGCGTCATTTATCTGTTGATTGGAATATGCTCTGCGATAAACGTGGGGTTTGTTAACTTGAAAATTTTTGTGCGATTTCAACTAGAAATATTTGTTACCCACACCCCACTCCCTGATTTATCTGGTTGTTTTGCCTCCATGTTGTGATTTAGAAGATTTTGGTATTTAGGAAAAGGGTGGATTATCACTCTCACAGGTGTCTTTCTACTTTTTCTACACTGCATAAATTAGGTCCCCAGGGAGCATCAGAATAAAGGCATTATTGTTTTGGGGTAGTCCCTCTGTATTCTTTCTAAATGGGATTGATCCCTTTGACAAAAAATACAAGTTCTCAATAACATGAGTTTTGGTTAAAGTTTGTGACCTGTGGATAAAATTTACTGTCTTTTAGTGCTTTTAGTGTGATATGTACAAGATTGTTAAAATCAAACTGGTCAATTCGTCCGATTTCAACTGACTGAATGAAGAACCAGTACATTGTAGCCTAAAAACCAGATATAACATGAACTGAGGAAAAACCTACTGAATTGGTGAAAACTTGAGAATCTTTGTTTTCTTCTCTAACGGAGTGATTGGTTTGCAATAAACTAAGAGAAAGATCAAAGAGAAATAAGCATAAGATGCTTCACTCTCTTTTGGAAGACCGAAGAAACAGGGAAGAGATGTCAGTTTTGACGTGGATCCCACACTTTTCTTCTCAATTTGTGGAGAAAGACCGGAGAAATGTTTATTGTTTCATTATTCCTTTTCTGTCCTTCATTATTTCATAAATCAAGGTGACAAAACATTACATCTTGAAAAGAAAGAAAACCAACCTTGCATTGGTGTTGTGATGTGTTAGACTTACTCCAGTATTGATAGATGTCTCATGCGGCGCTAGATCAAGAGTAACCGGAGTTGGAATTGTCTTCCCATGTATTATAGTTGAGGAAGGGGAAGCCTATGTGGAGAGATTGGAACTGTTGTGGACGGTGGGAGTGCATCAATCCATTTCTTGTGATTTTTTTTTTTTTGGAAAATTGTTATTTGAGTTGATTTGAGTAGTTAAATTAAACTTAAAAATTAAATTAATTCAATTTCAAATTAAATAAATAATCTAATTAATTAAATTAATTTTGGAGGTTTCTTTGGTTCAAGGACATGTTAGTACTTTCAAAAAAATCAACACTTCTTTATTTCTAACTTATATCTCTTATATTAAAAAATACATCAAATCTATTTTGTTTTTGACCTATTTGTCTCCTCACAATTTTTCTCATCTATTTATTTCTTTTCACATCCAATCATATCTTAAGGGTGTGAAGCTAGAGATCGATAGTTGGGGAGTGATTGTTGGTGTACAAGACACGTACAATGAGTGACTTTTGAGGCACTTCTATGAAGGAAGGTGGGGAGTGAAGAAAGATTTGCACAAGATACACAAACGAGCATCGAAATAAGAGATTTGAAAGTCGTGTATTATAGGACTATATGGTTGACATAAGATTTATAAGGATTTTTATATATTACCTAAACTAATAAGATGCATTTTCTTTTGAGTACCTGTTACATTTGAACTCCACAATTATGCATGTTTGACTTGGAGCATCGAAAAATATTATTTTTCTTTTTATATGGTGTATTTAAGCTACTTTATTAACATAATTATACTAGATCTATTCTATACCCGTACAATGCACGTGTTAGTAATAATAAAGGAAGAATACAATAATGAACAATAACATTAATCAAATATGTTAACTTTGAGTATTGTGACATGTTTGCCATAAATATTTTAACTTTGAGGATTGAGATATATTTGTCATAATTTTTCAATTAGACGTGCGAGTATCGTGACCCAAGAATAAATCCGTATACAAACTTTTAAAAGATTTTAAAATAATACTTTTTTATTTTTATTTAAGATAAATATCACATATAGTTCTTTAACTTAATTTCAGTTAATGTTTTAATTTTTTTTTTTTTTGATTTAGTCCTTTATTTTAATT
>JBBPBR010000001.1:38079756-38108049 GCA_037974775.1 Cicer pinnatifidum | reverse complement strand
TAATAAAATATTTAATACTACAAAGTTGTATATTGTGTTATAAAAATATTCTTGTTAAAAAAATTTTAAAAAAATTTTTTTTATGTTCAAAATAATATTGTCTGCAAAAAAAAAAAGAAGAACAGGACACGATATATATATACTGTTACGTGTCAAAAATTATAGCTCAATACTAATACATAATTATTACATACAGTGTAAAAAATAATACAATACGTGAATAGTACTACACTATCCCGTGTTCGTGTAAAAAATCTGTTTAAATATGATTACTGCTTTAGAAAATTAAATAGAGTTGATTTGAATTCTTCCATGTGGAGGAGTAGCCATTTTTATTTTTTATTTTTTA
The DNA here is from genome assembly GCA_037974775.1 of Cicer pinnatifidum. Taxonomy (NCBI): domain Eukaryota; kingdom Viridiplantae; phylum Streptophyta; class Magnoliopsida; order Fabales; family Fabaceae; genus Cicer; species Cicer pinnatifidum. The sequence goes on along the minus strand of JBBPBR010000001.1, from coordinate 38,107,700 downwards.
TTTGTAGTCTCTTTCTTCCATGTGATGTGAGTAGCAAATCTAGTAACCCATTGTCATTTTTTCCTTCCATTTTAATTTTACAAAAATGTTATTTTTTATTTATAAAATACTCCGAATTGGAACATAACATTAACAATTGAACATAGTGTCCTAATTTGTTGTGGAAGAGAGAGAGTGGCATGGCTTCTCTTGGATTCTCACTCATCTCACCTGCCAGATCACTCCCACACCTCAAATTAGGGTTTCCTTCCAAACCTCAAAATCCTCCCATTTCCACTCTCAAAACATCATTTTCCACCTTCAGGTTCTCACTTTTCCTTGCTTTACTTTTTTGGGTATCTCTAATTTCTTTATTTTTCTATGAATTTGCTCTGTTTCCCCTTTTGGTTTATCAACTTTACATTTCTCATCACCTTCTACTCAAAGTTATTTTTTTTTAAATTGTTTTATTTCAAAATTTATTTATATCCCAATAGATACCACTGCATGTTTTTTCAATGTGCCGAACTTTATGTAACTTTCAGAATTATAAATATTAGTGCTGGACAATTTTTTCAATAAAATTAACAAAATAATCCCAAAATTGAAAATCTTGATTGCATTAGCTATCTTGTCAATCAATTCATTCTATGAAATTATTCATAGGATATATGATAATCTGATTTTAAGAATTTTCTAATTATGGGAATGTGTACATAAACATGTTAGTTAATTGAGCTGCAGTGTGTATCTACATTATACTATGCTCATATTTGGATAAACATTATGTCAATCATAATATTGCTTATGTATAAACTATCTCAATAACAAAACATGGAATAAAGTCAAATAGTTGTCATAAGCTATCTTAAGAGAGCTCGTGGAAATAAGTTCGAAAACAGTTTATCGACATGTCTTAAGTTAGTCTTCATAAGCTCTTTCAAACAATCTCTCAAGTGTTTATGCTAATAGATAGGTTTAAATAAGTCAATTCAAAATTGTAATACTTGTATTTTTCTTTAATGACAATTATTTTAGCGTCTTTGTAATAACTTTGAATGAAACTAATGACTGTATCCAGATACATAAGCTCTAGAAGATTGCAAACAAATCAAAAACTATTGACTGTTTCTGCTACAAACCCCAACATTGGAGGTGAAAAATCTGCCAATGAAGGATCAATTGTAAAGGAAACTAGCAATGCTTCCCAGGGACCTCCTCTCCTTACTATTTTGGCTGGAATATTTGTATTTTTCCTCGTTTGTTGGGTCATTGGATCCATTGGAATGTGGTTGATAAGCTTGATTGTTAATGTTCCCCCTCCAAAATAAACCATTCTATTAGTCCTTGGCATTTTACTTGGTTTACTTTTATGCATTTGGACTTAATACTATTTGAATGGTAAGAATGCCAAAGTGGGCTAAAAGTAGGATAAAGGAAGAAAAAAATTCAGTACTCACTTTTGAAATTCAATTACTTAAAATTGAAATTTCACTTTCAGCCATAATCATTTAATCTATGTTTGGTTTCACCACTGCATTTTTGTATAAGCTTAACCAAATATGCACTTAGTCAATAAGAAATTAGGATATCTTTTGAATGAAAATTTTCACTTTTCTATCAATGTAATTTTTATTTAATATTATTAACATTTTTTTGGCCCCTTTTTCATGAATTTCTAGATCTGTCTCTGGTGCCAAAATAATTATCTTTTCACATTATTCATTAAAGTTAAATTATGATAACTAAGTTAAAAATGTAATGGCAGATTAATTAACCAATATTAAAGATATTGAAAAATAGAATGGTAAGTAAAAGCTTTTGCTTTGAAAATAATTATGATTTAAGCTTGTAGCAGAGTTGAGTAGCTATATTTAAAGGTCAATACACAATGCATTGGCCTGCAATCAACATGGAATATTTCTGGGAAGATTATCTAAAATATAATGTCCAACACGACCCGTACGGAAAAGATTAAGCAGCTTCCCGGCAACCTTGTCATGAGCATCTTCTTCACATTCAGTTGAAATGTGGAAAGCTTCCTGTAAGGCGGTAAACTGTCTGACAATAAGTGCTTCCATTTCAACTTCAGATCTTATATTGCCTTTAAAAGTCGTAACTGTTTCATAGAGTGTTCGTCGAACATCCTGCACTACGTGATCCTGCAAAACACAGTTAAATTGAAATGAATTTGGATTTTAATCTCATGTAAGACTGCATAGATGTGGTGTGGGAATAAAATGACAGAAAACAATGGTGTAAATTCCTGCCACATATAAATAGCAGAATATTTTTCTTATAATAAATAGAAGAGACCAATGACAATGATCAAGTACCCAATTCATTACAAGTCAAGGTATCAGACGGCCACGCATCCAAATTCAAATGTATTAAAACTGAAAAATCCACATACTGATTCTGCTGCTGGATCCATCAATAATATACAAACCAACTTTAAAAGAAATGAAGAATATCTATGGAAAATTTGACTCCTTTATTAGATTCACAATATGTTAAGTTACATATCCAGCATTAGATCCATTTGTTTTGACTCAATTCTTTGATTGTCCTTATTTTTTACCTTAATGAGTATTTTTATCAAAATACATACGGTTTTTAATCATGCATTTGGAACATTACATAAGATTGAGATATACACTAAATAGTAACAGATACCTGTGTATGATCTGTAGGGATTTGGTTTTTCTGTTTCATTTGCAACCCAGAGGTAGTCAAGCATTCTGTTGTGCTGTTAAGGAAAAAATTGTCATCATCCTTGCTAGATAACTTCGCCCATTTCTTGTACTGCCCGCTAGAGTTGTGAATAGCTAGAAAATATTGAGCAATTTCTTTTTTCTCAACCAAATTGTCCCCAATTGCTCCTGCATAAGGATAAAAATGAAGTCCAAAACAGATAAGACACATACAGAGAGAGAGTTATATGAAAGTTTAGACAACAAAAGCTAACTTAAACCAGAAATGAACACTTTTTCCTTTATGGAAGATGTTTTGGTTGTTTTTTTGGTTCATCTGGAAGCAAGGGTGACTTGTTTGAGACGGCGGAAAATGTAAAATGAAACTTACCTTAATTTTGATTGGAATAACAAATAAATGTATGAAGATTTAAAGTAGAGTATTATGTAAAAGAATGAAGAAAATATCAATGCATGAGTATATATTTGCAATACTTGGAGGCATTATCAAGAGCAGAATGGTAGAATGTTTAAGAACCATCTCAACATTACCAACATAATTTCGTTGGTATAGAATGGAACAACTTATTTGATTTCTCTATGGTGTTTTATTCCAGAATGAGCCAGGCCCAATCGGAACAAACCCACATGTACATTGGAAGCCACTTAATCACAACTGCACAATTAATCTGATGACAATTGCAAATCAAGCCAAATCATCTGTTCTGTCTAATTAAATGAAGATAACGGTGTTCCCACCAAAAACAATATTTTCTCGCGCCTATAAACGGGGGTCTGCCCCTCCAAAAAGGCAGGCCATCATTTTTTTGCTCTCACTTACCTCAATTATACACCAGCCTATTCAACGAGCCCATGCAGCTGCTCACCACCGCAACATACATGTCTTATGCTCACTCTGGCCATTATCTCAATCCACTCCGATAATGTTCAGTCTATTTCTTGAATGTGGCTTTCCAAAATGCATATTCAGAAGTGTTAAGGAATATGATGGTTGTTAGGACCTAATAAAACAGTCACAATAGGTAAACAGTAAAATTAAGAGGGACAAATTGGAATGAGGCTGATTTATTACTTCTGGATGAATTACAGAAGGATTGAGAATCACAATTGCCACAGAGCTAGGCTCGGCTAAATGCTCTCCAGTCAATGATTACAAAGTAATTCTCTGAATACGTCCTAGATTCCCTCCACCCACTCTTATTCCCTCGCCACAGCCTAACAGAATTAGCTACCGCTAATTCTCTCACCTACTGCCATCCCTCTCTCCTTCACGTGTCCTTGGGTACTCTCTTTCTCTCCCTTGAGTAAACTTGCCAATCCTTGGGTCCATGAGATGGAGTTTGGCCTGATATCATCTCATTGAGCCCATCCCCACGTGAATGGTCCATAACGATTGTACTTTCTTGTGTTGGAGTTTTCATATCCCTGACGATTGCTTATCCTTTGCTGTTACTTTTTTAGTTTCCTTTGTTGATAGAAAAATAAATTTTATTAGTTAGAAAGGAAACAATTTGATTTTAGTTATGGGAAGGACATCTCCTCCGAATTAGAAAAGCCCATGCATTTGGACCCCTAGTGCCAAGAAGCCGGTGGAGGAAATAGTGTAAGGGTCTTTTAGCTGCTGTGGGTTTGGTGAAGCTTAATCCCTGTGAGGTTAAGTAGATTACAGAACTGATTGCATGTTAGGTTTAAGAGAGGCTGGTGAATTAAAGAATTGAATTGCAGTTAATTAAGAAAACCCAAACACGAATTTCATGACAGTAAATTTGAAAATTCTCATAATTGAAGGACATGGAATAATCCAAGTGAAATGAATACCCCAAAATGGTTGCATATTGATGAACCAAAATTTTCTTGCCATTTCTTGTTTTATTGCTTTCTTCTAATTTACAATACGTTATATATTGTTTTCACAGAATGAACTCACTTCAATCTTTATTAATTGACAGCTCAAATAGAATTAAAATAGTGAATTGTATTTTGATCTTTCAATCTTCCAGGACGGTAACTCTGCTCAATTTGTACTACTTGCTCAGCCTGAGATACTTGTAAAAAAAATTCAACACCTACTCACAGAACCCCCTCCCCCTCCCCCTCCCCCTCCCCGTAGCTCAACAAACATACAAAAAATTGTACCATACTACCACCACTACCTAAAAATGTAAAAATAAACCAAGAAAAAATAAACCAATTAAAAATACCTGTTAAGAGTAATTTAGATAGAATATCAACATCAGGAACCTCTGGAGATAAAACAGCTGGGGTGTCTAACACATATATATTGGGATGGCTAGCAATCTGAATGAAAGGAAAAGCTTCATTAGTAAGGAAAAACACAAAATATGCTAATATAAAGACAAAAAGTAAAATAGGGAAAGTGATGGATATCTTATCACAGATTGTCCCACAAAGTGTTGGTGTATGCAATTAAATAAGCATCATCAAGTTAACTCAACATTTAAATACCTGAGTTTTTTTTCTTCAAAAAGACATTTAACCTTTCAATTTTTTTTCCAGAATGCAAGTCATCTTATTGAATGAAATAGCAGCCATGCCAAAAGTTATTTTTCTTTATTTTTAATTTTAATGTATATTCTTGGAAGTATAACAGAAGTTGGCTACAAATGATTTGCACGTTGGAACAACTTAGAGGTGTTGAACACAATGGCAACTTACATTCCCAATTACTTTGTATAAACATACATATGTATAATATTCATGTATCCAATTTATTACAACTGAAAAGCAACTTACATTTGGAAATATACTTTGATTAATTGATGAAGTTGACAATCTATGAAAAAAATAATATTGTGGTTCTTATCTAGGAATGTAAAATCCCCAGGTTTTGGAAGGCATCACAAGCATGTGTGCTGGTGGTTTCTTAGTTTGATACAAAAAGTAATTCAAGAGCTTCGTACAATTAATAATTTTTTAGAAGATATATCTGTTCTTGTTTTTGGTGGTCTTGTTTTACGTGACATCTTATTACCCCCTATTTTTGAGCATTTTTTTTATTCTATAGAGAAGTTTTCTCTAAATAACAAAAAATCTTACCAGCTTACGAAATATGAGCATCCTAGACAAGCATACTAGATATCTGTGAATGTAACATGCCTAGATGAGCATACCTGTGCACAAATAACCTTCCCAAAGTTAAAACTATTGTTGATCAAGTCGTTGTTGTGTTCCAAATGATGGTCAAATTTTAATTAAAACATAAAAATAGATTGTCAAAAAGAAAAGAATGACAAAAGGTTGTATGAGACTCAGCATTTACAAACTCTGTCCAGAGGCTAATTAAGAGTTCTGAGATCCATCAACATGACATTAAATTTATAGAACACATGATGATTGATGAAAGCATACAACTTTGGAGGTCTACAAACAATTGTCTTTCCAGCAAAACTATAAAGAGTACAGTGACATAGAAAAAAAATGGCCAACCTTATAACTTCTTATGTCTTTAGTCTCTCCTGGCTCTGGATTCACAGTTGCATGCTTTAACTTTCCTTTTTCTACAAAACATAAATCACAGGTAAAACAAATAAATAAAAGTGAAAATCTAGTGAACAAGTATCCACTTATGTCTCTCAAACATTGAGAATGTCATTTGTCCCCTTCAACTAGAACTGTAATAATAATTTAAATACCAGCTGCCCTAATTCTCCCCACTTGATGCAAGGCATTAGCAAGTGCCGATTTACCAACATTTGGAATCCCAATTAGCATTACTGTTGCAGTATACTTATTATCTTGATCACTTCTCAATTTTCCCACCTGACGTTGTATAAGGGTAAGGAACTGTCTAAAAGAAAAGGTCTATATTAGAAATTAAATATAAAATCAGTATCAATTAAGAGGGGCCAGGATTGCGGTGAAATAAAAATTCAATATACCAGTCCAGTTACTCTTTTTTCATACTCCATGGAGAACCTTTTTCTTTTCCAAAGTTTAAAAAACAGTTTTTCTTCATATTCTAAGCAAAATTACTTTGCAAGTAAGAAATTCAACATCAAATATGAATCTCACCAAGTTAGATCATCCTAGTCAGTACAAAATTTCTCAGAATCTTATTCCCACACTAAAAAAATGAATTGACAAGAGAAACAAAGCAAAAGAAAACAACAAAAGAATTATAAAAAAAAGGCATAAGGAATAGCAACAACGAAGTACAAACAATTTTCAGAATATCAAACTGAAACTGACCATTCCTTAGATTACACTTAAACTTCCTCACTGAAGTAAGGAAATACTAATCATTAATATTATAATACTATTTTTGTGCATTACAGACAAAACCATGGTCATATCATTCCAGCATATACACATACAGATTCATTATAAGTTAATAACTAATATCAAATGTGAACAATTAATTCTCTGTTGCTAAGAAAAGTGAATTATTCGTTCCTCACGCTGTGATATTTGCATACGATCATTCATTCCTGAGACACAACAGAAGAACCCGCAAAGAGGAAGGTAAAGTTTACCTGTCTGATACTGTCCTTGTTATGAGCATTGACTTCACAAGATATGCAGTTCATTTCTCTAAAGTAATCCATCCATGCCTATTCACATAATTAATATTAAGATAACAAAACTCATAAATTATTAAATTTAAAAGGAACACAACTTCGCCCATTATTACAAGACAATATATGCAGTAAAACTATAATAATTCTCTAATAATTTTGGGAATTGTTTTACCCTAAAAGGTGTAGTTAAAGAAAAATAGCAAGTTAAAAATGAGAAAATAAAAGAGAGAGAGAGAGAGAGAGAGGAGCACGAACCTGTAAAGCGGAACGAGAAGCGAGATCAGCTTTGTTGAGCGCAATAATATGGTTAGAGGAAGTTTGGTAGTAATCTTTGAGTAAGTGACATTGAGAGGACAAGGGAATCTGGAATAAAAGAATGTGATGATGATAAATAAAGTGAAACTGGAAAATGAGAGGAAAGTAATAGTAGTTAGTTACCCACCCTTGCATCTGTGACGTGGACGATGAGATCAACGAAGGGGATTCTTTCTGCGATGGCGCCACAAGCAGCGGACATGAAAGGGTCGTGCCATAATCGTCCTTGCAACACACTGCTTTTTCTCCTTACAATTCTTTCTTTTACTGCTCTCCCTACTCGTCTACCAAAGTGCAACACTGCCATTCCACTTCCAGTTGAAGTTCAAGTTTAAATTAACGCACTGTTGTTAGTTTTTGCCAAAACATTGTGTATTTCGTTTAAGTTCTTTTTTTTCAAGAATTAGAGGGAATAACTAGACCAGAGATTATTGTACCCAAAAATAAATAAAGTAAACAACTGGTTTAGTCAACCGTACACTCTGATTTTGATCTCTAATTTAATAAAAAAAATTAACTTCTTTTATGGATTATTTTGATGATTCTATAATTAATTTTTGTTTTTTTTATAATCATATATCAAAATAACTTATCTTATATAATGACTAAAATAATGGTTTATGAACACAAAAAATTAGGAACATGGTGCATTTTTTATTGGTTTGAATACAGTGAAAGTAGATAAATAAATTATCTAATTTCTAGAAAGTCAAATTTTCTTAAATTATTTTATTTTTATTAATTTAATTGATCAAATTATAAATTAAATTAATAAAAATAATGCAATTAATTTCGTTTACTTCAATTGAAGGTCCACCATGACTTTGACTGGTGTTGGAATCGATCATTGATAATAGAATCGAGGGATGTTCATGACCAACAAAGATGGAAATAGAGAGAAATGATTGTCCGGGTAATTTTATTTTATGATGCAAACAAAATTATGGATTTACAAATAATTTTAAAATTGTTCAAATCTGTTGTGCATCCCCTCAGACAAAGCCCTTAAACTTTGTATTTCAAGTAATAAAAGATCCTTCCGGAAGCAAATATGTTATTATTGATTATAGACATCTTAAGAGTGTGCTCAAGGATTTCTCAGAGCACATAGTGCTGCATGAGAAAATACATTGTATTGAATTATTTTTAGGATAGGAGAAAATAATTCGATTCAGTGTTAGCTAAGCTAACTATCTAACTGACTTGAATAGAAGAAAACAAAAGTATCTGCTGTCTAAAACCAGAAGATTCAAATCCATATCAGCCACCTTAACAAGAGCAAGTGCCAATTCGTACCAGCCTCTGTTAACTGCAAGTAATGAGTTCACCTCATCAACTAATCCTCTCCCAAAGCAACCAGAATAACACATCCCATTTTTGGTACAATCCTTCATTCAAAATACAACACTTCACCAACTATTTTTTTCCATGTTACTGATAATGCTTTCATTACGAGAAAAAAACGAGACAAAAATGTGTATCGAGAAAATACATTACTTGACAAAAAGATTTTAAATTAGGACAAAACTTACCTACATTACTATTGCTGTTGTTTTTCTAGTAAAAATAACAACAAACGCTCGTAACTAGTCAGAGCTCATAAATCATAACTGTCCCAACAAAGAATAGACACAAATGTTTTTAGAGTGTGGTGGTGACAAAAAATAGTCAATAATATTGTAACGAATATGTATGCTAAATGGAAAAAATTATCAATAGGACAATTGCCACCATCGCCTTGTACTTAGATGAGTCCCTGGTCCCAACATTTTATTCCTCCAAAGAGTATTTACTAGTGCACAACAACATCTGTGATACTGTAGGTAAATTTTGTCCTTTAAGTTACAGTAAGCGAAAGCAAATGTGCCAAAACATCAATAGATTCTCGAGATCTTTGCAACTGCTATTGCATGGACACCAGCAATATTTGTCAGATGTTCAACAATGTTAAATACTGCATCTCATGTATGAATGCAATTTTAGCCACATGAATCAAGATTTTACATTACGGTCTACAAAAACAACTGAAGGCACAACACAAGATCAACCTTTTAAAGGCCTCCTCAACTTCAATTGTAGCCACATCAATCGACCGTAGTTATATGCCATTTTTAATATTCAGAATTCCACATGTGACCATATTTTAAAACCAAGCTTTCACACATGCAATAAATCTCATCACGACTCAGAATACACAACCCAGCTACTACCACTCGTCACCTTCACTCCCTTCTCTTTCATTTCCCTTCTCATTTTATCAGCTTCCTCTTGTCTCCCAACACTAGCATAAATCTTAGCCAACAGAACATAATTCGCAGCATTATCTGGCTCAACCTCAACCAAAGCCTTCCCTGCAATCTCGGCCAACTCCAACTCTCCATAATTCCTACAAGCACCAAGAAGAGCACCCCATGCCTTAGCAGTAACCTTCACAGGCATCCCTTTAATAACCTCATAAGCTTCATACAATCTCCCAGCTCTACTCAAAACATCAACCAAACAAGAATAATGTTCGCTATTCGGCTCAACACCATAATCTCTATGCATCCTCATAAAACAACACAAAGCCTCATCATCTAACCCAGCATGACTGCAAGCCTTCAAAACACCAAGAAAAGTTATCCCATCCGGCTTCACACCTGAAACCTCCATTTCTCCAAAAACCTCCAAGGCTTCCCTCGCTTCGCCGTGCAATGCACAAGCAGATATTAAACTACTCCAAACAACCACATCCTTATCACATCCCCTCATCCTCTGAAAAACTTTCCGCGAATTCATCAAACAACCACATCTCCCATAAGCTTCAATAAACCCACTACTCAACTGAGGATGTTCATCAATATCATTCCTTATCGCATAACCATGAATCTCTTTAATCAAATTCAATGCTGCCAACGAAACAGAAGCCGGAAGAAGCGCCAAAAGCGTTATCAAACGCGGCTTCAATTGTAAATCCAACATCTTCCTATAAAACCATATAGCTTTAAATGACGAATCGTCCTGATTCGACGTCGATAAAGCAGCAATAATCGGGTTAAAAGTGGATTCATTAGGAGGTACATTCATGACATTAAATAATTTAAGTGCAGTGGTAACATGATGGGAATGAGAGTAAAGTGAAATGATGGAGTTCCAAATGACGACATTTGGGTGAGGAGTTTCATCAAACAGTTTACGTGCGGAAGTGAGAGAAATGCAGTGACCGTAGAGGTTAATGAGGGAGGAAGAGAGGAATGGGTTGGTTGAAAGGAATGAGGATTTGATGAGGTGAGAGTGGATGGAAGTAGCGAGTAAGGGGAGATTGAGGGCAGTGCAGGATTTGAGAGCGAGAGTGAAGACGTGTGGGTCGAGTGTGATGAGAAGAGTGGAGTGCATGTGGTGGAAGAGTGTAAGGGCTTGTTTGTGACGAGAATTGTTTACGTGTGTTGTTATTTGTTTTGTTAAGGAGAGGAGTTGATGGTGGTGGGATGAAAACAAAGAGGAAGAGGAGGCCATCACTTCCACTTCGACACCACTTCCTCAGTCCCAAGTCCAAACGTTACCTTGTCTTTTAACGTTGATTAACTGATTTGACATACGTTATTCTAATAAAAAAATTTGAGCAAATATTAATACACATTTACGAAAATATTTTAAAATTATAGTATTATTGAAAAAAAAAAATAATGTATGCAATACAAACTTTATTAAAGAATGATGGATAAATTTAGTATTGATTGGTTGACTCTTAAAGTTATTAGGGAAACACGTTCGTTTTTATCGGCGAGTATGTCATAGTAAACATATCAAAATATACATGCAGAAATGGGTATATGTTTTTTACATAAATATTTTTTTTCGACGAAGACAAATAAATATTGTAAAATACTATATCATGTTATGCTTTGATTGAAAAACGCAGTGGTAAGGTAATCATGTTTTAGCAATTAGTTTTGTAGCGATGATCTAAATTTGAAAAATTGAATTTAGATATTTAAAGGAGTTTGAAAAGAATGTTTACCATTTAAACTCTAATTAATTAACAACTAATATTTATAAAAAAATAGTTTTGAAAATTTTAAAATCACAATAAAAAGTTATGATAGACTAAAAATTACACATTGTAACTTCTAAAAATCACCGTAATACTTTCTTAAATTCATGGTGGTGGCCAAACCAAACATAGATTTAGAAAGGTTGAATATGTCCTCCTATCTATCCCTTAATCTAGCAAAAATTAATTCTATAACTTTCGGTTTTTTCATGGAAAAGAAAAGAGTCTAAAATAAGATAAGAGAGATTATTATTAGAGAGACAAATAAAAAGACAAGATAGTTTCAGCAACAAAGGTGGAGAATATTGTCCTCCTCTAGTACGCGTTAATTGATTTGGATCATTAATCGAAATTGATCAATTTACATTATACATTAATTAATTTTTTATCATTAATTGATTTTGATCATTAATTTTAAATTGCTCAATTTGCCGTTTAGATGTGTGGAATCTAAATCCAGATGAGGGTCAAGTTGTGGTCAAGTGTATTAGTAGATCCAACAAAGCTCGCTGCCATTGATCACATTGCACTTGACTGCAGGGGATATGTCTCGGTCCAAATTTTTCAATGTCTGTGATGATTATTTGGTGTTCTCATTTGAATGTCGTGAATTTCCTGTCACTCAGATAATATAACATATTGCTTCTTAATATAAAGCCTTAGGACAATAGAATTGGTGTCTTCACAATACTATTATTGAGGTTTTATACTCAAATAGAATTAATCTATCAATCAATGTTTTACATTTATATTATCTCTGTTTAATCTATTTTTAACTCAAACACAAATTTCATCAATACTAAGAACATTAAAAAAGACCAGAAAATGAAAAACCAGCTTAGCTTCTCCCAATCAACTCTAGAACCAGAAACTAGAGCATGACCAAGTTCAAGAAGTCACGAACCTTGCAAAGACATGAACCTCCCTTTTGTTTTGTATTCACTTTAGCATAAATACATTAGCATTTAATGTACAGAAGAACGGATTCAACAATTTCAGTATGTATATTAATGTTTACTTTAATAATATTAGTTTCAAAACAAAAAAAATATAATATTAGTTTCAAAACAAAAAAAATTATAGAAGATAGAGCATAAACTTATGGGTTAAAATAAAAATACACTGTTGATCATGACTTAATAATATGAACTGTGTGGATATTGTCTAATAACTTTATAATACAGTATCATCAGTATGACTTTTATCATGTAAATGTCCAGCATGATTAAGTCCATTTCAAATTTAAAAGTAAATTAAAATGAACATGTGGTGCAAGCCAAATCAAACAGCTACTAAGTAGAAGCTAGATCCTCCTTTTTATCTTTGACAATTTTTAATATTGATTCACATGTCAGAAAAAGAACAGTATAGTGAGACACTTTCTTTATGCATGTCAGTTTATTAGATATCATACAAAGCACTAACATGGTATCCATATTCAACAAGAAAATAGGAAATTTATTTAGAGTTTTCTGCATCCGTTTGGGTGGTGTTGTCTCCAGGAGACGCTGTAAAATTACGCCTTTCCTCAGAGGTAGCAGTGATGACTGGCATCCACAGGTCAGCTGTAGAACTCAATAGAGATTGCACCTGAGGATCTGCAGCCATGGTGGATGATATCATCTCATCAACATCATCCAATTTTGCTGATAATCTATCCAACTCCTTAGCTATTTCCAACTGTGTAGACAAAAATCAAGGAATTAAAAAAGAAACAAAGAGAATGTTACTTCATTTCATCACAGAGATGCAGAGCACAGTTTCATCTAGTAATGGCTACACTATAGAGTGAAAACCACCTCGTCAAGTTGTTTCATCGACTTTGAAGGAACTTTTGTGACCTCTAGTCCAAGAGTTTCAATTTTGGAACGCAGTTCAACTTCTTCTTGATTTGTCAGTGCTTCTACCTACACAGTTTACCATTAGATATGCGTGAATATATTTAGTAATAACTGGTAAGAGATAAGGTAGAAATTGAACTATTGGTGAAATCCAGAGAAGCTGCATGCATATACTTGTTCTTCGATACTTTTTAAGTATGAAAGCCTAACTACTTCAATTATTTACAGAATCAAGGGCATTGAGGGAAACAAAGTGGTTAAATCTTTTTCTGATTACAAGAACAGTGGAAACAAGTTAAAAATTCTATAAAGCAGGTAATCTAAAATCCTTGTAAATGAAATGAAGATCATAGAATGCTTGGCATATGTTTCTCTCAGCTGGAAAAAGTTAATCCAGCTCTACCTTAGGCCTTTAACACAAGAAATTCAGTTCACTATACTGTGAAGATTTTGAGCAATTTACAATACAAATTAGAAACGGAGAATAAAAAAATCCCTAGATTCAACTGACAAGCTGTGGATTTTGTTTATGTGAGAAGAAGACCGATAGAAGTTTCAGTTAGAAAAGTGGAGTAATGAAGGATAACCAATAATTAGGCATTTTTGTTGTATGATATCCTCTCTAATGCTCATTCATCTCAAAACTTTAGGAACCAACCACGACGCATATTAATCAATCGATAACTTAGTCCAAAAAAATACTGTTATAATCCATACTTGATTGTTTTGTTTACTGTATTGTGGTCCAAAAGTATTCGTAGTTAAAACAATAGCAACAGCTTCATGATGAAGCATGCAATGCAACCATATGTTGCAAAGGGATATTGCAGCAGGGTCCAGACAACTGTATGTGACCTTTCAAAAGTATTATACAGTTTATACTGCATGATGGCACAGCAATGAACTATAGTATTAGTGGTGCACTGCACAGCCAAATAATTGGATTTTTAGAAATGAAGCCATCTAAAATACAAGTGAATACGAATTAAGACAACAATATTCATCTTACCACTTAAATTTATCTAACATATGCATATCACTAACATGGATAAATTGCTTTTATCTCCCAACTTGACAATTTATGTAGCACAGGGAAAGCCCAAAGAAGTGTGTAAACTCATATTGAGTGTGGCTTTAGAACTATTGTTTCCCCCAAAGACAATTAGACAACACTTAAGCAGGGTTATCAAATCGAGACTCGAATCGTAGATAAGAGGAATGAAGACCTATTTTATAAATTGTGAATCAAATCTTATTATGAATCACAAGATACATAATCAATAAAAGTATGACATGTTTAAGCAAGAACAAGTGAAAAATAAGTTAATATTTCATATACAAACTTCAAAATAATTCAAGGATTCAAGTCAGATCAAAATGACAAAAATATTGGCTCGGTACACAAAATTTAGGGTTAAGTTGCAATTCATCGTAATGAATTGAGATTCATGTTGCAGTTATGTCCAATATATACATTTTTTTCCAATTGGGCTCATTCAGGTCCCTGGGTTTAGGTGTGGGTTCTAACTTCTAAGGAGAAGCGCAAGGTGTGGAGAGTCTATTTGACGAGGAATGGAATAGAGAATGGGAATGATGAAGTGCCTCAAGGTGGAGAGCATAAAGGAATCAAAGAGGGGACAGAGAGGATCATCTTCAAAGTTTGTTAATCTGTCATGGGCAGTGAAAGAGCATTGTTATGTGGCAGTAGAAATCTACTTTCCTTACTGAATTTTCCTTTCTCTCATTAACAATACAAGCCTCGTTCCACCATTACTATTCTATTGTGTTTTCTGGCTTTCTGGTTCCTAACAGGTTCAGTTTTGTTTGAAATCGAGATATACTCACATGTTATGTAAGCCAGTACACTGATTTTTTGTATCAGTAAAAAGGTACATGAATTTGGACCAAATACATATATCTTTGTACTTATACAAAAAACCAGAAAACTGGAGGGAGTAATGATCTATGAAGCACAAACACCTCTAGAATTAGACGTATAGTAGTGTCTGACACACGTCAGTGTCCAACACTTGTACGAGACTCGTATGACACCTCAAACAAGTGTACCCAAAAAACTTTTTTTTCTTCACATCAACACACTTCTTAGACACATCTACATGATTAAAAATGTTTCAAAGCAATGATGATAAATGAAGTGGTTAAAGACACTAAACTTGATTGCATCATGTTTAGCTTTCCAATAGTAAATAGATAAGTGGATGTGAAAAAGTAGCAAATTTACCTGCACATATGTATATTGTTGTAGATCATTTTATTAATAATGTTCATATTTTATTTAATTATAATAAATAAATAACTATATGTATATTCGTGTCATATGATTTTTACATTAGTAGTGTTTCGTGACGTATCAGATGTATGAGTTTGTGCTTCATAGTTACTGATTACCATACACACTTCAAACAAGAGAAGCATCAACTGTAGCTTCGACACTTCAAATTAAAGGCATATTTTAGTGTTCCAACACGTGTCGCTACCAGCACAATACTGACAAGTATTACATACAATCACTTCTATTTTTCTCAAATTATTACTTATGTTTAAGTGTGAGTGTAGGTGTCTTTACAGTAGAAAAAAACTGTGATGCTATCACGTCGACATGAACAAAACCACATACAGATTCGAAAAATCAGTATTTGGGACAAAATGAAAAAGTGGGTCAACAAATAAATAAACCTCATGAACGACAGAAACAAGAGAAGAAAAATAATAATAAATAAATAGGGTACGTGTATGCAAGAGTGGTAGAAATTTGTGCAACACTGACATTAAAATACAAAGCAGTGTGTAAAAAAGAGAATTTAAAGATAGATCTTGGTATAATAATGAACAAGATGATTAAAAAAGAAATCAAATAGAAAAAAAATTAAATGAAAAATAACGAGATTCAGAAACGATGAATGAAAAGATGGTGAAATGAACCTCAAGGAGAAGATTGGAGAGAAGCTGAAAGAGCTGAGCATCGGGCTTTCCATCCTCTGCCATGGGAATGCAACGGCGTCGTTCACTTGTAATAATAATTAAGTATGATTAATGATTGCAAATGCAACGACGCTGACTCTGTTCTTTGCGTTCCCCTCTTCTATGCGACCTCTTTCTCTTACCACTTCTTCTTACTCTTTACATCCCCTATTTTAAGACACACAAATTAAATTATAATAATAATAATAATAATAATAATAATAATACCTATTCTCACTAATATTCTTAGTTATTTTTTAATCTTTTTCATCGTTTATCTCATTTCACACGTATTAAACAATATAGTGTTTTCGGAGTAATTTAAACAATATTAATTAGAAAACACAATTCAAATAAATACTACATTAAGAAAAATGACATTGAAACGTTCCGTTTTTATAAGCATATTCTACTTTTTTCATACATATTTATTTTATATATAGAGCATATCTGGTAAAAAATACATCTTTTATATGAGAATGAACTTTTAAATCAAGAGCAGATAGTTGAAATTGTTGGATAATATTATTATATATTAGTAATAAAGATATTTTAGACATTTTTATTATTTTGTATATATATTCATTAACTCAAAATGTTATGAAACCCTAGAGTGGTCGTCTCTTGATTGTCTCTCTTTTTCCTCTTTTCATTGTTAACATGGTATCAAAGAGCTTTGGTTGATTTTTGAATCTACTATAAAGAATAGACTATTTTGATAAGAAAGACAACCACCAAAAGAAAAAAGAGAAGAGTAAACCTATTCCCGATTTTATTAAATCAGTCTCACAAAAACATCGATTGTGCATTCGTTAACCGTTGGATCGAGCTGATTTTTGGACAGCGGGTTCGCAACATTCAGGTCTTCGTCTTTAATGGTCGGATCAGCGAAACGACATCTGTAGGGGAAGAAGTCGTGCTCGCACAACACCAAATTATCCCTAATTTATTTTGTCTCAATGATTGTGTTTGTCGTATTTTTCTTTCATTATTTGTTATGGTTGGTGCTAAGGATGATTCTCTTCAAGCACATTGGAAAGCACATTGTCCGAAAATTGGGGAGAGCACATAAGAAAAATTTTAGGGGACCATCGTGTTGAGACAAACTTCATATTTAAAGTTTTGATGAAAATAAACAAAGGTTAATTAAGAAAGTTAATTATGATTCTAAAATGTTATGTTAATTTAGCATATGTTTTTTAGTGAATTTAATTAAGAACAGAATCAAGCAAAGAAAACAGCAACAAGAACATTAAAACAGAGAAAGATCTCCAGCTTCAAAAATGTTCATCACAGCATATTGACCAATCTTTTTCTATCTCTTTAACAAAGAGTATTCCCTGGAAATTTATTCAAAAAGAATCAGCACATGGCAAGGAACAAACATGATTCATCCCAGCTCAAAAAGATTATGTGATCACTAAAATAAAAGGACTCAAAGACAGTCAAAAATAAAGACAATTTGTAACTCTAAAAATCAAACTATCAAGAAAGTTTGATCAACCTTGATATATGATAAGACATTGCAAAGGACATCCAGAATGATTAAAACAGGAACTCTAGATTGATCATCAAATCTCAAGAAAGATCAAATTGACAGATCCAGATTGATAATCAATCTCCATTTTCTGCATAACTCCAACAGCAGTGTATTCTCTTCTACAATGGCTTATAATTCTTCTCCAAACTCTTCTGGCTACATTCAAGACTCAAGTTCGAGACTGTACCATCCAAGATCAAGGGAGAAAACTTCAAAGGCTTTTTTACTAGAAGACAAAACTAATTTAATGCTATACCAGAAAAGTCAAAAAGCAGTTTTTCAAAGATGAATTATTTTTAATCTGAAATATTAGTTTCAGTCAAAATATAGAGCACTACCAACAGCTCTTTTGACCTTCATTAAATGCTTCTAAAGCCTATAAATAGAAGGCCAATGTCCAGGATCAAAGCAAGAAATTGAAGTGCTGTAAAATCCCAAACATCAATCACATTCACATACTTGAAGTTCTGAAATTTCGCAAAGAAGAAGCAGATATGTATTCTCATATTAGATTGCGAAAATATCAGTAAATCCTTTGTAAAGAATCAATTCTCAAACAAGAGTTGAGGAATCTCAAATTCTGTCAAAAACCAATCTTATTGTAAAAACTCAAACTATAAGAGTTTCTTTATAGTTTGTTTAGATTGCATTGAAATCCTATCAAAGTTAGATAGGTGTTGTTGTTGCTTTCTAGGTGGAAAGTAATAGAGATTGAAACATATCAAGGTTGATCTAGACTAGGCGATGTAAAATCAAGAAGGCTCTTTGTTTTAAACACTTAGTGGAAAATCTCACAGTGTGAGGACTGGACGTAGCCCAAGTTGGGTGAACTAGAATATTTCCTTGTGTGGTATTCTCTATCCTTTCTCCTTATTTGTTACACTTAATTGATTAACTAAGATAAAACATAAACTATTTTTCTGTTTTAAGCTAATCAAGGAACGTTCTCTGTTTTATAATAAAATCAAGAACGTTCTCCGTTTTTCTGTTTTCATAACCAAGATCAATCTTGAGTTATTTTCTTAAGCTTTTTACAGAAATTTTTAAAAAGATACATTTACAATTCAAACCCCCTTTCTTGTAAATCAACATTGTTACCTCAATTGGCATCAGAGCTCGGCCTCTAGAAAGTTCAAAAAACACCTAACAAGTGCTAGAGAAAAGATCTAGAAGAATGTCGAAAGCAAAATACATTGTTGAAGGAGGATCCTCAAATAGAACACTATTTTTTGATGGATCAGATTACTACTTTTGGAAAAACAAAATGCAGCTGTTTCTAAAGTCTCAAGACATAAGAATGTGGCGCATCACTACAGACGGAGACTTCACACCAAGGGTTGATCAAGATGACTCAAACTCTGCTGTAAAGAAAGAAACAGACTGGACAGCCGATGATAAAGCTAAGGTACTTTTAAATTCTAAAGCCCAATTATTCTTATTGTGTGCTTTAAGAAGGGAAGAAAGTGAAAGAGTAGATGAATGCACAGCTGCAAAAAAAAGTTTGGGATACACCACAAACTCATCACGAAGGAACAAGCCATGTCAAAGAAACAAGAATAAACATTGGTATAAGGAAATTCAAATTGTTCGAAATGCAAGAAGGAGAAATTATTGATGAAATGTACTCAAGATTTACTACAATAGTAAATGAAATGTGTTCTATTGGCAAAGCTTACACAGTACAAGAAAGAGTAAGTAAGATCACGAGGTGCCTTCCAATTATTTGGAGACCAATGGTAACAGCTATAAGTCAAGCCAAGAACATTGAATCATTTTCTCTGGAAGAATTAATTGGAACATTAAGAGCACATGAAGTATTGTTACAAGAAGACAAACAAATCAATAAAGGAAAGGCAATAGCACTAAAAGCTTCTCAAGAAAAAATCACAGCACAATTAGAGGAAGAACCAGAAGAAAATGAACAAGAAGATGCTGATGAAATTGTTCTTCTCACCAGAAGAATACAGAGAATGATGAGAAGAAGAGATCAAATCAAAAAGGGATTTCAAAACACTATTCCCAAAACAGAGGTTGACAAGAGTCAAGTCACATGCTTTGGATGCAACAAATTAGGACATTACAAAGCAGAATGTCCCTCAAACAGAAATCCACCAAAACGATTTCCTTTCAAAAAGAAATTAATGTAGGCAACATGGGATGAAGAAGAAAAAAAAATTTTTAAAAATCAAGAAAGTCAAGAACGTTATGCACTACAAACAGAGAATGTTCGACTGAAAAATGAAAACCAACTTCTCAAAACAAATTTATTAAATTTCTCCATAATGGTTCCTAAACGGAGAAAGTTCCAAAACACAAGTTTATTGTTCTGGAAGCTCTTTCAAACCAAAGTTTCAACCTTTTGAAACCAATATTGTTAAATCTATTTCAAGATCATCAACTAAAAACTCAGCTAGTTTCAAAAATAAAGGAATGATATACCATTTCAAAGAAAAAGGAAATGTTAAAACTAACTCTCCATGACCCAAAACAAAGTGGGTACCCAAGGCTGAAATAATATCACATGCAAGTTGGTTTTCCAAATATAAAGAGAAAGCATTGGTTCTTGGACAATGGTTGTTCAAGGCACATGACAGAAGATAAAAACTGCTTCATAACATTCATCAAGAAGGATGGAGGTTCGGTCACTTTTGGTAATGATAATCAAGCTCAGATTAAAGGTAATGGAACCATTAGTAAAACAAACTCTGCTCAAATAAATGATGTTCAATATGTGGAAGGTTTAAAACACAACCTATTAAGCATAAGTCAGCTATGCGACAATGGATGTGAAGTCATTTTCAAACCAAAGGTATGTGAAATCAGGAAAGCTAAAACTGGAGAAATTCTATTTTCTAGAAAACGAAAGAAAAATTTGTATGTTTTATATCTTGAAGAACTACCTGATGAATCATGCTTTATGTCAATCAATAAAGATAAATGGATTTGGCATGAAAGGGTTGGGCATATCAATATGAAAACCATTTCAAAAATTTCGAAACTAGATCTTGTTAGAGGATTACCAAAACTTAACTTTGAAAAAGATAAAATATGTGAAGCATGTGCAAAAGGTAAACAAGTCAAAAGTAGCTTTCACTCAAAAGATTTTGTAACAAAAAATAGAACTCTTGAACTACTTCACATAGATCTCTTTGGGCCAGTCAACACAACAAGTCTAGGAGGAATGAAATATGGTTTTGTTATTGTTGATGATTTTTCGAGATTTACGTGGGTTCTGTTTTTAAAACAAAAAGATGGTGCTTTTGAAGCGTTCAAAACATTCTGTAAAAAGGTTCAAAATGAAAAAGAATCCAGCATCATTTATGTAAGAAGTGATCATGGAGGAGAATTCATAAATACTTCATTTAAAACTTTTTTTTGATGAACTTGGCATATCTCCCAATCTCTCATGTGCAAGAACTCCACAACAAAATGAAGTTGTTGAACGAAAAAATAGAACACTACAAGAAATGGCAAGAACTATTTTAGAAGAATCAAATGTTGAAAGATATTTTTGGGCTGAAGCCATAAACACATCTTGCTATATCCTGAACCGTGTATCTATCAGAAAGATCATCAACAAAATCCCATATGAAATCTGGAAAAATAGAAAACCAAACATTTCTTACTTTCACATTTTTGGTTGTTACTGTTACATTTTAAACAACAAAGATCTTATTGGAAAATTTGATGCAAAATATGATAAAGCAATCTTTCTTGGATACTCAACCGAGTCTAAAGGTTATAGAGTGTTTAATTTAAGAACTAACGTTGTTGAAATAAGTATGCATATATCATTCAATGAGTTTGATGACTTAGATATAAGTAAAAAGGATGAGGAAGAAGAAACTCCAATTGAAACACAACAGCAAAACAATTTGCAGAAAACAGAGATTGATAAACAATCTCCGTTTCATTCTCCATCAAAAAGCTGGAAAACAATTGAAGATCATCCTCAAACCCAAATCATTGGAGACACGGCTGATGGAATTAGAACCAGAAAATCATTCAAGAATGATGAAAATAACATGGCAATGATATCTCAGATTGAACTAAAATCAATCAAAGATGCAATTATCGATCAATCTTGGATAAATGCCATGAAGGAAGAACTATTGCAGTTTGAGAAAAATGAAGTCTGGACTCTAGTACCTGATCCATTAGACCAAATAGTCATTGGCACTCGATTGGTGTTCAGAAACAAACTTGATGAAGAAGGTAAGGCTATCAGAAACAAAGCAAGATTAGTAGCTCAAGACTACAATCAACAAGAAGGAATAGACTATGATGAAACCTTTGCTCCAATTGCAAGGTTAGAAGCTATTCGAATACTTCTTGCATATGCATCTCATAAATTTATTAAATTGTTTCAAATGGATGTTAAAAGTGCTTTCTTGAATGGGTTCTTAAATGAACAAGTGTATGTAAAACAGCCCCCAGGTTTTGAAAGTCAATCAAAACCAAATCATGTTTTCAAACTTACCAAAGCACTATATGGCTTAAAACAAGCACCAATGGCTTGGTATAAACGACTAAGTTCATTCCTAATTAAAAATGATTTTCAAAGAGGAAAAATCGACACTACATTATTTAAGAAAACAGAGGGAAATGATTTACTCATTGTTCAAGTATATGTTGATGATATCATTTTTGGATCAACAAATGAAAAATGTGTGAAAGTTTTTCAAAACTTATGCAAAGTGAATTTGAAATGAGCATGATGGGAGAATTAAGGTACTTTCTTGGCTTACAAATTAAACAATATGAAAAAGGCATTTTTATATGTCAAGAAAAGTACATCAAAGATCTGTTGGTTAAGTATAAAATGAATGAGTCAAAAATCATGACCACTCCTATGCATCCATCTTCTTCTTTAGAAAAAGATGAAAATGGCAAATCTGTTTCTGAGAAAGAGTATCGAGGAATGATTGGCTCTTTGCTTTATTTAACTGCTAGTAGGCCTGATATAGTGTTTGCAGTAGGATTATGTGCTCGATTTCAATCAGCACCAAAAGAATCCCATTTAACAGCAGTAAAACGAATATTTAGATATCTTATTGGAACCACTAATCTTGGTCTTTGGTATAGAAAGGGTTCACATTTTGATATTATAGCATACTGTGATGTTGATTATGCCGGAGATAAAATTGAAAGAAAAAGCACGAGTGGAGCATGTCAATTCTTAGGCGAAGCATTAATCAGCTGGTCTTGCAGAAAACAGAACACCATAGCCTTGTCAACAACAGAGGTCGAATATGTTTCAGCAGCAAACTGCTGTTCACAGGTTCTGTGGATTAAAAATCAACTTCAAGATTACACTGTAAGCTATTCCAGTATTCCAATTTATTCAGCATTCTAGATCAAAACATATTGAAATAAAATATCATTTTATTTGTGATCATGTCAATAAGAAATATATTGAATTAATCTTTGTTGATACTCAAAATCACATTGCTGACATTTTTACTAAGCCTCTTGTCGAGGATAGTTTTAATTTGATCAAAGAAAAATTGAAAATTATGAAAAATCCAGAAAATTCAGGATAAATTCTGCTTCTACAGAAAACGGAGAATGTTTATCAGTCTCCTTTTCGCGAAACATCATTCTCCGTTCAGAAAAACCAACAGTTTCCTCCAAGTTAACATTTTCCCTCTCAAAATCAAAAAGGCAAATCTTGACATTTAATACATGTGTCTTTTTGTCTGAAGGAAGAGTGTTGACACAAGCTTTACAGCCCCCGAAATCCGTTTCCTCTTTCCCTAGGTACAAACAGTTTTCCATTGGGCAGTAAAATAATCATTGTTTTTCTTTTCCTCTCCTCAAGTCAGAAAAACAGTTTGTCTCTCTCATCTCTTCACCTCATTGTTTCTCCAAAAGTTGCATCGTCTCTCTCTCTAAATACCAGTCTTCTTCTTCATCTTCTTCACTCTCAACCTTTCACTTTCAGAACAACAACGGCACGAACCAAACAGTCAGCACGCAAAAACGCCTCTCCCTGCACACCATACTCTTCATCTCCTTCATCTGATTCTATGGAACGCTCACCCTCTCCACCACGTCGACCAACACCACCACACACCTCCTTTGCCTCACCTCCTTCTAACAACAACCAAGAAATCCTCAACCCCAATCCTTTGTCTACTCTTCTTCCACCACTATACACTCGTCCCACACCAAACCTTGCTCAAGTGCCTCCTCATTTCCGTACCCAAACTACTCCCCCACGACGCTCAATGAGAGTTCAATCTGGAATTGGAACTTCAAAACCCTTGAACCCTTCAAAACCCTATTACTTCATCATCTCAGATTCTGAGACTGATGATTCCTCTGATTCTTGCCCTCCATCATCAGAAATGGCACCCACAAATACCAAGACGTCAGCAACATCACCAACACAAACAGAGCCATCAACAACCACACCAACAAAAACCACGCCATCAGCAACAACACCACCAAACACTCAACCATCAACTTCAGCAAGGGCACCAACAAAATGAACCCCTCTCTCAATCCAAACCACAAACAAAACCCATGAAAACAAAATCTGCAATGACAATTGCCCAATATCTTGCTCGTAAGAAACTCCCAAATCCTCAAAGGAGAAAACCCCACGCTCCTAAACAAAACCTCAAACATTGTCAACCCACCTCTCCAGAACAGTCTCTAAAATGTTCCCCACCATAATCACAAGAACGTTCTCCAAATCCAGAACTCTCTCCTGCTCACACAATGCCTCCTCTAGAATCCTCTCCCCACCCACAACCTTCCCCTTCAAAACACCCCAAACGTTCTCCCACTCCATAACCTTTTTTTACCTCCACGTCTTCTGAATCTGAACCATCTCCTCCCTCTAAGAAAACCAAACAAAATACTCTGCCTCTGATTTCCCCTAACAAATCCAAACTTTTCAAAAACAAATGGGCTCAACGCCCAGTTGGGTTTGGACGAGTCTTTGTCTTTGATAACCTCGTCATCGAGGGCAACGCTGTCCAACATCACACAGATGTTCTTTGATGGACCTCATTCCTGCAAACATCTGAATGTTACTACCCAGATGTTGTTCGAGCATTTTATTGCAATGCAAAGACATTTGCTGACAAATCCCTTATCATTTCCATGATTAAGGGAGTTGAGATCAAACTAACCCCAGACATTTTGGCTTCCATTCTTCAGTTGCCCACAGAAGGTCGATTTGTGTTTGGTAACAACTGGTACTCAGCCTTGAATCTTCGCAAGACTGAAGTGCTCTCTGATTTGTTTCAAGAAGACTCCACTCGCTACTTGTCCACATACCTCAAGCCCCTTCCTAAAGTGTTTAATAATATGTGCCACCATACTTTAATTCCTCACTGTGGAAGTCATGAGTATGTCTCTAACAATGACGCACTACTCATCCATCATCTCCTCAACTGCAAGCGATTGAACTTGCCTAATGTGATTCTCCAACACATGATTTATGAAGCAACCAAAGACTACAAGAAGAATATTGTGCCTTATGGCATGGTTCTGACTAAGGTCTTCAGGTATTTTGGAGTTTCTCTTTCTTCTGAAAAATCTCTGATCAAAATCTCAAAATTTTCCACCAAAAATCTCTCTCATATGAAAAAGACCTTTTCTGCCCCACCTCCATCCACCATATCTTCCTTTCCCACCTCTCTCAAAAGAAAGAGATCAGCTCGACTCCGGCCTAACACCATTCCTGTTCCATTTTCACCCTCATCATCTGATCACTCACAAGAACCAGTTCCTGAACCTGCTCAAGAACGTTCTTCACCTCTTCCAGAACGTTCTCCACCCACAAACCAGAATCCTCCACTTTTTCCCCTACTTCATCCACCATTTCTTCTACTGACTTCATCTCCGTTTCCCAACTTCTTCGCTCCCCACTTCAGAATTTTGGAACTTTTACTCATAACACGAGCACCATGTCAACACTTTTTATTTCCCCACAAAAAACTAGTTCCTCTGTTTTTAGCATCAGTCAATTTTTGAACTTCCCAACACATGCTGCTCCATTTACCAAACTGTCTACCCCGCCAGCATCTCTACCATCCATGTGCACATTCGTTGGCACTCTTCCATCTATTTATGTGTCTCCCAATACAGTTGTAGCCACTACCACTCAGCCAACAACTCATCTTCACACCTCTCCTCGCCAATCTAAACCTTCCAATTCAGATATCATGGATGCACTGCATGTCATTATGGCTAGACAGCTTCAACAAGATCAGGAGATCACTCTGTTGAGAACTTGGATCACAGAGCAACTTGCTCCCAAGCTGGGAATTCCACCTCCACCTCCTCATCCGGTTCCTCCTCCCCCCAAGTTCCTCCACCAGGAAAATCCTCCTCTTCAGAGGGATCTTCTCCCTCCTTAGCTTCTTAGTTGTTTTTCTTTTTGTTACCTTTTTGAATGACAAAGCGGGAGAATTAAGTTAGCTTTTAATATATTAGAAAGCCTGATTATGTAATTTTGCTCATAGTTATGTATCTTTGTTCTCAATTAAATGAAAAACTAGTTTATTGCATATAGTGTTTTAAATTCTGTCAATTTAAAAACTGCACAAATTGAGGGGGAGCTTTTAAGCTCTTTTAAATACTTGATATTAGAATTAGAATTAAAATCTAAATTAACATGTTTGTCATCATCAAAAAGGGGGGAGATTGTTGACTATATGTATTTTATAATGCAATCCAATGATCCACATATTTGTTTTGTAACTAAAATATATCTTTTAAAACATATTTTTGTAACTAAGAAATATTACACAAATATATTGTTTGATTACTATTTAAAAAATTAGATTTTTTATATTACTTTTAAAACCATTTTTTACAATATTATAATTAATGAGTTCTTAAATTAATTTTATTTATTATTATTTAAAAATTGCTTTTATTTTATTATTTAAAAAAAATTTAAACCACTTTTTTATACCAAAAAAAACTTATTTTTAAAATAAATAAATAAACTGAATTGTTTGTTATTTCTTTTAAAACAAAAATAATAACTTTTTTTACGAAAAAAAAATAATTTAAATATTCTAATTTATTAGGAGTTGATGATGGTCAGCGTCCGAGCTCAGCCCTTGCCAACTACGAGGGTCGTCAGAGCTTATCTGCCCGTCGACGTGGAGACCATTGAGGTATCGGCATCATCCACCTTCAACTACCATTTTATTTTTAAATTATAATAATTAAGTTATTTATTTCTAAATACTAGAAACTGTTTTAAAAAAAATAATATAAAAAACTGTTTTTAAAATAATTAAAAACAATAGTTAGCTTTGGTAAAAAAAAACAAACAAACAAAAAAATAGTTGATCTTAGAAAAAACAGTAATTTAGAAACTATTTTTTTATTTGGAAAAAAAAATCATCATATCATTTTTAAAACAAAAAATAGTTTTTAAAATTCTAAATCTACTTTAAAAATAATACAAAAAATATTTTCTATAATGATTATTTTCTTGCAAATCAGTTTTTATAAATGATAAATATAATTATTTTAAAAGAAAGTAAAAATGATTATTAATATAGATATTAATTTATTACAATATTAAAAAATCTTAAGTGGATTTGACGGATATCGATCAATTAAAATTAGATAGCTATCAGATGTATCTCCAATGATTTGGTTATAAGGATGATCACCTATTAGTTTTCAACTTCTAGAAGGAGTTTGAAACGGAGATTGTTTATCAATCTCGTTTTCCTGAGGAACAGTCTTATGTGTTTGTCTAAATTGTTCTTCCTCTTCATCATCTTTCTTTTTTAAATCAAGATCGTCAAATTCTTTAAATAATATGTGCATACTTATTTTAAGAGTTTTGGTTTCAAATATACGATATCCAACACTAATACGTATTTAAAGATACTAATGTCCAACACTAATACCTTATTACACCTATCTAATTTAATGACACCTAATTTTTTCTAGGGTTAAACATGAATTTTTACCACAAAAATAAATAAGTAAATGTTTCACTTTATATATATATATATA
>JBBPBR010000001.1:38059963-38070954 GCA_037974775.1 Cicer pinnatifidum | reverse complement strand
GTAAATCTATAGGTATTTTTTTTGGAACTATTTGCTTATCATATACAAATAAATAAATACTAATGAAATGACACAAGTTACTCATTAAAAAAAAAATCGATGACACAAGTTTCTATTTGTAATTTTTCTCTATCTTAACTCTACAATACGCCTCTAATATTTTGTCTTTTAAACTTTATCTTTATTCTAAAATTTGTTTAAATAAAGTACGATTATATGTTTTTTTCTTGGCACTCTTATAAAATAAAAATATTTACATTAATTAAATCAAGAATAAAAATGTTTATACTTATCTAGACTCAGTGTAACAATTATTTAAAGACAATTTAATTTAGTTGTCACTAAAAAAAAAAAACTTGCCCAATAGTTAATTCTGTTGCCTTTTTTCGATTTTCATGTTTATTTATAACTAATCCATCGAAAATAAAATGTAAACAAAGTTTTTTTTTTTACAGAAAGTAAGTATTATTTTTTCATTTTATTCTTAAAACGTTTCTTTTAGAGGGGGAAAAGCTTGGAGCCTCAGTCCATGACGTGGCATCATGTGATTGGATAAGTAACTTTGCCCGCTTAAAAAGCACCGACTTGAAACAACGATGAAAAAAAAAAGCACATAATGCATTGCACCAACCACATTTACTATTACTCTCTTTCTTCGCTTATTATTCATGAGAGAGAAAGTAGAGAGAGAAACAGTAGGTAGTAATCACACACTCACTCATCTTACTTCACAACAACCATCACTCTTTCATTTTCTCTTACTCTCAACAGTATCAAATGATTCTAGTCTAACAACTTGTAAGTTTTATTTATTTATTTTTGTTTCGCTTTCTAAGTTTCTTATAAACTATTCTTTTTTGTTTTTATTTTTTTTATTCACACTTGAACTTTTGAGGACCCTTTCTCATTATTTTTTAAAGATGTTTTTCTATTTTTGATAATTAATTTAGTGGAAACTTGATCTTCCATATATATGCTTTTAGATGCCCTTATCTTGATTCATTTAAATGTTGTCCCTTTTCGCTGTTGCTCACTGATAGTGGAAAATTGAACAAAATTTCTTACTTTATTGATTGCTTTTTCTTGCGGATGTTCATCCATGGTTTTTGAGGTTTGTCTGGAGTTGCTTTCTTATAATTATTACGACTTTATGTTTTTTCCTTTCAAGTTTTTGAGTTTTTTTTACTGTTCATAGATTCATGGATTTTGGGGAATTTTGTTTCTATTCCAATTTCTCTTCTCCAATTTTATTTAGACATAGTTTGTGTGAGGTTTTAGGGATCTTAATTCAAGTATTCATTCACTGTCAATCGAAGCTGATTTCTTTTCAATCTGGATCATTAGCATAGTATAGTTTACACTCATTGTTGCATCTTATGCTCCCTTTTTTGTTTGGTTGTTCCATTTCTAATCTTAACTGAGGTTAATATGTGTTTCTCTTATGATTCTGATATTGGCATGTTATATATACAACAAAAGTGTGAAGGGTCAGTTTTCTGATGTGTACTATAGTAGTAATTTTCTATAATTGTCATATTATGATTTTACTGAATATATTTGATTGATTTATTTACTTTTTGTAGGAGTTATAAAGGCTAGAACTGGTGTAGGTTGTTGATTTGAAGTAACAAGATGTCTTATAGAAGGGGGTCGGAGCAGCAACCGCAGAGGCGGATACTGCGAACTCAGACTGCGGGGAATTTAGGAGCGGACCCGATCTTGGACAGTGAAGTCGTGCCTTCCTCGCTGGTTGAGATAGCTCCTATTCTCCGTGTTGCTAATGAAGTCGAAGCCAGCAATAAAAGAGTTGCTTATCTTTGTGAGTTGATGTTTACATATTCTCTTTGAATGTATAAATAGAAGGGTTTATGCACAAGCTATCATTTTGGTTACATCACTGTAGGATAATTTCTTGTTCTGTTAGGATCTGTAAAGTTCAAACTCGAATGCTGTTTAGAAGCTTGTGCTTTTAGAAATTTGACAACATGTCACAAAATCATTAAGAAAGGGAAACAAATGTGATTTTAAGTTCTGATTGATTACTTAAGTTGCTAGATTATTGGTTTGATTAGAAGGTTTGCTGAGGATTGTATTAAAATGGCAGTGTGTAGTATTGTTTAGAGTGTTGAGGCAGAAAATTTCCTGATATGTTGTCTTAATTAAACCTATCTTTGCATGAGTGCTTCATTTTATTTTGTAACGATACTCATAGTAACAAGTGCATTATGTATTCCTAGTATTTTTTTTCCTTTTAAAACTATAATTGGAAGTTCTGGTTAACATAGAAATTCTAGTTTCATTATTTTTCTTTCTTTAATCGGTTAGATCATCCGGTAACTTCTCTTTATAGAGCTCCAAATTTGGTTATTCATTGATTTATGTTGTTTGTTTAAAAAAGTGATTTGATATGTAGAGGCATTACAATAGGAACTGTGAAATCATTATATGTTTACTTCTTTTGAATGTGAAACCACTGTGTTGCAATTTGTTCTTTTTTACTTTGGACCCTGACTAGAACAATTCTTGGTCAAACTTCACTACCTCTCAGCTGAGCTCTGGATTATCAGAGTCTCCTCCTCTGGTTCCCAGGGAGGGTTAAGAGTTAAGACCAAAAATTGTTCTTTTTACTTCGATACTCCTTTTCTTTTGGTTATTCTTTTTGGACATTATGTTAGTCTCACATTTTGACACACACAACATTAAATGTTTCACCAACTTTGATTTGCATATTCTGTCTAATGCACTTGTCTATTTTGTAATTAGGTCGGTTTTACGCATTTGAAAAAGCTCACAGACTAGATCCCACATCTAGTGGGCGTGGTGTTCGCCAATTCAAAACAGCTCTTCTTCAACGTTTAGAAAGGGTAAACTTATGATTTTATTTGTTATGAATTTCTAAATTTGGTTTAGTTCTCTTAGACTTTCGTTCATTTCAGGATATTTCCATCGCTTGACCAATGAAGTCCACAATTAAGAGAATCTAAATCTGAATATTAATAGCTTCTTTACTGTTCTGTATCTTGTGTATATTAATACACCAACAAAAGAAGAAAGAGCAAATACTTCCCATGTATTGTAGCATAAATTTGAATGTCTTTCTTTGTAAATCTGAATATATGGAAGTATTTTCACATTCTTCACAGGAAAATGACACAACGTTGGAGGGAAGAGCAAAGAGTGATGCTCGTGAAATGCAGAGCTTTTATCGACATTACTACCAAAAGTATATTCAAGCGTTACAGAATGCTGCTGATAAGGACCGGTGAGTTTATATTCTAAATCAATTAATAATTGTCACTGACTTGACTTAGCTTTCTTATATTAGACATTATATGTGAATATTCCTAATTTCTGTTAATATGATTTGTATATTTTATCCATAATAAAAAAAGGAAATACTGGCATTAACTTCATATGCTTTTCTAGTGCCCAGCTCACAAAAGCATATCAAACTGCTGCTGTTTTGTTTGAGGTGTTGAAAGCAGTTAATCAAACAGAGGCTGTAGAAGTATCTGATGAGGTAAAATAAGTGTTATGCTGCTTCAGATCTCTGCATTATCGCTGTCTATTAGTAACCTAATGAAGTATAAATAAATAGAATAATATCAAAATTCTTCCTTTTTTTTTACTTTGATTATTACATTCCAATGTTTCATTGTAGATCTTGGAAGCTCATACTAGGGTTGAGGAAAAGAAGCAATTATATGCTCCTTATAATATTTTGCCCCTTGATCCGGAGAGTGGGAAAGAGGCTATAATGAGATATCCGGAGGTTTGTTCTTTTTTACTATGTCTAATTAATCCAATTTTCATTTAAGTTAATGTTTACCTAATCGCCATCCTCTGCCTGAGTTTGCAAAGATGCTGTAGAATCACTGAATCAAAAACGAAGTTCTTATAAATATCAAGTTCAGGGGGTAAGGAATTACCTCTGTTATTTACACCTATGTAGCACTGACAACTCGGATTGATGGTGTCTAACATGTGTCAATGTTCGACACAACACACATGGTTACTTCAATCATTTCTATTTTCTTAAATTATTACTGTTGCCTACATATCAGTGTGTTATTCGGTGTACATGTCTAAGTCAGTGCTTCATAGACTTACACAACAAGAAGTTAACATTCAAAACGCCCCAATAATTGTGTACCAAAATAGTATATAGTTAACAATTTACTCAAATAGTATATAGTTAACAATTTACTCAACTACTACGAGCCTGGCACCAACTTACCATTGCAACTTTTATGTGATGAATAACTTATGTTAGAATTTCTTTCGAATTTATTTTTTTAAATTGGGAAAAGGGGAAATTTTTATTAATCAAAGTGACACTAATGACCAATTTTACAACTGTCCCCGAGGAGATTCGAACTTGATATCTTGAGGTAACCAGGCTAGCTCTTGCCACTGAGCTAGCTAGCACCTTGAGTAAATGAAGTGTTGACTAGATTGCTTACATTTGTTTTATACTTTGACAGATTCAAGCTGCTGTGTCTGCACTCCGTAATACTAGGGGTTTGCCTTGGCCAAAGAATCACGGTATCAAAGTAAATGAAGACATTCTGGATTGGCTTCAGCTGATGTTTGGTTTTCAGGTAGTGACACGAATTGATACGTGACCAGTGACCACCGTTTGGTTTTTGTATTTTATTTTGAGATTATTTCCTTGTGCTTACGCAGAAGGGAAATGTGGAAAATCAAAGGGAGCATTTGATTCTTTTGCTTGCAAATGTACATATAAGACAATTTCCAAAACCTGATCAACAACCCAAGGTGCGTTTTTGTTTCTGTTGTTGTCAATAACTATTTCTTGGACTCTAATTTCTGATTTAGATGTACTGAAACTTATTGTTTCTTATAAACTTCATTTCTCCTATTTAGTTGGACGACCGTGCTTTAAATGAAGTGATGAAGAAACTCTTTAGAAGCTACAAGAAGTGGTGCAAGTATTTGGGCCGCAAAAGTAGCCTTTGGTGAGATTTTCATATCTTAATATATTAATAACCTTAAACCATCTTAATTAGGCATAAGTAGATATTTAGGAATTTGTAATATGCTCTTTTAAAATTTTATTTTTATGATGTTTAGGTTGCCAACTATTCAGCAGGAAATGCAACAGCGCAAATTGTTATACATGGGTCTATATCTTCTTATATGGGGAGAAGCTGCAAATTTGAGATTTATGCCAGAATGCCTTTGTTATATCTACCATCATGTAAGTATTATTTAAAGCGAAAAATATTAAAAGACTTTCTTCAATCTGAAGAGATATTTAGAAGCTCTTGAGCTGTTCCCTCCGTAATGGTGCACTTCAATTCTATTAAAATGATCTAATATAAACTCGTTCTTTCGGCATACTCTACATAAGATATTTTTAATTAGTTTCCATGTGTGTTAAGCACTTTGCATGTCTTTGCTATGAATTTGAAAATTATTAACTGAATATAAGCATAAATTTTTATGTTTACCTACCTAGATGGCATTTGAGTTGTATGGGATGTTAGCTGGGAATGTTAGTCCACTGACGGGTGAACCAGTAAAGCCTGCCTATGGTGGGGAAAATGAAGCCTTTCTGATGAAAGTTATAAAACCAATATATGATACAATTTTCAAGGTGTGTGCTTCTGCTTTCTTATGAACTGTTTTAGTTTTCTTTCAACATTTTGCTTTCTATTTAGCAAATTTTCCGTATGGCAGGAAGCTATAAGGAGTAAAGCAGGAAAAGCAAAGCATTCACATTGGAGAAACTATGATGATTTAAACGAATTTTTTTGGTATTAATTCTTCTTTTTTTATCTGCCTGATTTCCATTATAATTCTTTTTTATCATCAAAGAGATTATCATTCCCAAATTGCAGGTCAGTTGATTGTTTCCGTTTAGGTTGGCCTATGCGTATTAATTCCGAGTTCTTCTCTGTGCCTTTGCCTCATGAGCAGCGTGGAAGTAACAAAGACGAGGTATGGGAAATTGTGCCTTTGCCTCATGATTGTTTCTCTCTCGATGATCTTACCCTAACAAATTGCGCGTGATTTTGGATAACAGGAAAACAAATCTTATGCTGGCGAACGGTGGATGGGAAAAGTTAATTTTGTTGAGATCCGCTCATTTTGGCACATATTTAGAAGTTTTGACAGAATGTGGAGCTTTTATATACTATGTTTACAGGTAATAGTTCCTGATTTGGTTTTTTGGTTTACAGTCTCTATTCACTTAATTCTGCATTAATTCTTTATGATGAGATGGACTGACTATACTCTTTAATTAAGGCAATGGTTATCATTGCTTGGAATGACACCGGAAATTTAGGCTCCGTATTTGATGGCGATGTTTTCAAGAAAGTTCTCAGCATCTTCATAACTGCTGCAATATTGAAGCTTGCACAAGGTAGATAAAACCAACACCTGTTCATGTTGCCGTGTGTTTGTTTTTTCTTCTTTAACATGTTAAATAAATTCTGATCCAGTCGAACTGTACCCTCAAAGATAGTTTTTAGATATACACCAAGAAAAAACAAGAAAGTAG
Source organism: Cicer pinnatifidum (assembly GCA_037974775.1). Lineage (NCBI taxonomy): Eukaryota > Viridiplantae > Streptophyta > Magnoliopsida > Fabales > Fabaceae > Cicer > Cicer pinnatifidum. Next base: position 38,064,425 of record JBBPBR010000001.1, on the reverse strand, counting down.
TTGATTGGAGTAGGGAAGAAATAATATGCTTTGATGGCAATGGAATTTATCATCAACTAAACAAAGATCACTAAATTCGATACACAAATGAAATTGACAGATACACTTAAGGCTTATTAAAGAATTAATGAAGCAAGATCAGATAAGATGATGGAATGCTTATTCAAAAAATTCACAAGATGTTGGAGTCTCTTTCCTTTTTTTCCCCCTTTATTGATGTTTGATTTTATTTCAATTGTAGCATCTCATTCAAAGTTACTAAGTATTTATTCATGTGATTCTATATTGTTTGTATGTTTGAAAAATCCCTTTTTTTCATTTGGATGTTCAATGGCCAAAGAATAATGTGTTGCTTATGAAGTTTCTACTTGATTAAGATACCTTTTATACTTTTTCAGCCCTTCTTGACATAGTACTGAGTTGGAAAGCAAGGAATGTCATGTCGCTTCATGTCAAGCTTCGATATATATTCAAAGTTATTTCAGCCGCAGCTTGGGTCATAATTTTACCAGTCACTTATGCTTTTAGTTGGAAAAATCCATCTGGTTTTGCACAAACCATAAAGAATTGGTTTGGCAATGGTTCAGGATCTCCTTCTTTGTTCATTTTGGCCGTCTTCATCTATTTATCTCCAAATATTCTCTCTGCATTGTTATTCCTGTTTCCATTTATTCGTCGTTATCTTGAGAGGTCGAACAATGGCGCTGTGAAGCTCATGATGTGGTGGTCCCAGGTAAGAAGAAGCATATTTGGTTTATGAATTTTTATGTTTCTGTATTTTATAATGACATAGGCTCTTTCTTATGAACCAATACCTTTTTATCATCGATACAAAGTACTTCTAAGATTTTGATTTATATTTATTTTTTATATTTTCTTTTTATGTTTTCTTAAAGATGATTTGAAACTATTGGTGTATGAGTTTAAAGAACATCTTTTTAGTTTTTATGCTTTATTTGTATAATAGGTTTAATTATTAGGTCCCTGAACTATTTGAGAATTTTTAAATAGGTCCCTAAACTTTTAAAGTTTGTAATGAGTCCATGAATTTATCAAAAATATTTAATTAGATCTCTAAACCAATTTTTCTAATCAAGTCTTGAACTTTTAAATAATTTATAATTAGGTCCCTCCTAAACTCTTGATAATTTAATTAAGTCCTTAAACTTTAAAATAATCTGTATTTGGGTCCTCAAGTTCAGGGACCTAATTACAAATTATTTAAAAGTTTAGGATCCAATTGAAAACCTAATAACAAATTACTTACAAATTTAGGGAGCTTATTACAAATTTGTTTAGTTCAGTGATCTATGTAAAAATTCCAAATATTTCAGGGGTCTACTGAAACCTTTTTATTAGCTTGTTTATTTCCTTCTTCTTTTTCAACAATTTCCAGCCTCGGCTCTTTGTTGGAAGAGGAATGCAAGAGGGTCCAATTTCAGTGATCAAGTAAGAGAAGCAAGTTATTTTCTTAAATCATCAGTGTGATCATATTCACTGGTCAACTCTGATTGATTAAATTGTAACTGTTGTAATTTTCTAGGTACTCCACTTTCTGGGTTCTCCTAATTCTATCTAAGTTAGCATTCAGTTACTACCTTGAGGTAAATATTTGATTCACAAATATATCATTTTATTTTCTTGGCACTTAGAATGAATGTTTACAATGTAAGTGTTTGTATAATGCTGGTGACACTTAAAACACCAAGTGTTCATGCTGGCTTTCAATGGTGAGTCTATAATTTGTTATTTGCATGGAAGATGTTTATTGACTAATTATTGATGTCGAAGAATCAAGGGAAATTAGATTTGATTCTCTTTTATTTTATATTATTTTGTTTATTCTTATTTTATGGTTCCGTCATTATTACTATTGTAATTTCTTTTCCTATATCAACAGCTTAAGGCTGTAGCAATAAAATATGAAAGTATTTTACCTTGTACTTTCTTCAATTGGAAACCATATTTCTTATTATTTTTTAGTTTCTTTCTCATGTTTTATTCATCTTCCTATTTACTGAACCATTTCTTCCATTTAAGTTCCATCTACCAACAAGTTCATTCCACCCAATTTCTGTGTGTGCATCAATATTAGTATGTGCATATACGAATAATATTAATCAGAAACAAATATGTCTGTCTGGTTCTCTGAGCCTCTAAATGATCTATGAAGTCATAAATAAGTTTCAGAACTGTTCTTCTATAACTACAAAGGTGCAGAGATTTTATTTTATGGTTCTGTCATTATTACTATTGTAATTTCCTATATCAACAACTTAGGGCTGTAGCAATAAAATATAAAAGTATTTTACCTTTTACTTTCTTCAATTGGAAACCATATTTCTTATTATTTTTTAGTTTCTTTCTCATGTTTTATTCATCTTCCTATTTACTTAACCATTTCTTCCATTTAAGTTCCATCTACCAACAAGTTCATTCCATCCAATTTCTGTGTATGCATCAATATTAGTATGTGTGTATACGAATAATATTAATCAGAAACAAATATGTCTGTCTGGTTCTCTGAGCCTCTAAATGATCTATGAAGTCATAAATAAGTTTCAGAACTGTTCTTCTATAACTACAAAGGTGCAGAGATTTTATTTGTTTGTTAACTCATATGTTTCATTTTCTCTGCACTGCAGATTAAGCCTCTTGTGGCGCCAACAAAAGCCATCATGAATGCTCGTGTGTCAGTTTATAGTTGGCATGAGTTCTTCCCTCATGGTAAATTTCTTTTGGAATAAATGAAAATAAATGCAGTTCATATATGGGATTATTCTTGATATCATCTTATACTATGTGCAGCCAAAAACAATATCGGTGTAGTTATTGCTATATGGGGTCCTATCATGCTTGTAAGTCTATCTTCCTATGGCAAGCCTCACTAATCATATTAAAGCCATGTTTATCGATTTGTGGTAATCAATCAGGTGTCCCTTTGCAGGTCTACTTTATGGATACACAGATTTGGTATGCTATCTTCTCTACAATCGTAGGAGGCATATATGGTGCATTTCGTCGTTTGGGAGAGGTTTGTCTATTGTGTGCGTGTTGTTGTCAAGAAGTCTTTGTAGCTTGGAAACTTTTGCATTTTCCATCTTCCATTTTTGTATATTCTCCATGTTCTGTCATATTTTGTTCAATATTTTACAAATTGAATCTTACTACTCTTTCCATGGTCCCTCTACCTATTTGGTGAAGGCCTTAGTTTTTGTTGTTGTATTTCTTGTCCTAGTGTTAAATTGTCCTATAACGTTCAATTTTAATTTTTTATTTCACAAAAAAATCTGTTTAGTAAACTCTTTCAAAATTGGAATTTTCTTAACTCAACACATGCCAATATAGATAGCTATGTTTTATTTAACTTTCCAATTTAAAGTGAACGTTGCCCCTCCTAGTGATAATGTGCAATTTTGAATTCATTTCTCATTTCTTATGCTATATCTGTTGTATGTGCATGGTACTGAATCACAAACTATCTTGTTTAAAATAATATGCTAATGGAAGTCATGTGGGTTTTTCTGCTGTAGTGGCTGCGGATCTATGGATCTTATAATACTTACGTCATTGTTTTCATTCTGATTTCAGATTCGGACATTGGAGTTACTGAGGTCTCGCTTTGATTCAATTCCGGGTGCTTTTAATGCTCGCTTGATTCCTACGGATCAGATTGAGAAAAAGAAAAAAGGACTGAAGGCCACCTTCTCTCGTAGATTTGATCAGGTTATGAAACTTATCTTCATCATTATAATCTGTATGAGGATAAGCTTTCTTGTAAATCTGAATCCTAACTCAACATTACAAGATTCCTTTTAAGATTATCGACTGTCTCTACAAACCAATACGAGTCTTTTAAGTGTTTTGGGCTCACTCACACACTTTATGGAAACTTACTAGAAGACCACCCATCCTACAAATGCTTCAAGTCAAACACGCTTAACTACGAGTTATTATATTCTAGGCTCCCGAAAGATGCATCTTGTATTCAAGAGCAAGAATATAATGATAGAAACCTCTACCAATTGAATAATTAGGATAATAATACTGAAATACTGAATATTATTTACAGTTCTCTTGAAAGAGAATTTCCAAACATAATCAAATTATACAAACTACACACGGATAGAATTGGAATAACACTAGAAGAAAAAGGAACAAGACACAGTTCCACCAAGATTTGAGAGCTTGGTTCTCTCCCTCCTCAATAACCACTTTGGTAACTTCCTAATAATGAATTCTCCCTTCCTTTCCATTTTTATTCTAAAACAGAAACACACCTAACTGGCACAGTTAATAATAATAATGATGATGATGATGATGACGACGATTGACTTTGAGCACTTGTGAGATGAGCGATCGTCTGGGAAGTTTCCCAGAAAGCATGTGAGTGAGAATAAAAAACCTGAAATAACTTGTGGTGGTTTGTAGAGAAAAGAGACAAGGGGGGGGGGGGGGGGGG
>JBBPBR010000001.1:38044467-38059813 GCA_037974775.1 Cicer pinnatifidum | reverse complement strand
GGGGTATATTACTATTTGTTCATGAAAACAATAGGCTAATGGATGTAGCAACATGTAATGTATGACACACGGGTAGGTAAATATTGTGGAATTCTAGATTCATAACTGTTTTGGAGAAATTTACAAGAACTCGCTTCCATTTCCATTCTATCATTCTTGGAGATGAAGTTTGTTGCACCCTCCAACCTGACACAGGTTCCGTTTTATATAATAAATGGATGTAGCAACATTTATTGGTCGAAGTGGAAGGGGTTTGGTAGAATGTGGATTCATCTCAAAATAAGATAAATATTAGTAGTATGATAAATGTGATAGTCTAAAGAGTCAAGAATTAATTACAAGACCTTGGAATGTTCACATTAATTAATGATTTACCATGCTTTGATATCATCACGATTACTTAGATTATGGTGTCCTATTAATTATGGAGGGACTCCCATTTTTCAAAGGTCCTTGTGTGATGTGACAGGATACTGATTTTCTCTTTTCAACTGATTATTTTCTTTTGTTGTTTACTTTGTTGATATAATTACTGGTCTACCTGTTTTGCATTTTGTTTCCTGTTTAATGTACACTTCCTTTATCAGCATGACAACACATATTTAATTCTATGAGAATCGGTTGTTGCAGGTTTCAACCGATAAAGAGAAGGAAGCTGCAAGATTTGCACAGCTATGGAACAAAATAATTACTAGCTTGAGGGAGGAGGACCTAATTGATAACAGGTAGTACTATGACTAAGCAGTTCCTAATGTTGTACTACCTCCATCCCTAAGGCCTAAAATAGGACCCTCTTGGAAATTTCTTGTCTCCTTTATAAGATCCTCTTTGAATTTTCACATGCATTAATTATTTCTCACCAATATACCCCTAATTATTTTACATATTTTTCTGCAACCAACAATCAATACTATGATGGAAACATAAACTCTCGCTCTTGAAGGCTAATCTTGTAAAAACAATATCAATTAATAAAAATTTAATACTATTATCAACTTTCTTAATTCTTGTGATTTACTTAACGGGGTCCTATACTTAGGGACGGATGTACTAATTATTTGTTCATGGTGAACCTTAAATAATTACAATATCAAGATTTTGTTGTGTTTTCGAAAGGTGTTTATGGTTTGTTGCTAATAAGTCTGACTGTAATAAAATATTTAGGGAAATGGACCTCATGCTTGTACCATATTGGGCCGACCGTTCTCTAAACCTCATCCAGTGGCCTCCGTTCTTACTTGCTAGCAAGGTTCATCTATTTGTGTCCAATTGTTCTGTGAGTTTGTTAAAGAATAATCATTATCTTGCTTAAATTTATTCATAGCTTTGTCTTTGTTGTACAGATCCCAATAGCAGTGTCCATGGCCAAAGACAGTTTTGGGAAAAGTCAGGAGCTGGAAAAAAGATTGTCAAGGGACAAGTACATGAAATCTGCTGTTCTTGAATGCTATACTTCTTTCAGAAATATTATTAACTTCTTGGTTCTAGGAGAACGCGAGAAAATGTAAGTTCATATTAAGTGAATTATACATAAAAAAATTAGAAGTTTTATGAAGTTTCATATATACTGATCTTTGTACGAAACCCTTTTGTGAACAAAGAGTTATGCAGAGTATTTTTCAAAGAGTCGACGAGCTCATTGAAAGAGGAGAGCTGCTGAGGGATCTGGATTTGGGTGCTCTCCCTGATCTATATGAACGTTTTGTTAAACTGATTGAATGTTTGGTAATGTTGTTTTTTTGTAGACTTAAATATTACATTTTTGTGTTTAATGAAGTTTAACTAAATTTGGTTTATTTCTTCAGCTGGAAAACAGAAAGGAGGTCAAGGATCAAATTGTGATTCTCTTGCTTGACATGTTAGAGATTGTGACTAGAGACATAATGGAAGGAGAGGTTGAGGGGTAAGTCCTTTGGAATTTTGTGTCCTTGGCTAATGCTAATCGGATTAGTTGTATCATTTTGGATTCATAACTATTCGGAAAAATTTAAGTCCCACATTTAATAGAGATAAGGCCTGATCATAGTTTATAAGGAGAGAACACCTTTCCTTACAAACTGGTTTTATAAGGATGAATTAGGACCAATATAAAAACCTAGTAATAAATAACTCATTGTAATCCGCTTGTTAGTTTGCAAGATTCAAGTCATGGTGGGACTTCGGGAAAAGATGAAAGGATGACGCCCCTTGATCAACAATACCAGTTTCTTGGTAGACTTCAGTTTCCCGTCACAACCGATACTGAAGCTTGGCAAGAAAAAGTAAGTTTTAGATTTATAGGTGTTTTCATGTCTCTTTTATTATGTTACTAGTTTGTATTTACATAATGATGTAATTTTTTCGCCGTAAATTCTTTTTTGATCTTCACAGATAAAAAGGCTTCATTTACTGCTTACTGTGAAAGAGTCTGCTATGGATGTGCCATCCAACTTGGATGCTAAGAGGCGTATATCTTTCTTCAGTAATTCGTTGTTTATGAATATGCCTTCTGCTCCCAAAGTTCGGAACATGCTGTCCTTCTCGTAAGCTCAAACAATTTCCATTTTCCTTCACATATTTGAGCATCATTCTATGATGTGACACACTCTATAACACTTTTTTCAACATGCTTATGAAATTTAAATGGAACCCTCCACTTTGGGATTTTACCATTTTTTTGGAAAATCTCAAAGTAGTGGTATATAATTCATTTTAAAAAATCTCTATGAATATTATACATGCACTTTACAAAAACTCCATCTAAAATATGTTATTGACATTGCATATCTTTCTTTGTAGTGTCTTGACGCCATACTTTGATGAACCGGTTCTTTTCTCCCTAGAACATCTGGAAGAGCCAAACGAAGATGGAGTCTCTATCCTCTTTTACTTGCAAAAGATATTTCCAGGTTTCCGCGATTCCTCTAGATATCTTTGAAAAGAGCCGCTTGACCTAAAAACGCTTAAGTTGTTATATAAGAAAGAGTCTAAGAGTGGTTGTTATATATATTACTGTAGTGTGCATCCAGTCAAGAAATGTAGTAAAAGATTACCTTGTACTAAAATCAAATGCTGCTTTAACTTATATTTTAGTTTGAAGACTAATGTAGGCACAAACAGAATCTTAAAAGTCAACGTGGCTAGTATGTCAGGTAAAACCACTGTAGAAATTGCTGGGATTCATATTTTTCTTTCAAATTTAGTCATCCATCCCATTTTGAATTCTTAGTTTGAATAATTATGGGAACAGTGGGAAAATACTAGTATACTACTATCGAAATTTAAAAATTGTGAAATTTAGTGGAATCAATACCCACATTGTCAACAACTTGTGTCCACCCCCCCTAATTAGGGGTGTAATGGTTCAGTTTGGTTTGGTTTTTGGGAGAAAAGAAATCAGAACCAATAAAAATTAGTTGTTTATGGTTGCTTCGGTATTTTGCAATATTTACTTGTGAAATGGTGTACTGTATTCCTTTCATACTACTTTCTGTACAATTCTGTAATATACTCTTGCTTCTGATCACAATTTAATTCAGATGAATGGAAAAACTTCCTTCAACGATTTGATTGTAAGAGTGATGAGAAACTCAGAGGAGAGTTAGAAGAAGAACTACGTTTATGGGCATCATACAGAGGCCAGACATTGACCAAAACTGGTACAAATTGCTTCTTCGATCCTCTCCCTCTGATGATATTTCTACATATTAGATATGTAATTTGATGTTATATTTTGCATTGTATAATTGTGAGTGTTTTCTGTTCATTTTCACTTAACTCTCACCAAGCGAAGTCCGAGGAATGATGTATTTTCGACAAGCATTGGAACTACAGGCCTTTCTTGATATGGCGAAGGATGAAGGTATGTGGAGAAAGATTCATTGAAGGAGAGAGAGTGAAGGGGGGTGATTAATGTTGTAAACAATTACCTTATTGTGCGGCTGAACTAAATGCTGTCATTTCATGTACAGAATTAATGAAAGGTTACAAGGCTGCAGAACTAGAGAGTAAGGAAAATCCGACCAGTGAACGGTCGCTGTGGACACAATGTCAATCATTAGCTGACATGAAGTTCACGTATGTAGTGTCATGTCAACAATATAGTATTCACAAGCGATCTGGTGATTCTAGGGCCAAAGAAATTTTAAAGCTCATGACTAAGTAAGTCTCTCAAGACAACCCTGTTTCTTGTTATTATTTATGCAAACACTGTCCTGTTACATTATGGTACTAATGTTATAATTGCAGGTATCCGTCTCTTCGAGTTGCTTATATTGATGAGGTTGAAGAACCTAGCAAGGATTCTTCCCGAAAAATAGACAAGGTCTATTATTCGGCACTAGCCAAAGCTGCTTTACCGACCAAATCAATTGATTCATCTGAAGCAGTTCAAAATTTAGACCAGGTATTGTCTCAAAGACCATTCCTGAAATTATGAAAACTGAATTTAATTAATTGCAATGGATGAAAATTATGCATATAGTTATACACTAAAACCTACTTTTTAAATATCAGAACTAAATAATAATCCAAATTCAGGGAAGCACACACAGGAGTCTCCACAATCTCAACACAATCATCTGGCATCTTGCAATTCAGGACATCTTTCTTGTTAAGATGAAAAGATAATAAAAATAGTCTTTCTTCTAGTTTTTTTATTACTTACTCCCTTTGTCTCATATTATTTGTCTCTTTATAATATCAATTAAACATTAATTACTTTATTCCATTAATATACCCTTATTTATTGTATCTCAACTTATCTAACTATTCCGCTAACAACTATTAATAAGAGTATTTTAGTAAACAAAACTCATTTATCATTGAAATCAACACAACTAATCATTGTCTTACGAACCGTGCACAATCCCAAATGAGACACTTATAATGAGTCAGAGAGAGTATTATGGAAAATGATCAAACAAATTCTAGATGGTTAGATTTTTCTCAAATATTATTTTAATTGCTGTACCTAAAGAAGAGATATTCAAATACAATGTATATTCCCTTAAGCGATGAATTCCAATTTGTCATTTTGTTATTTTGGTTAGGTAATTTACAGAATAAAGCTTCCTGGGCCTGCAATATTGGGTGAGGGGAAGCCAGAAAACCAAAACCATGCGATCATTTTCACACGAGGGGAAGGCTTGCAAACAATTGATATGAATCAGGTCTTACATTATTTGTTTACAGAAGAAAGAAGAAGAATCCAGCTTATGCAAAAATTATGATAGCTAAGCATTTGTGTAACAGGATAACTATATGGAAGAAGCTTTCAAAATGAGGAATTTGCTGCAAGAATTTCTTAAGAAACACGGTGGTCCCAGCTATCCAACGATACTTGGACTCAGAGAGCATATTTTTACTGGCAGGTATGATTTGTTGTATCAATTTCTTTGTTTTCCATTGTCATTTTTTATATAAGCTAAAATCTATGAATAGATGCTGCTGTTAATTTTTTTATCTCCCTTATGTTTATTGCAGTGTTTCATCGCTTGCATGGTTTATGTCCAATCAGGAAACCAGTTTTGTGACAATTGGACAAAGATTGTTGGCTAACCCCCTAAAGTAAGTATTTTTTTAATACCTCGATGCTCGTAATCAAAGTTGTTAAAATCAAGTGTTAATTCATGGAATCGTACGGTTATACGATTTTAGGTAGCAAAAACAAGCAGAAACACGTGTTGAAACGTTGTTGCACTGACTTGGGTGAATCGGGTTTGACTTGGTAAACTCACATGAAATAAACTGGTTTGATGAGTCATAAATAATGAGGTGTGATGCAAAATTTTAAACTTACACTCCTAGTCATTTCATACTAATAATCTAGGTTATAGGACAAATAGTTTCAATTCAACTCACTAATAGTACAAGGACAATAAGACTTCTTAAACAATAAAAAGAGTATTTAGTTTAATTATTTATAAAAACCAAATAGGGCTAGCCATAGTCCGTGGTCATCTTTTTTAGGTATTTTTTTTTGGTAAACAAGGCATCCCCTGCATGCAACCGCAGAGAATAATATCTCGAGGCAGCTGAGATTTATTTTAGGAGTTGACCTCTCTCAACAGACTAGAGGTCAAACCGTTGACCATTTTGGTCAAGGGATCTAAGTACCTACCACTTGTTTCACATCATGTTGGTTCTTTTTTACGTATTTTTCTGTAGCATGAATATGTAAAATTAATAGTGTGATTATGTTAGTGGATCGTTTCACCGATCCATTTCTCGGCGAGTTCTATTTTCTGAAGGTTTCATAAATTTCCTGAGCATGTAATAAGAGATGTTTTTGAAGTTCATTATTATATGAAGTTCTTAGTAATGTTTTTGTGCTTTTTCATTCAGAGTGAGGTTCCATTATGGCCACCCAGATGTGTTTGATAGACTTTTCCACCTAACAAGAGGTGGTGTAAGCAAGGCTTCTAAGGTTGTCAACTTGAGTGAGGATATATTTGCAGGCATGTGCTCTAGTTTCTCTTTCTGTATGTGCATAACTCGTTTCTATTTCTCTTAAGTATCAGTAGCATAGTTTTCTCCATGAGCTGCAGGTTTCAATTCTACATTACGAGAAGGAAATGTCACTCATCATGAGTACATACAAGTCGGTAAAGGAAGGGATGTGGGTCTTAACCAAATATCAATGTTTGAGGCAAAGATAGCTAATGGGAACGGTGAACAGACAATGAGTAGGGACATATACAGGCTTGGACACCGATTTGATTTCTTTCGAATGTTATCTTGTTATTTCACCACCGTTGGCTTCTATTTCAGTACTCTGGTATACTAAGGACCTTCTTTCCTTGTTGTATCTATGAATATACTACCTCTGTCCCTTATTATAAGCATCCATTGCTTTTTTCACTCTTATTAAGGACAATTTGTAGGGTAGTTAATGTGTTCATTTTATGTGTTAATGTTCCTTAAATAATCTTTGTATTTAAATGTGTTAAATTTGACTTTTCATATTCCAAGACAAATTAGTAGTATTAATAAGGGGTATGCTTGGAAAAATAATAAATGCACCTAGTAAATTGAAAGGGTCCTTACATTTAGGAACAATTTTTTTTCAAAGGGTGCTTATAATTAGAGACAGAGGTAGTAATTGATAATACGTACTGACTTTTCTTTTGATAGCTTACTGTCCTCACAGTTTATATATTCCTTTATGGCCGCCTCTATCTCGCCCTTAGTGGACTTGAAGAAGGGCTGAACAAACAGAGAGCTATTCGAGAAAACAAAGCTCTTCAAGTGGCTCTTGCCTCTCAATCTGTTGTGCAAATTGGATTTTTGTTGGCCTTACCTATGTTGATGGAAATTGGTTTGGAGAAAGGGTTCCGTGAGGCATTTAGTGAATTTGTTCTAATGCAAATTCAGTTGGCTCCTGTATTTTTCACATTTTCTCTTGGGACAAAAACACATTATTACGGAAGGACATTGCTTCATGGAGGTGCACAGTACAGAGGCACTGGTCGCGGTTTCGTGGTGTTCCATGCAAAGTTTGCTGATAATTACAGGCTCTATTCTCGGAGTCATTTTGTCAAAGGAATTGAATTAGTGATTCTGCTTGTTGTCTACCATATATTTGGCCATGCATACAGAGGAGTGGTTGCGTATATTTTAATTACCATAACGATATGGTTCATGGCAGGGACATGGCTTTTCGCTCCTTTCCTTTTCAATCCATCGGGATTTGAGTGGCAGAAGATACTTGATGATTGGACAGATTGGCATAAATGGATAAGCAACCGTGGAGGTATCGGGGTACCTCCTGCAAAAAGTTGGGAGTCGTGGTGGGAAAAAGAGCACGAGCATCTCCAGCATTCTGGAATGCGTGGTATTGCTACTGAGATAATACTAGCCCTCCGTTTTTTCATATATCAATATGGACTTGTATATCACCTTTCAATCACCACTGATACGAATAAAAGTGTTCTGGTAAGTGCTTTTCTCATATAGTTCTCCTTAGGAATGCTTATTTGTCTGTTCATGACCCTAGCAACTGGGATATGAATTTAACTGCAGTTACTATTTGATTACAGGTTTATGGTATTTCATGGATGATAATCATTTTGATATTGGGTTTAATGAAGGTGAGAATTCAAATCATTATGTTTTGCATCTTGAAATTTTAGGTGTAATCCTTTCTTCATTTTAGGTGTAATCATTAATTATGTTCATAAAAAAAACTTCATTTTAGCTGTTTAACGTAATGATTATCATTATGTTAAACAGCTAAAATGAAGTTTTTTTTATGAACTATATTAATGAGTTCCAGGCATTATTTTACTTGAACATCATAATAGTAAAATGAAACCAAAATTTTCACCATGTAAAAGTTTTAACTGCCCTTGAGTTACCATTTGATACACTTCTATTGTTAATATTACTACCCACTGTCTCTATATATAAGCACCTTTTGGAAAAAAAATGTGTCCCTAAGTATACGTCTTATTTTAAATTACTAGATACATTTATTATTTTTTCCAAACGCACCCTTAATTAATACCACTAAGTGCATTGGAAGATGCAAAGCTAACGCTAAATGCGTCTATATACGAAAGGGTATTTTAGGAATGTTAATACATAAATGGACACAATAAATACACTAACTACTTTTTTTGATATATATTAAAAGTGCTAAAGATGCTTATAAATAAGGATAAAAGTAGTATATAGAAAATTGGTGTAGTGGAAGCTCATGCATGCACAATGCTATCTTTTCAACTCATCAACCTCTAAGGTCATCACCCTCTTTGTTCTATTAAGCATGATAGTGTTGTGACATATTTATCTGAGTTTGTATAGTTTCACAATAAATTAACCCTTTCTATATATCTGTTGCATTTTGCAGGGTATATCTGTTGGCAGGCGTCGTCTCAGTGCAGACTTCCAGCTTGTATTTAGATTGATTGAGGGATCCATTTTTATAACATTCCTTGCCATCCTTATAATATTAATTGCAGTCGCTAAGATGACAATTAAGGACATAATAGTTTGCATTCTAGCCGTCATGCCGACAGGCTGGGGAATGCTGCTGGTCAGTGAATTGTTTTTCTTCTCTTTAATTGCATTCTGTTCATGTTTTATCCTTCTTTTGTCAAATTCTATGAAAAGGGTAATTTTGATTAGCTTCTAACTAATCTAAAAGTGATAGCATAATATTTCTAGTCTCAGTCCTTTTTGAGCATTTAGGCCCAATTTAGATTAGCTTATAACTTGTAAGAACGTTATAACTAAAATAAATTTATGGTGGCGACCATCAAAAAATGTCCTGATTTAAAGATGTTTATGAAGAAAGTTAAATGAGAGAACTTTTTTCAAAAGATTTGATATGCAGGTCTAATATTAGTATTCCTTTATTTACAAGTGCTTACTAAGAAGTTTGTTCGCTCTTATTACATTTTCTCTTTTCTTGTTTGTTTCATGTTTTCCAAAAGATTGCACAAGCTTGTAGGCCACTCCTTGCAAAAACAGGATTTTGGGGCTCAGTTCGAGCACTTGCGCGCGGTTATGAAGTAATAATGGGCTTGCTTCTCTTCACACCAGTAGCTTTCTTGGCATGGTTCCCTTTTGTTTCAGAGTTTCAAACAAGAATGCTTTTCAACCAAGCTTTCAGTAGAGGTTTACAGATTTCTCGTATTCTTGGTGGACAAAGAAGGGATCGCGCCAACAGCAAAGAATGATTATAAACCAACAGTCTACATCCTGTTGTATATAATGTTTCATTTTCATAGATTATTGTTATCATTATTAAAATTCAGCCACATGTTGTCACATTATTAAAACTCTTGACTTCAAAAGTTGGTCACCTAAATCAAATTCTTTTTAATAATGTGACACACATGGTTGGATGATAGTGAAAGATATTAAAATGTTTGTATATAAGTATATACAATCAGCCCATTTTTTAAATGTTCTTGTACAATTTGGTACACTATATATGCTTTAGTATTGATAACAAGTTGGAAGTTGTTTTAGCTCAGAAAGACTCTAATTTATGAATTACACATGCTTCTGTAACATCTCAAATATAAATTTCTTTCAAATCAGACTAATTAATTGTGAAAAAATAGTCTTAGAAGAGACTAGAGGTAACTATCATATGACAATGAACCAATATAATTTGTGTTTTATCTTTCTTTTTCTGCATCCGGTCAAATGCTTTGAATATCCGAATCTTATATTTTTTCGAACATGTTTAATGAAATTCTTATTGTCTGACCAAGTTATATGCTTTTTGTTAGAAAATGTTTTTACAGACTTTAAGAGATATTTTTCGAACTACATTCATTTGTGTTTATTTTTGTTACTTTCACCGGTTATAAATATTTCCGATGTTAAAAGCCTTTTAGTTCAATTATGATTATACCAATATAAAAGTTGACTTTTTCACATCACTTATTGTCACTATTTTTTACATCAATTGTACCTATGTAATAGTTATTTTGGTTCACAAACCACATCTTTAGCGAAAGTTTTTACATCGGTTATTCAACCAATGTTAAAAGTCTCATTCTACCACGAGATGTTTTACATCGATTCATTCTCCAAATAAAATAAAAAACCTTTTGTATATTAGTGTAGCTTTTACAACGTTCATTAGAGATACCAACACAAATGATAAAATCCTTTGCAGCTCGCGTGACATCAAGAGAAAGGCCCAAACGATATATTCATGAATACAATAATTTATCAAAGAAATATTAAAAAAGTACAATAATTAAAAACACTCAATTTTGAATTCATATTTGTGGTTCATACTATACCACAAGTTTATGTGTGCATGTATGTTTGTAAATACGCACTTATTTTATTTTAGACACATACATAAGTTAAATGCCATGGAATTCAAGTTGCGGGGCAAAAGGTAATGGCATAGTCAGGGTTTGTGAAACAAGTGAAAGTGCTGCTCTTATCATCATAAGCATAACTATAAGCATCAGGGCATTGGTTCTCAAAAATCATAGAATAGTTTGTGGGTGGACATTTTTCTTCGGTATTGTAATCTCCACGACAACAATATTGATCTTGATTTAAAGCCAAACAAGCACTCTTACAAGCAACCACACTCCCATCAGAACCTACCACCTGAAGCTCTGAAGGACACACAGCATTGATGTTTGCGGGACAACTAGAAGTTTTGCAGTCACCACTCCCACCTTGTGGTGTTACAGACATGGGAACATTAAATCCATCTACATTACTAACGTCATAAAAATCTTGTCCCCCGTTTGATGCTACTGTTAATTCTACCAATGTTGCTGGTGGAATTGCGCCGGCACCGTTGCACCCAACTTGACCAGAGGCACAATCAGCGGTAGCACAGCTGAACTTTCCGTTATTGTAAGAGCATCCGGTTCGACCCCAAAACCGACCTGACCATGGAGAAGGAAGATCCACAGATTCTGTTACCCCAGGTGCTAACTCAAAACCTGTGGTTGATAGTTGTGGTTTTTGGTCTCCAGTTAAGGTTCCTGGCCATACATTGTGTTCACACCTGTTTGTGAATGTCACCTTTGCTCCTCCCACCACTACATATCAAATTAAAATATGTTAAATAAAGAAGGGAATAAAAAAATAAACAGATATTTAATAGCAAATGAAATTATGAACTAAATGAAGATGAATTAACTAAGCTAAATGAAATATTTGTGTTTAATGAATATGTATAGATATTATACCATAAGAGAGGAATGCAAAGCTAAAGCAGAGAGCAACATGAGTGCTTGTCATTTTGGATTTGGCTTAATTCTTTTTTAGTAGGCTTGTGAATAATTATTAGATTTAACAGTTTTTGTGTATTGATTGTAGTATGTAGGTGATGAAGTTGCTCTATGTTTATGGCCATATATATAGTTTTGGTGGGTTGAATTCAATCTTCGAAAACAAGTATTTGGTCTGGTCAATTAAAAACGGGCGTATTCGTTGCTTATATGGAACAATTCTACGTAGTTCATTTCTATTTAGCCTCCACGAGTTGGAAATGTCTCCATCATATTTAAGTAATATACAATACCTCAATCTCTATATTATACCTCAACTCACAAATATTTTTAATGACCGATATTTTTTATTATTTTATTTACGGATAAAAACAAAATATAGTACCTCTTCCTTTGATCTGTAATTTTTTATTAATTAAAATAAATATTTAGTAAATCATCATTTTAGCATATGAAAATATAGAAGTTGTCATTTTAGAATTTGAATCGACCAAAAATTTAAATTAGTTTTTGAATTATTAAAAAAATTCACAAAATATACATTTTACTATTATAAAAGAGTATGAAAGTTATAATTTACAGTCTAAATAATTCATGATTATTATACTGTCAAATACTAAATTGATTGACATTTTAATAATTCGAAGACTAATTTGAATTTTTTTTGAGTTATAGATCAAAATAACTTAGTATTATATTGTTTTAAAAATTAAAATGATGATTTTTTTTATTTGAATATTTAATCATTACATAATAATTCACAGTTGCATTGGAACTATAACCGAGCACGCTACCAATTGCTACCACTTGGATGTTTTTATTTTGGCTCAACTACAAAAATTGCTTAAATTGAAACAACCTATATAATTCTACTAATAATAGGTTTTACATAAAAATTAGAGTTAAAAAAACATACAAACTTGTGCCACATTAAATAAATTTAGGAAATTAATCATGATTAACATCTCCTATAAAAATGAAAAATGTCATAGTTACCAAAAAAATCAACTTTACAATTTTATATTGTTTAGATGTAAGAAGAAATGTAATGGGATTAGAAAATTAGCAAATAACTTAGGTTTGATGATTGATTCTCAATTGGACATTAGTCCTTTAGCTTGAGAGTATCGCTAGAAATGGCTAACAGGATTGCTTGAGAGTATTACTGTCACATGAAACCATTACTGAAGGAATATCAATTTCAAAGACCACTTAGAAGTTGTCTTAGCCAGATATTCTCATAATTTTGCTCGACAAGATCTCATTCTTTAATCATCTTAACAAGAGATAAATCTTTTTGAGATGAGAGCAGGACGCACGCACAACTATTGGCAAAAGATATTTTTATCAAAAATAATTTGAATATTTTGTTTTTCTTCTCAAACTCTAGGAACCAATTAGTAACAAGAACAAAATAATTGATAAACAATTTTTTTTTAAGATTTTAATTTTAGTATAAATATAAAACAAGACCTATCATTTTATTTTTTTATAGGAGAATATTAGTAGTTAATATATATGTTCGGGGATGAAAGAATCACCAAAGAACAAGTAAAAACCACTAGACTATTCACTTAGACACAAAACCCATTATTTTTTGTACGTATTTAACTATAATGACTCAACAATGTATAATTCAAAATTTCAGACGTATAGTTTAAGAAAAAACATTGAATCACTCAAATTTCAAGTTTTTTTTTTACTATATAACTTTTTTTACACCACATAAATTTTTATACTTTAAAAATAAAATTTTGGTGGCCTTGAACATTTGAAGCATGTGCATCACATAGTACCCTATATTCAACTTCATATGAAGAGCGTGAAACTATAGGTCGCTTCCTCGATTTCCATGCTATGATAGAATCACCAAGGAACAAGCAAAAACTAGAGCTGGAATTGTGAATCACTTGACATGAACAATCATCATCAACATAAGTTGCAAGTTTGAAAGAAAAAATAAACTCTTTTAAGTATGGTAGAAGGTTGTGAGCTGCCTGCAACTGCGAGTGTAGAATTCTAGGAGAAACATTCAACTAACTCAGTTTATCAACTACCAAAGTGATGCGTAGCTTAGTACTTTTAAAATTTCAACATTTTGTTTTTTGTCCTGTTAAAAATATTATATTTTTTATTCTTTATAAAATTATCATTTAAATAATTTTAAACTATTATAGTTCCAAATAAGTTTAATTGTCTTTAAATTTTTGAAATTTGAAACGAAATTTTGCAAGCATTTTTAGAACATATTAAATAAATCTCTTAGAAAATTCAGAATTCTTTAACTTGAAAAATTAACTATATGAGCTTTTTAACCTCTATAAACTCAAGGAAAATAAAAACGAAAAATTTAGACTTAGAAATATGATTTTTTTTCTTTTAAAAAATTAAGTATCGAATTTTGAGTTCATTTCTGTATAAGAATTTTTTACAGTGTTGTAAATATTAATCAAAAGAAATCAAAAATACATATTGACATTATAGTTGGGACTAAAATTGCTTGTTATACTATGATTTTGTAAAGATCAAAGAATGTTGGTATTTGTCTTGAAAAACTAAAAGGGAAAATTTTAAATTTTATAAAATCTACAAATTTATTTATCCCTTTATTATAATTGTTAATGTAGTGTGTATTTGCCACGAAACAATTAATTTGTATAATATAAAAAACAATCAAAGAGTAATTATCAATTTTAATGGGGTTTTTTTTATACAAATTTACTTTTAATAATATAATTCTTTTTTAAATTTAAAATAAAAAATATACAACATAAGTATTAAAACCAAAATTTAGATAAACTTTTTTAGCATACATAATTTAGATGAGTTAAGATAATATAGATATTAGGAAACTGACAAAAAGCAAATTAAATCAAAACAAACATTATACCCGTAAAATACAAACATTATATAATATTTGATTTATCACAAGTTTGATCACAAATAATATTTAATTTTAATTATATCTTTCTAAAAAAATATTAAAAAGAGTTATTTGTAATTGATTAATAATATTAAAAAGTGTATATTAGATGTACATCCAAATTAATCTCATAAAATATGTTCACCGAAATACAATTGAAAAGCGAGTAAACAAACACTGGCATGCTTGGAAGTTGGAAGTACTAAGTCTTTTCACTAGTAGACAAAATGACAAGATAAGACATACAAAATTATAAATTATTAATTTGAGATAATAATTGTTAAGTAAGTAATAAAATATGTACTTCTTTTTTCTTTTCTAAATACGAGAATTAGGTTAATAAATTAAGATGTTTATTTTTATATGTGATATTTTTTCTGATTCTCTACATAAGAGATAATTAAATTATGATTTATTCAATAAAAATTGATATATTTGATTTATATTATGAATTTAAATATATTAATTTTTATAAATTAAATACATTAATTTTTGTTAAGTATTATATATAACTCAATTATTTTTGCACCATCTGTATTTATAAATTTTAAAACAAGACCTAGTGGAAATGCTCTATATTTCTTACTTATGAGAAAACTCCTTCACTCTCTATCAAAATGGTGGCCTTCTGAGCGGTTGAGATAAGCAATTGTTAAAATACTACAATTTTTTTACTTTAGTAATATTAGTTAGCATATGTAGATACTAAAATACAAAAAAA
>JBBPBR010000001.1:38031558-38044457 GCA_037974775.1 Cicer pinnatifidum | reverse complement strand
AAAAAGTTGACCTCCATTTAATAGAAGATTTGAGCTATACAGTCAACTGTACATGATAATATTTTAAATTTTATCTAATGTTAAGGATTATATCATTATTTAATAATAACTTAAAAATATATTGTGCTTATAAAATAAAACATAAAATTGTGTTGTAAACATTTGGAAATGAAATTTATTTTATGTAAAATTAAAAGTCTTTGTCAATAAATATATATATATATATATATATATATATATATATATATATGAGTTTAATTATAACTTTTAAAATAGTTATAATAAAAGTAAAAAGTTTTTAATAATAATTATAATTAATTAACACTATAAAAAATTTTACACTCTCAATATATATAAATTATTATTATTTTTTAAATTTTATAACAGCACTTAATGAAAGTATTATGCTGTCTGTTTTTTTGCTTGTGAAAAACTTCTTCACTCTATCTCAGTGGTGGCCTAAGGGCGGTTGAGATGAACTTCCATTTTCTAGAAGAACTAAATAATTTTACCTATATTAATCAGAATATATAGATATTAAAATAAAAAAAATTATTTCATCAAAATAATTCAAATAAAAAATTGAAAATATCTTCACTTAATTAAAGATTTAAGCTATATAGCATATTAGACATGAGAATATATTAAATTTTGTCTAGTGTTAAGAGTTATATCATTCTTTAATAATAACTTAAAAATATGTTGTGCTTATAAAAAAACATAAAAATATGTTATAAACATCTAGAAATTTGTAAAAATATAATAATTCTTCTAATTTTAATGACAAAATTTTAATTGAAGAATTATAAGTCATTCGATGAGTTTTAACAATTAAATTAAAATCAATGTATATAATAATATTAGAGTTAACAATTTTTCTGTATCGACTATAGTATGCAAGGTGACGAAGTTGCTCTATGCTTATAGCCATGTATATAGCTTTGGTGGGTTGAACTGAATCTTCAAAAACAAGTATTTGGTCTGGTCAATTAAAAACGGGCGTATTTGTTACTTATATGGAACAATTCTACGTAGTTCATTTCTATTTAGCCTCCACGGGTTGGAAATGTCTCCATCATATCTAAGTAATATACCTCAATCTCTATAATCTACCTCAATTCAAAAATATTATTAGTCAAATTCGATTTTGAGATTTTGTTGTTGTATTTTATTTATTTTTTCTATTAATAATTAATTAAATAGTAGATTAATCCAATAAAAATATAAAAATCATAGTTGGGTGTCTCCTTCGATAGCAACCTTATTTTTAAAATAAAATATAAAGATATAAAATATTATTTTTGACGCATAAAGAAAAGGTTATAACTAAGTCATGCTTGAATAAGTCTTGCACGCTTGCCCCTTTATATCCCTTCAATCCATTCTCTCATTTTTTTTAATGGAACTTAAGTACTAAATGTGAAAGTTAAAGTTACTGATAAATGAATTGAAAAATTGTAGAAATCTTATATAAGAGAGATATGGGTAATATTTATTTGGTGGAGGTACGATGGTTAGGTGTGTCTCTAATTTTATAAACGGAATTATTTGAAAACAAAATAGGATTTCTCTTATATAGGGAAAAATAATTTCTATTACCCATATCTCTCTTATAAAAAACGAAATATTGCAAAAACAAACATAGCAGAGTATGTGTCACATTATAAGTTCTATCATCTAATGATCGGAGGAAGGCAAAAGAAACCAAGATTTTACTTCAACTTGACAACGTAAATCTGGTGACACACGCCTTTGTTGTCGCAAGTTTCAGTTGACTTTGGGAAGTGAGCAACATAGTACCTTAGTTGCCTCTGGAAACATAAAGCAAACACCAAAGTTAAATTGCCTTTGATGAACTCAACATGAATTTTGTTCCTCTGCCTCTGATACACAAACATGACAAGAAACACTATGCCTTTGTCTATGATAAACGTGATATGAAATAATATGCTTCTGCCTCTGATACACAAGTGTGAATAGAAATAATGTGCCTCTACCTCTGATAATCACATCAAGTATCTTATTGTTGAATCTAAACTTTTATGTATCCTTTGAAAAAGTCAACACTCTAAAAAAGTCAACATCCAAAGAAGACAAAGAAACCCCACATCCTCTAATTAACTTTCTAAATTTGCTACGAGTATGAAAATATTTAATGTTTGACTTGATCATAATATCATTTGATTATGTGTCCTCATTACCAAGATACATGGAATTATTTACGGAGATATATATGGAAACTTATTAAAGACCGACTTGTCATAAATAGTGATTGAAGATCTCCAATGACAACATTTTCAACAAACATTTCTTCTTTGTATTTAAGAAGAACTCACTTAGTCCTTTATGGTGTGCAAGAATGAGATGAGAGAGAGAGAGAGAGAAAGAAAGAGAGAAAGAGAGAAAGAGAGAAAAAGAGAGATAGAGAAAGAGAGAGAGATGAAAACGGTTGTGTTAAAAGCAAAAAATATGAAAAATCAAAGAACACATCAACCCATTAGAGTGAGTGACTTATCCTTTCACAAAGAGCCATTAGAGTTGATGTCAAATCAAATAAAGTGTATTGACACACTTGCACTGATATAGGATTCAATTTGTGACATCCTCCCAACGAGTGTTAGAATCCTAATAACAAATCAAACACAAATTAGAAATGATGTAAATATTCTCGATAGTTGCAATAATCTTCTCATTCTCAAAGAGGAACCTTAAAAGTACAACGACGTTTGTGAACCTCATCAGCAAGATGCCAGTAAGTTGAAGAAATATTGTGGGAACATCAACCTTAAGATGCTAGAGACAACTACTCAAAGTCTAAAGAGGTAGAGTAAAGAATACATGTACGACTATTTATGGAAATAGTGAATTAAGCCATCGAATGTACCGAGGAAAAATATCTATGTAAGGAGAGGACTAGATGTAGCAACAATTTATTGTGAACTAGTATAAAATATTTGTGTCTCTTTTATTCTCCTTTAATTCTCGATTTTAGTTCTTTATGATTCAAGCTTACTACTTCTAAATCTCCTTTAATAGTAAGTCTAATGTTTTGATAAAGAACATTATTTTTAAGAAAATATAAGTAGTTTTGGAAATTGAAAACACAATTTGAACCCCTCATTTCTTGTATTTTCCACCACCTTCAATTGGTATCAAAACTCGATCTCTTAATTGAGCACTTTACCATGTAAGAGCAAATATTCTGATAGGTTGGACTAAGAAAATGGATTTAAACAGTGTATGTTTTTTTTTTTTTTTTTTTTTAATTATTTTCTTAAATGTGTTTATCTCCTTCAAATGGTTTGACAGAATCTAGTTAAAACGACAATTATTGCTTTTTTGAAAAAAATTAGATGAAGCGTTCTTGCAGAACATCTATTTTCTCAAATGTCAATCTCATATCCTTTTCAAAGATGTTTTTCTTGTTTTAGGAAAAGACTTTTCATATTAAAGTCGCCCTTTTGCGAATCACTCTTCAATGATATTTTGAATAGTAAAACAAAATCTTTGTATCGACAAGTGAATACTCAAAGAAAAGAATATACATGAGTAAGGATTTTTTTTGTGTCACTTGAGACAGAATAATCATCTCAAAATCATGTCTATATGAGAGATATTTTCTCATATCAATCATCTAAGAAAATAACTATTTGTGTGATTAGCTCTTCTTTTGGACAACATATTAATACTCCTTGTGTATTTCCTCTTTTAAATTATGTTTTATGGTTGTTTTCTTCTTTAAACTCTACAATTACAAATTGGACAAAACTTGCATGCTTCTCTAAGGCATAGTAAGTTACTAAGTGATAATAGTCTATCATAGTGCATTTTAATCCGTCCTCTAATAAGAAAAGTATTAGTGGGTAGAAAATAATTAATAGTGCAAAATAATGGAAGCATAATAGTGCATTTTAATGTGAGTCTAACCAATTAGGAAAAAGCTTTCTAAAACTTCTATGCTATGAATGTATGATCACATGTGTATATAATCTCTTAAAAAAAATGATAAGTGATGCAATCCCTAACCAATATGGAATGTTTAATGGCAACAAGTCAAGGATCCTTATTAGAACAAGATGATGCACTTGAAATCATTACAAAACTAGATTATCCTTAAAAGAGTTTGAACTACATAATGAGCCGCATTTGCACTCCTCTGGCTACAAGTTATGAAGCCTTCCTTCTGTAAGTTCAAGGACAAAGCTCTTGTCTCTGGCATATTACGTTTTTTTAACATATAGAAGAAATTGGTGATTAAAATCTGATATGTAATATAAATTAATGGATTTGGTCTAAACAATCCTAGAAAGACCTTAGGACTCTAATTTCCTTAGCCCTTTTGTAACAAATATTGCAATTATTATGTTATTTACATGCAAGTGTAATGTGAGTTATGAATTGAATAAATTACTTTTCTTCCATTTCGATCCTTCCTCTAGCTCTCTTCCTCTCCTATGACTTTCAAAATTTTCTCTTCTTATCCTCTTTGTTTTTCCCTTTTTTTTTTCTTCAAAATTATTCATTCCCTTCTTTCAAATCACAACTCTTCACCTCATTCCGCTTTTTAGCTCTTACCTTTAAAATTGACCCACGTGTCTCTTAGTATTTGTGACACTCTATGCCCCTCTTTGCTTTTCCTCGCCCTCATCATTTCTACTCTCTTTCCAATAAGATTTCTAATTTGCATCTCGTGAAATCTGGCTATTTATACCGCATACGTTTGTCGTTCTTCCTTACATGTGTCCTTTTAATCTTCTATTTGTCTATGTGTTTCTAGGGGTGTCCATCCTTATTTCCCTATTTTTCAATCTCTCTTTTATGAATGTTGGTTCATTTTAGGCAGGAAAAGGAAGTCAAATTCCTCTCCCAAGAAGAAAGGTTGACCACAAGTTGGACCTTTGAAGGTGCAAACACAAGAATGAGGGGTTGAATTGTGTATGACAAAGTTGATAACTTTTTGCAGATTTAATGAAGGTTTGTTGGTTTTTATGAATTACTTAGATAAGAAGCAATCAGGTTCAGAGGCAGCAAATAATGAAATCATGAATAATTGGACACAGATTTATCTTGGCCATACCAGCCCCCTCATTCAAAAGAATTTAATCCACTAATTCAAATACCTTGAAGCAAATCTTATTTTAGATTTTCTTCAAAAACATGAATCTTCTTTCATACTCTTTGGAGTCAAATATATTGTTCTCCTAAAATACTTTTGTTATTATCAAAACTCTAAGTATAAAATCAACTTATTTCCAACAACCTTCTCATCTCTCAAATGGAGGAAGTAATTTAACTCTTGAGGTGTGTCCTTAGATGCCTCTAAAAGTAGCTTTTTCCTTTTGTTTTGTATTTTTTGTTGCTAATTGGGTTGTAATCATGTTCTCTTTCATGAAATTATTCTTTCTTTAATTTTACTATTGTCTCTATTTTCTCTTAAGTTTTTCTTTAAATTTAGTTATGCTAAATCTTCTGTATGATATGTTACCTTTTAGCTATCCCCTAAGTATATATGCTAAGTCTGATTATTAAAGTCAATAGTTATGTTAATAACTATTTATACCAAAGTAGTCTATATCACAAGTATGTTATAGATCTACTAATGAAGCAAGATATAAAAGAGCGAACGAAATACTGCAAAAACAAGTGCAACAGAGAATACATCGCAATATATGTTCTATCCTCTGATGATTGGACGAAGGCAAAAGAAACTAAGATTTCACCTTATCTTGACAATGTAAATCTGGTGACACATGCCTTTTTTGTCGCAAGCTTCAATTGACTCCAGGATGTGAAAAATGTAGTACCTTGGTCGCCTTTGGAAACATAAAGAAAATACAGTAGTTAAATTGGCTATAATGAAGTCAACATGAATTTTGTTCCTCTGCCTCTAATACAGAAGCCTGACAAGAAACAATTTGTCTCTATCTTTGATAAGTGTGATAAGATATAATCTACCTCTGCTTCTGATACACAAATGTGACAAGAAATAACCTACCTCTACATTTGATAGTCACATCAAGCATTTTATTGATAACTCTAAACTTTTATGTTTCATTTGAAAAAGTCAACGCTCTGAAAAATATCAATGCCCAAAGAAGATAAAGCAACTCCACATCCTTTGATGAACTTTCTAAATCTGCTACATGTTTAAAAGTCTTTAATGTTTGACTTGATCATAGTATCTTTAATTCTCTATCCTTAATACCAAGATACACGGAATCTTTCAAGGAGATATATGGATACTTATTAAAAATTGATCTCCCTTAAATAGTGATTGAAGATCTCCAACGATAACATTATCAACAAACTTTTATTTTGTATATTTAAGAAGAACTCACTCAGTCCTTTATGGTGTGCAAACATGTCAAAAAAGGCTCTGTGTTAAAAGCAGAAAATATGAAAAACCCAAGAACACATCAAACTAGTGGAATGAGCGATTTATCCTCTCATGGTGATCCATTAGAGTTGATGTAAAATCAGTCAAAGTGTATTCATACACTTGTACTGATATATGATTCAATCTGTAACATCCTCTCAGTGAGAGTTAGAACCCTAACAACAAACTTTCTCCCAAGTCAGACACAAACTAAAACTGATGTAATTATGTCTGACAGTTGCAACAATCCTCTCATCATTAAAGAGGTACCTGAAAAGGTACTACAAACCACACAAAGTTCAACAACAGGATGCAAATATGGTGAATAAAGGTTATGGGTTGTCAGCTTGGAGATACTAGAGAAAAATACTCAAAGCCTGAGGAGACAAAGTAAAGAACACTTCTATGATTATTTATGAAAATAGTGAATTAAGTCCTCGATTATACTGAAGAAAAATAAATCTGTAAGAGGAAAACTAGATGTAGCAATCCATCTTCTCACTGGCAAAATTAATAGTGGATACAACATAATTGTTAGTGTAAAATATTGGAAACACTATAGTGTATTTTAACAATGAGTCTAACCAATTAGGAAGAACCTTTCTATAACTTTTATGATCTGAATGTATGATCACCCATGCAGATAATCCTTTAGAAGAAATGAAAAGTAATGCAATTCTTAAATCAACATCTCTCTGGAATATTGAATGGCAATAAGTCAAAGATCCTCATCGAAACAAGATGATGCACTCAAATTTATTATGAAACTAGATTATCCTAAAAAAAACATGTACTACATAATGAGCCACCTTGGAAATCCTTTGGCTACAAACTCTGAAGCCTTTCCTCTATAGGTACAAGGACAAGGCTTTTGCGTCTGGTATATTACGTTTGTGACTCGTCCTCTAATGGGAAATCAAACCATTACATAACAACAAAAACTCTAATTTTCTAACTGTTGATTTTTTTTTGAAGCAAAAAAAAAAAAAGAACTCCTTTTTTTTCTCCTCCTTTTGAATTGATTTTTGCCTCAATTTATAGATTACAAGGTTGTATCTTTGTGTTTGATATAAATCGAAGTCTGATTTTTATGTTGTTTTCGCATAAATTATGAAACTCCAAAGATGAAAATATAAAAGAGTGGTTCATCTTTTTATTGTGTGTAATCTGAATGAAGATCTTAGCTTTATTAGTGAAAGAGTAGAAAATAAACAACATGAAAGGAAAAAAAAAGAAGAAAATCAGGCTTTGACTATGTAGATAAGTAAGAAGAAGAAATATTTTTTTGTTTTATTTTATTTTATGTTTTTTTTATGGTGTAATGTAATGGGAACACTTATAAACTCAAAATAGACTAGATTAAAATGACAATTTTTCTTACTTAGGTGATAATAAGTACAAAATGTTTATTAAACATATTTTTACCTTATTTTTAATTAGTTGGATAAAATTGAGGTACTACAGTAACATGTGGCAAAAACAAAATGACTTAATAACATTTGAAATGCTTAAAGAATCGTAGCTATCAAATTCAGGAGGAGCCTCATAATATTGACTTGAAAATTTCTTACAAAATATCAAACAATTTTATAGGTCAATCTTATTTTTTTAGTACCACATTAAGGGGAAACTCTACTTTAAAACATTATTTTGTGAAGGAAAATGGTTCATTAATTGTATTGTTATTTTTCATCATAAAAAAGGAGGAGATTGTTAACTCAAAAGTATTTTAAAATACAATCAATCTGGTTGATATTTGATGATAACAAATACAAACTAATAAAAGACAACTATCCCCTAACTATATATGTTAAGTGTGTAGATTAAAAGTAAGAGTTATGTTAATAACTATCAATTCCAAAGTAGCTTATATCACAAGTATGTTAGAGATTTACTAATGGAACAATATATAATAGGGCAAATGAAATACTGCAAAAATAAGCGCAACAAAACATGCATCACAATATAATTTTTATCCTTTGATGACCGAATGAAGTCAAAAGAAACCAAGATTTCACCTCAGCTTGACAATATAAATCTGGTGTCACGTGCCTTTGTTTTTGCAAGTTGCGGTTGACTTTGGGATGCAAGAAATGTAGTACCTCAATTGCCTGTGTAAATGTAAAGCAAATATTGTAGTTAGTTTGCTTCTGATGAACTCAACATGAATTTCTTAAGGCAAAATCTCAATTTAATGTTTTAATGAAAACAAACAAAAAGGTTAATTAAGAATTCTAATTATGATTCTAAGTATTTTGGTATTTAACATGTTTATTTGAGTGTGTCAAAACAAGTTAGGTACCAAGTATTTAAAAGCAGATCTCATTAAAATCAAGAAAGCAAAAAACAGTTAAACGAAGATCAATCTTTACATATTTTAGTCAAATGAAGAACGTTCTTGACATGATCCTGGAAAACGAAGAACGTTCTCCACATATGTCATAATCAAGAATGATCAGTTTTCTTTGTGAAAGATTGGATCCTGGAAACTTTAATCATTTCATATCTTCATCAAAAATAAGTAAGGATCAATCTATGTCTGAATTATTCCAGAATTCAAAGGGTCAAAGATATGCTTCATGAAAAGCATAAAGCAGGATCATTCTTCAAGTTAGGCATTTGAAAGTACAAATTTACAGGGTGTAAAGTACATTGTAGTTGTGCTTTCAATCAAGACCTGCACACTTGACTTAAAGACATAAATCATCTCAGACAACTAACAGAACCACAAGTACAAATCAGCTCATCTCCAAATTCAAATATTGATCTTGGATGTCAAGAATGTTCCTGGTTTCAGCTTCAACATTCTTGCTTTGTGGTTGATCTTATCCATCTACTTCCCCATGACAACTGGCCTTATTTCAACGGATATATGAGTTGTTAT
The DNA here is from genome assembly GCA_037974775.1 of Cicer pinnatifidum. Taxonomy (NCBI): domain Eukaryota; kingdom Viridiplantae; phylum Streptophyta; class Magnoliopsida; order Fabales; family Fabaceae; genus Cicer; species Cicer pinnatifidum. The sequence continues at coordinate 38,035,197 of JBBPBR010000001.1, read as the reverse complement.
AAGCTATATTAAAACCTATAAATACAGCTTCAAGATAAAGAACAAAACACAACTCAAAGTGCCAAGCAAAGCTTAATTCATTCAATCATACTCAAGCTTGTCGGAATCATTATCACGCTTGTAGTTTCCTTCTTTGTGTTGTGTTAGAATCAGTAATAACTGAGTTCTAACTATATAATCTATTTCTCAAACAAGAGTTGAGCAATACTCAAATTCTAATACTCTTAAAATCATTACTTTGTAACTCAAGGCTATTTTTGATAACATAGCTTGAATAGTGTGTAAAAATACTTTTAGGTTCTAAAAGGTAACTTGCAAAATCCTTTCTGAAATAGTGTAAGGTAAGCCTGTGAAAAATCCTTTCTATGTAGAAAGGTAGAAACTATGTAAAGATCAAGATTGATCCGTGAAAACCAAGAACGATATTGACTTGAACACTTAGTGGAAAATCTCACATTTATGAGGACTGGACGTAACCCGTGTTTGGGTGAACCAGGATATATGCTTGTGTGATATCTCTATCTCTATTTATTATATGCTTTACAATCAACTTTTTATATGGATAAAATTGATATTGTTGTTTTACACTAACCAAGATCAATATTCGTTTATAACCAAGATCAATCTTGAGTTAAACTTTCAATTTTTAAACAGGAATTTTAAAAAGAGACAATTATAATTTAAATCACCTTTCTTTTTAATTGACATTGCTACTTCATAATTATGTTCCTCTGCCTTTGATATACAAGCATGCCAAGAAACAGTCTGCCTATGCCTTTAATAAGAAAGATAAGAAATAATATGTATCTACCTCTAAAACACAAGTGTGACAAGAAATAATTTATCTCTGCTTCTGATAATCACATCAAGCGTCTGACCGTCTGACTCTGGACTTTTATGTATCCTCATAAATTGTCAACGCTCTGAAAAAGGTTGATCTTCTACATATGTTGGGTTGAACTCTAGTGATTCCAAAGTTGTAGAATAATTCAAGGAACTCAAAAACCTTATTTTCGAAAACCCTCGATGTTTGATAACTTTTAGAAATAAGGGTTATGTACCAAAAGTGAGTAATAATTTGTATGTCATTTGAGTAAAAGTTATTAGACTTTTAGCTTTAAAGTTAGGATTTATGTTCTTTTAATTTTGATGTCATTTATTTTGTCTTTTAGAAAAATTGAGGCCTTGTACGTGATTATGTATGTAAAAGATTTGAAGAAGTGCCATAAAATCAAAATGCTATAGGAAATTGCTTTAGCAAGATGCGTAACAAAGTAGACAGATTGTGTGGATTCCAGATGCATCCAATGTTTTTTCAAAGGTCCGGGGATACTCCCACCCCCAATATTATGAGGTGCCAAAAGGAAGGGTGATTGAACCACTTTTACTTGATTGGACAAAAAAAATACCTTGTGAGCTAAAGGACCAAAGTAGAGGTACAAGTAAGAGAGAGAAAGTCGATTGTCCTATAAAATGGAGATAAACATTGAATATAAGACATATCGAATAAGACCTAAAAATCAGAAACCTAGCCATCATTTCCATTTTGCTACCGTTATCCACTATTGAAACTTTTGTATGAAGAATTTTTGCTCAAAGAAGGAAACTGATAACCAAGTTGAAGGAGGATCTGCCATCATTTCCATTTTATGCTATTTTCATGTTTAAACAAAAACTTATTATGAGTTATACATAGATGGTTGGACAAATGGGTGACATCAAATAACTAGGAATAATATATAAGTCCAGAGAATAAAAGATGAATTATAAATTGTAGCCTGGTTGGACGTGAATATGAACCCATATATGGTGTTAGTGCATTTGAAAACCATGATGATTGAGTTGGAAACTAGCTTCTTCGAATTTCATGCTATTAGATAATTGCCAAGGAACAAGTAAAAACCAATGACGAATTTGCGAGTCACTTGACATGAACCCCAATCATCATCAACATAAGTTGCAAGTTTGAAAGAAAATATAGCAGGAAAAAACAATCCTTCACCTGGGGAACTCTTTAAGAATGGTAGAAGGTTGGGAGCTGCTTGCAAGTGCAAATGTAGAATTCTAGCAGAAACGATGAAGTAACTCATTTATTAACTATAAAAGTGATGCGTGATCTTGATATGGTGAGATACATGAGCTTAGTCCTTTAAAAATTTCAACACTTTGTTTTTTTTCCCAATAAACATATTACATTTTTTATTTTTTTTATAAAATTATCATTTAATCTATTATAGAACGAAATAAATTTAATTGTCTTTCAACTTTTGAATTTTGGAATGAATTTTTGTAAATATGTTTAGAACATATTAAATATGAATTTTTTAACTTCTACAAACTCAAAAAAAAAAAGTAACTAAAAATATGGACTTAAAAATATGATTTTTATTTTCTTTCAAAATATTATGAATCGAATTTTAAACTATTTTTGTGTAGAAACTTTTTATAGTATCAACTGTTTGTTGCATTATAATTTTGTAGAGATAAAAGAATGTTAGTTTTTGTTTTGAAGAACTAAAAAGGAAAATTCTAATTTTGTAAAGACTAAAAATTTATTTATCTTTCTATTATAATTGTTAATGTAGCATGTGTTTTTCACCAAACAATTAATTTATATGATATAAAAGAAACTTAAAGAGTAATTATCAATTTTGATGGAATTTTTATATACAAATTTTCTTTTAATAATATAATTCTATTCAAATTTAAAATAAAAGATATACAACATAAATATTAAAACCAAAATTTAAATAACTTTTTTTGGCATACAAAATTTAGACGAGTTAAGATAATATAGATATTATGAAACTGAAAAAAAAATAAAACAAATTAAACCAAAACAAACATTATACCCTGTAAAAAAAAAATCAACATTATACAATATTTTATTTATCACAATTAATTTAATTACAAATAATTTTTTACTTTAATCATATTTATTGAAAAATATTAAAAAAGTTATTTACACTTGATTAATAATATAAAAAAAAATTATATTAATTGTGCATCCAAATAAATCTCATAGAATATACAAACAAAATACAATAGAAAACCGAATAAACTAACACCAGCATGCTTGGGGGTACCAGGTCTTTTCGCTAGTAGACAAAATGACAAGATAAGACATACAAAACTATAAGTTATTAATTTGAGATGAATAATTTTTAAGTAAGTAATAAAATATGGTATGTTTTTTTTTTCTTTTCTAAATAGGAGAATCTACATTATAAATTAAGACATTCATTTTTATATGTCAAATTCTCCATTTTCTATATAAAAGACAATTAAATTATAATTTAATCAATAAAATTAATATATTTAATATATATTATAAATTGAATACATCAATTTTTATGAATCAAATACATCAATTATTAACTAAATTATAACTTTTCTTATATTAAAGATGGAAGGTACTAATTTGAATTTGTGATTGATGGTTACATTAATTATGACTATAAGTTCAGCTAATCAAAAGAAAAAAATATGTAATATCTTAAAGTTGATCTTCTAACTCCTTTTAAAGATAAAATTTAATTTAAATAGGTAAACATTTTATTAGTCGTAAGTTTTTCTTTTAATAAATTTTTTGAGTCATAAGATTTAAGAATTTAAATTATTAAAAATGATATTGTCTAA
>JBBPBR010000001.1:38011549-38028032 GCA_037974775.1 Cicer pinnatifidum | reverse complement strand
AAAATAATTGATTTTCAATTTTCAATGCACTTTTTTTTTTAATTGTATAATTTAATTAATACTATTTACATTATTTTCAATACAATATCTTACATTATGTATTTGTTACATTACTAATATATCAATATCAAACAATTTTTTTTATAAAGATAATATTTTATCTCTGTTAAATATATATATTTTTAATATATATAAAATGATAATTATTTTGAGACATCAAATATATTCTTACTTATATTGTTGTTAAGGATATAGTAAGTAAATTTGTTGACAAATGCGCTAGATAAAATTGCATCCGATTGAGTAAATATTAAAAACTTTACTTTGCATTTACAATTGCGGACCACAATCTATCTAAATCCATGTTTATTAAATGAGATCTTGAAATTGATAACTCAAGGTGGTGCCATAGGAGAATGATTAGAACATCTCTAGTGTGACTCAGTGAATAATTTTTTGTAGACGTCATGTTTGAGAAATTAGTGCTTATTAAATAGTATAAATAAATAATATGTATAGGTAGAATCTATTAGAAACTTATTTGGGAGTTGGATTAATATTGAATGCTCTAAATGTGTTGTTGTAACTTTATTAACTAAAACAGAAAGGAGAATCTTTCTTTTGCTACCAATTCTTCTTCATTCGATTTTCCTTTTTCTTCTTCTGTGACATAGTACTGAGAACAAGTTAGCTAGAGAAGTCCATAGCAGTTATAATTGTACGGTGGAAATTTTGTTGATGTGCTTTGTGATTTTTTTTCTTCTTTTGACTAAGTTTTTTTAAAAGTAAATAATCAATTTCGTTCTTAAAATTGTAAATATGTGATTTTGGTAGCTGAAGTTTATATATATGACAAATATATATATATATATATATATATATATATATATATATATATATATAATTATAAAATTTCAACTAATTTAGTTATTTTATTAAGTTATTATTTTATCTGATCTTAAAATTTAAAGGGTTAAATATATTTTTAATTTATCTAAATATATCAATTTTTTTTAGTCTCTTTAAATAATGCATTCAAATTTTAATCCTTGTTTTTTTTAACTATATCATTTATTTAACTTTTCTTATAACGTGCAACAACTATTAGATATGAATCAAGTTTTAAGTGATCAAATGATACGATCAAATGAATTTGATAATGTAATTTAACATCAAATTATAACTCGAATGATGCAATCAAATCAAGTTAACAATGAAATTCGACATCAAACTACAATTCAAATGACACAATCAAATCAAGTTAAGTTGACACGTTAAGACTTGACAATTTCTTATAAATAATTTTTATGAGAGAGGAGGCATATTCTATACACTAAAAATATGATAAATTTGTTTTGTGCATCTTTCTAGTGTATGTGATAAATTGTTAAGTTATGCAATTTAATCACTTGGTATAATTCAAATTACATGAAGATATGTGAGAATACAAATACACTTAAAAAGAAACTAATAATTCATATCAAAATGTCATTCAATTTGGTTGAATCATTTCCACATAACTAATTGGGTTGAACCAAAAGAAAACTCATAAACTGATATTGCAGAACCAATTCCACATAATCAATTTGGTTGAATCAAAATTTCATTTGAATCAATTTGGTTGAGCTTAAATGAACAAAGGCATGCTGCAATGTTGACGAAAAGACAGAGGGGATGCCGAGATTATGTTTTGATGCATTTCTTTTTTTCTTTTAATTAATTAAAATGGATTTAATTAATTGATTTTCAATTTTTAAATCTCAGCCATTAAAATTTTAATTACCCACATCTGAAAAATAAAATTGAGAAATGGAGGAGAGGCGAACACATATACATATACATTATAGAGAAAGTAACTTCTACGAGCTGAACAATAACTAATCCCATCTAACTTGAATGCTATCAAGTAATACATTTAATGTGTCGGCTCACATACTGCACCAAAATAAATTAATTAATTACCAAATCTATTGATATATTACAATTCCAAAAATATTTTCACTTGTTCAAATTTCTAATTAAAATAATTTACTTATCTGTGGTTTACTCGTTTCATTAACTGGAAATTTTACCCTTCCGGAGCAAACAACAAGGAATCCAATTATCCAAATATGAATGATCTAAAGTGTTGTCTACTGCACACTATATAAATTATCCTCGAACCGTCGATCATGTTTTAGTGCCCTTGTGTGTATTAAGAGTTGCTTTGTTAGATATTTCTTTTAGTTGACTTTTTTTAATTTGTTAAAAAAATTGGATGTTGTATTATGTTTTTCTTATGTTAAATATAAATAAAACGGAGTCGAATAAAATATGTAAACCATTAATATGTGTAAAATTGATTCAAATTTTCAATCAAATACAACGATTTATGTGTTGATATTTTGTTTTTTCGTATTTTAAATCTAATGTTTAATTTTCAAAAATAAAATATTACAACAAATAATAAAGTATTTCCCTATTAGCTGTTGGACCACATAGATTAAATAAACGTCACAATCCTACTATAAAATTGATATATCTCAAGCTAAATCATGTACTTGTTTTTCTTTATAATTTCTTTCCAATAACTTTTTCAAGTCTACCACCGGTCATTAGGCTATCCTTTGTCTAATCTATTATGTAGTTAATAATCTAGTTACATGTCTTCTTCACACATGTCTAAACCACTTACATAAGTTGAGATTAAAGATTTGTTTGTTACAAATTAAAAAATCACTTTGGATATGAAATAATTTAAAAATTATTTTTTAGAGATTATTTTAGTAAAACATAGGCTATTTTATATTTGTTCAGAAAATCAATTTAAGTATATACTTACTGTCTAATAAAATGTATACGTGAATAGAGAATTATGTTGAAAAGTTAGAATTAATTCAAGTTGCCGATGTGGGACTTGTAGTGAGAAGCTTATAAAAGTCTCATAGCATATATATCATTCATTCTATTACATACATTCAACAATACAATACAATTAAGCATTATACTTTCTTTTCTCTCTTCTCTTCACTCATCTTGTTAAAGATTGTGAATGTTAAAATGTGAGAGTGTATTCCAACAATTGGTATTGTGACTTGTGAGCCTAGTCCATCAAAGAGTGCATGTAATCATGTCAACATCATTGAACAATTTTCTTGGTGTTATTCCAATGCTCGAAGAATGGAAAAATTATGATAGGTCGAGCAAGCAGATGAAGGTGCTGAACAAACTTCCTAAGATTCAGTAGGATTGAGAATAGGATTCACAATTCGACCTTTCTAGACCACCCAATTAGAGCTTCTACTATTCAAATCCAAATTAGGATGCAAGACTCCAACTTGTCAAATATCCGTAGCAAAATGGTGGTCAAACTCATCCAAAGTCGCTTCCTCCAATTTTTTGATGCGCACCTTTGAGGTGATCAACTCAGAAAGTTTCTCATTTCTCTCTCTAAAGTGCTTGAACACAACACCATTGGGGAACCTCCTCCAAGGCACCACAAACATCCTTGCAATCTAAGGGTGGTAGGGGCGACGAGGGGAGGAGCAGAGAGGCGTGGTGGTAGAGCAAGCTTTCGAACGGGAACGTTTTTCGCAAGAGACAACTAGAGTAGAGGTAGATGCAAGAACGTTTTCCAGTAGAAGAAAACCATTATTTGATAGAACAAAGCTCAACACCAGTAAGAGGAACCATCCTACAAGATTAAGCACAATCAAGAAAGAACCACTACAAGAAAATAGACATATACCTACAGTAGTTTATAGTAACAAAATAAAAAATTGTAGGTATAGATAAGCTATACCCACAAATAAACTATTTATTGTTGTATACCTTCGTTGACATAAATTTGTCACTAATTGTTATAGTTACACAATTAAATTTGTGGCTATAGAAATCAAAATTTAAAAATTAATATTTTTTAAAATAGTCAAAATCTTAATTATCTGTGAAAATAATTTTGTACAATTTTTTGCTAAATGTTAGCCAAAAAACTTTCAATTGAGCCAAAGTCCAAATTTTTTTAATGGAGCCAAAATAAAAATTTAATGGAGCAAAAAAAAAAAATTAATAGATCCAAAATGTAAGTCAGTACCAACTAAACCCTTTCTTCTTAAAACACCTAAAACCCAAAACACGTTAAATTGTTCTTCTCTTTCACCCAATCCGAGCCCCAATCTAAATCCATAACCTCTCAATCTCGAGCCCCAATTCGTTGCATTCTCCTTCTCGCCATCAATCAACCACCTTCTCGCTATCTATCAATCCCGAGCTCCAATCTGTTGCCTTCTCGCCTTCGTTGAATCTTGAGTTGTGAGCACTGTTCACGTCGTTGCCGTAATCATTCTCGCACCACATCCACTATTCTTGTCGTCTTCGTGACCGTTCTCGCATCACGTCCACCGTTCTCGTCGTCGATGTGACCACCGTTCTCGCACCACCTGTAAATTTTGAATTTCTGTACTATTTATGTATTTTCGCACAACCTGAACTTGTGACCTTAGTTCTTTGTAATTTCTGTGTTGATTTGAAATTTTCGCGAGTTTGATTGAAAGTTAGGGTTCATTTTAGGGATTAATTTTGAATTTTCGTGAGTTTGATTGAGAGCTAGGGTTCATACTAGAATTTATGAGAAACACTTTCTGTTTCTGAGCCTAAACTGTTCATAAACCGTGAAAAAATTGGTCTGTTTCTGGACTTCAAGGACGATTTAAAACATGCTTGTAGAATTCTTTGTCAATGGTGTTGTTTAAATAAGAACTTGGTGCTGAATGATAACGTATTAAACTCGAAGAAGAATTTACATGTTGTAATTGATGATCTGATGTTGTTGTTGAATACCATGGTCTTGACAAATTTTTTGTTTTTTATAAAAAAAAAAAACAAGAAAAAAAACCCTATCGGTATAGGTAATTTTGGCTATCCTTACGGTTTTTGTACATTTACCTACAGATTTTCACTGTCAATAAATGTAAAATTTCTTGTAGTGAAAAAACAAGTTGTTAGTAAGAAGAGAATCAATACTAAATTCAAAGTTGAGAGGAGTGCCAAAAAGGAATATGAATATAATAAGCAAGTATAGGACATATGAAGAAGGGAGACACATTCTTCTTCTTTATTCTCCATTTTCAATATATCAATTGCACTAACGTTGATCACAATGCTCAAAATGGCGATGTCAACCAACTCCTCCTCTATGGGGGACAACTAGGAGATGCCTATTTTGGAGACCGAATCTATAGTCCAAGAGAGAGGAAATAACTCTCGTCCACCAATATTGTAAAAGACATGTGCGTAAACAGGCACAAACAAACACGATAAAAGTCATTTTTAAAATGTTTCTATGACTAAAGCCACATCGCAATAAAATGATAGAGGGAGAAGTTATTCATCGAGAACCAAGTCATATGGCTACTCTTTTTGAGATGGAAGAAGTGAATAAATTTTCAAATAGAGGGTTGTACACTCAAATTTTTTCATAAGATCTGAAATGCTTTTACGAAGGTCTATGTGTTATGATGGAGCTGTGATGAGGCCGCATTATGAGTGCGAAGAATATCACATTGTAATGTTGAGAAGGAAAAATAGATTCAAAGTTTGTTGAAGATGCAATCGTATAAGTAGATAAAACACATTAAACCTATATCAAGGGGATGTGCACATACTATCTCGTCAAAACTACATGACAAAATCTCAAAACAATCTTCGCAAATCCTACGAGCCAAATGCTTATAACAACATTGAAAGGATTCATAATTTATGTAGTATGATTTGCGATGACTAACATCCTCAACTACCCACTCAAATTCATTAAGGATACCAGTTATGAAATGATGCAAGTGAGCCATCCTATTCATCAGAGGCTTGACCTCTACTCATAACGATTCTTAGAAACACAATAAAGCTATGACGAGTACGATGAAATGAACAAGCTATTAGATAATTAAGTAAAAAATGTCATGCTTCCATTAGGTGTGAAGAAAAGAAAGTAAGTCTTGATGATGAGAAAAGCCCGTGTAGGCCATATACAAAGGGACTTGGCCGTACGATTAAAAGCAAAACAAAAATGGACCGCGAGTCCCTTGGCCGAGGAGAAGGAACACACATAAATATTTTGTGAAAATTGGTGTCGAATGGCCTCCCTTGGGGGAAGAAAAACTGTGCCACATTGGACATGAATGGGAGGTCCACGTGGCCTCCTTTACAAAATAGATATTCGTGTAACCAATAGAACATAAAGAAGGGAGGCAATGACATGAGCATGGAGGGAGCTCTTATACAAGGGATAGGTTTGTGGCCACTAGAGCATAAAGGGAGCTATGTATGGCCTTCTGTACAAGGAGGAGGTCCGTGCAACCACTAAGAAATGAAGGTGTCACACCTCTGGGGTGTTACAAAAGGGAGCTCTATACGACATAGGGACATGAAGGGGGCTCTACGCGACTTCCTATACAAGGGTGTCGCGACCTAAATTTTGAGTTTTTCTCGAATTCAATGGAGACGCCACCAAAATTTATTTTAAAATAGGGAAAATATTACAAAACCCTTAAACATAGAAAACAAAATAGACTTTGAAACTAGATTTTGAGTTCGAAAGTCGATTATGTGTAGGGAAGGTATTAACTCCTTAAGACATCCGTTAAAATACGATTACCTATAATTAGCTATGTAAAATTAATATTGACTTTAATATATTTATTTCTCCTTATTATTATATATGAATATGAATTTTTTTTTACAAATGTGATTTTTGAGATAAAAGCGTGTTTAAAAGGAGAGGAAAAAAAAGAAGCATTTATTATGGTGTTTGACAAGAGTGTGATCCTACTCCTACGTATCTCCCGGTGCGATGGAGAAATCAAAACTACGTAGTTCTTGAGTAAAAAGTACAGATGTGTTATTTTTTTTTTTTTTTTAAAGAAAGTGGGTTTTGTTATTGATAAAAGAAAAGTTATTTTGACCGAAAAATGATTTTGTTTAGTTTTAATAATTATTTTGAAATACAAGTTTCAAGACTATCAAGTTGTATAACTCATGCCTCAAAAACTCAAGCAGTAAAAATATATCACATATAATTTAATCATTTTAAAAATATTTTTTAATTTTTTAATTAATTTTTTTTTATACTAACAAATTCTTTTTTAAGAAAGTTAAACTCCAAATTTAAACAAAAGAGCAAACTAGGATTGTACTATAAGTAAAATATTTTTGACAGTAAAAAAAATTAAAGTATGAAAAAAAAAATTAACAAGTGGGCCAGTAGAAGTTGGCCTATTTAGTAGCAATAACAAGTCTTTTAATAAATAAAAGTTTGATAAAAATAAAAATAAATAAATAAAATAGATATTATAAATGAAAAAAAGTAAGGACAACCCTAAATCAAACTAAAACTAATGAGAAGAAAATAAAAGGGAGGGGGCGAATGTATACTTGTAGAAAGATAAGGGAAGATGCTTCATTTTAAAAGGAAAATAATAAGAGAAAATAAAATGGTAAGAAGAAAGAATACCAAGAAAAAATGAGTTAAGTATTGTGATGGTTCCCCTCACTGAAAGTTTCAGTTGATAGTAGTGGCTTGGTGGAGGCTGTGACAGTGGTTCAACGATGATCACAGTGGTGGAGTGAGTACAGAGGTCACGATGGTAGTGTAAGATTGCGGTGTGGATGCTTTAACAGTAACGTTTGTGGTGGCTCGTCGGAGGCCGACATTGATGACGATCGTTTGGAGATTTACGAAGGATGATGGAGGTAGTGATGTATGTGTGTCTCTTGTTCTACATTTTCTTCTCTATTTTTTTAATTGTTTCTTTTCTGTTTGAGAAAAAAACTATACTATTCTCTTTTTGATTTTTCTTGAGAAAAAAATATCTTTTCCTTTGCTTTATTCCTTTTTTTGATTTTATCAGAAGAAGAAAACCCCCTCTTCTTTTGAATTTTTTTGTCTCAATTTATAGGTTAAAGTGGTAAATCTATGTGTTCATTAGATAAAATCAAGTTCTAGATTTTATAGTGTTTTGTAACAAAAATTAACCAACCTCAGATTATTAGGGAAAAAGTGTCTTAACTTTTTTTTTTTATTGAATGCATAACTAGTAAAAATAACATCCTTATTAGGCTTAAAAAATCAAAAATAAAAATAAAATAAAATATGCAAGAACACGTTTGTAGTTGGGAAAATAGTATGAACACGTTTGCAACATAAAGGAAAGTAGTAGGAACACGTTTGCAGCATAAAGAAAAACAGTTGAAAGAAGGCCAAAGAGAAAAACGTGTGTAGTAGAAGCACCAACTTTTTTTGTAATGTAATGGGAACACCTATGTAAATATGGACTCACAACAATTTATAAAATTATAATTTTTAGACTTAATAATAAATGCAAAATGTTTAGTTTTTTTTGGAATTATTTAATTAGCCGGACAAAATTGGGTACTACAAAAGGGGAAGTTCGTATAGCCATAGGTATATGAAGGGGGCTCCACGCGACTTCTTATATAGGGGGTGGTTTTGTAAGGGGGAAGGCCACACGACCTTTGGTATGATAAAGGGGTTTGCACGACCAAAAGGTAGAGTGTGATGTCTGTGCGGCCAACTCAAATACAAAAATGATCCGCGTGACCGTGTTTGATAAACCACATGGAAAGGAACCACATGGCCATTATGGGCATCTAAGTAACAATGCAAAAATAAAAAGGGAGACAAATGCAATGTAGCGATAATAGAACAATGAGAGGAGGAGATATAAATTTACATATTTTTATATATGATGGAATAGAAGCCGTGGAGTGTGTGCGTGCTGCAGCAACAAGAGGGGAGCAACGTGTGAAAACAACGTTTAAGTGCAAATGAAAATAAAGGAGGGTGATGGAAAAAATGAATGATGGAAAGAGTATTAATAAGAGAGGTAATAATGAAAATATTGAAAACCCCTATATTACGCGTAAGAATCAAGAAAAAGGAGGAAATGTAATAATAGGTGGAGGAAAAGTGAAATTATTGTGAAGTAGAATAAAGAAAAGAAAATAAGAAAACAAATCACATTGAACTACACGAAACAATGCTTATACAATCACTCAACAAAAAACTTGGAATGATAGTGTGCAAGAATATTGGAAAATATTTTCGTGGATCAGAACAAAAACAAAATAAAAGAAATGGCCAATCAATGTCCTAGGTACACCAGACTTCACTATAGATACAAGAAGTCATACGTGGATGCACTCATCAACGTAATGGTATGAGATTGAGATAAATTAAAAAAGAGCATGCATAGTCAAAGGTAACATGACAATTGCACAATCATGTTGATACACGGATGATGATCCACCGATCTAACATACATAGGATGGAAGATACACAAGGTCATGTGTGTGGGTATATAGATACATGAAATGCGACAATTTAGGATGCGAAGATGTGCAATCAATCCAAAAAAATGCATTCGTCAAAAATATAGTAAGCAAGCTATACTCGTCAACATAATTTGAAGTTTATTAAGATAGGGAGATCGCCAGATAAATGAATCACACAATGTAGGAAAAGTTATTATACCCTATAGTAATGTCTAAGCAACCAAAAAAGAGAATGGAAAAAAACAACTCCTCATAACGACACCAATCTCTTAGTAACTAGAAACCTAGAAACAATTTCCCTTCACTTCTCACATCCAATGATCCTCATCAGCATTTGGAGAAACTTCACTTCTCCTCCAAATCGTACTCTTCCACACTTGTAATCTTAAAAGACACTATAGTGAGATACGTTCCACACAAAGAAGGCATATGCCTAATTCTCCATAACTCTTCAATGCCTGCAAAATAGAGGCGTGAATTTTGGAACACATATGAACCAAAGACAACCAACAAACCTATAAAGATTAAGAAAAACCATTAAGGTTGCACCATCGTTATATCTCATGAACGTTTTTGGCAACAGGAAAGACCAAATGAGTGGGAAAGGATATCAAAAATTTATGGAGAAACTTGATCAAGGCAGACTTCCACTTCAACGCCCAATCTCTTGACATTTTATAGTCATACTTGAGAATGAGAAAAATGTTCAAAAGATCTGAATATGAAAAGTAAACCTTGAAGGTGTTAGAAAAATCGATATGTTGCAAAAAAGAGAAAAAAAATGGGAATTTGAGAGATAGGTGTAGAATGAAAAAGGGAGTTCCTCCTTTTATAATGGGATAGTCCAACCATTAGCCAAGATATGGCCAATAGAAATAAAGTTCAATTTAATGCAATCATAATCCCTAACCAGAGAGCATTTAACCAACATTTATGTGGATAACCCATAACCTACCAAACTTATTCCAGAAGTTTGGATATGATGGTAATATGATTAAATTAAGTAAATAGCCCCCATCTTGAGATTTAGAGTAAAATACTTGTGAATGCTTCCAATCGAATATACTATGGGATATGATTAATCAAGAATGGGGCTTGAGTAGCAAGGAAAATGCATGCGCCTTAAAAGGCTTGCCGCTTCATGGACTAGACAAAGTATCCCATACATAGATGACCCAAAAACGGCCCAAGATTGGATTATATGAAGTAAGCCCATTCGATTATGGGTGGATACAACTCAACACATAGAAAAACGAGACACTTAGCTCAAACAACTCATTTCTGTATGGAGGATAAAGTGATATGACTGTGCACCCGTGCAAAGGACAATGTGGCACATATGTGCACCTATTCAACCCTAAGATAGGGTGGAGTAACTGTGCACCCATACAGAGGACCAAATGGTGCGTTGTGCACCTATTCATCCCTTAGACATGGTGGAGGGATTGTGCACCCGTAAAGAGGACATGTGGCACGTCCGTGCACCTAGTCATCCCCAAAGCTAGTTAAGCACCACAAGAACTTGAGGTTGATTAAATGGGCTTGGATTAGGGAGACTCATTTCCCTTGAAAGATTCACCTATAAAGGAGAAGATACAACTAGGGTTAACGATCTTTGGAGCATATTCGTGAACAATGTATTCTCCTAGGGTTTGGTACCACTATGTTTCTTGTTTACATAAATGAACATAATCATATTATTATCCCACACAATTAATGCGGGCATTTAGAATTGAAGGCGGGCCTTAAATATACACCTTAATTTGATCAAAGAATATATGGATATGTTTTGAAAAAAATTCTCTTAGTATACACCATTGTGATATTAACCATAAAAAAAATATAACTAAAAATACAAATAACAAACTGATTATAATTTTTTCTTAACCAAGCTATGCATTTCTCTTTTCTTTAAGAATGTTATGTAATTTAAAGAAAATATTAAAAATTAAAAGTTAAGATAACATTTTAGTTTGGATTACTCGAATTGTGGTTAATTCATTTTCCGACAAAGGTTTGACCTTTCTTCTTGATCAGATGAACTATTTTGAGGCTTAACTTGTGATAAGTTAAACTGTGGTTAGTTCATTTTACAAATGTTTGACATTTCTTATGATTCAGGTGAACTACAATGAAACATCACTTTTGATTATTCGAATCGTGGTTTGTTTACTTTCCAACAAAGTTTTGACCATTCTTTTTGATTAGATGAATTACAGTGACACTTAATTTGTAATTAGTAGTATTGTGTTTAATTTATATTTTATGAGAAAGGTTCAAAATTTCTTTTGATTTAGATTAACTAAGTTTAGGCTTTACGTGTGATTAGTTGAATTGTTATTAGTTCAGTACGTTTTCGACAAAGGTTTAACCATACTTCTGGTTTGGATGAACTACAATCAAACTTAAGTAGTGGTCAACCCACTTTGGTTTATCTTTTTCCAACAAAAGGTTCCATCTTTCTTTTGATTTAGATGAACTACAATATTCACTTATGAACAATTGACCTATTGTTAGTTTAGTGGTCGACAAAGGTTTAGGATTTTTCTAATTTAGATGAACTACAACAAGACTTCACTTTTGATCAATCGAGATTTGTTTTATTCATTTTCTAGAAAAGGTTTGACATTTCTTCTTATTCAAATAAAATAAGTGAGACTTTACTTGTGATCATTCGAACTATGATTAGTTCCTTTTATGACAAAGGTGCAACATCTCTTCTGATTTAGATGTACTTTCTTAAGGCTTCACTTTGAATCATTTGAGTTGCGATTTGTTCATTTTTTTTGACAATTAGTTCATTTTCTAAAAATGGTTTGACCTTTCTTCTTGAATAAGAATGAACTACAGTGAGATTTCACTTGAGATCATTTGAACTATGGTTTGTTCATTTTATAAAAATGGTTCAAACTTTCTTCTTGATCCGATGAACTACATTGAGGCTTCACTTGTGATCAATTGAGTTGCGGTTAGTTAATTTTTCCACAACGGATGGACATTTCTTTCAAATCAGATGAATTATAAAATGAGATTTCACTTGTGATTAGTCAAACTATGGTTAGTTAATTTTTCGACAATGACTTGACATTTCTTCTTGATTAGATGAACTACAACATATCTTCACTTGTGATCTTTCATACAGTGGTTAGTTCATTTTCGACAAAAGGTTCAACATTTCTTTTGATTTTGATGAACTACAACGATGCTTCACCTGTGATCAATCAAATTGTTCATTTTCCAACCAATGTCAAATTTTAGTTTGTTCCTTTTTCGACAAATATTCAACATTTTTTTTTATTTCAAAACTGTTTTAGCTACAATCATTTGGTTGATGATTTGATGATAACAAAAACAAACAAATAAATAAAAATTACCCCTTGACTATATTTTCTAAGTGTGCAAATTAAGTTAGAAGATAAATATATATATTAATAACTATCTATTTTAAAGTAGCATAAATTACTAGTAAATTAGAGATAATAATAATAATCTAAGTGTTTCTATACATAAATAATATTATCAGCTAATAAACAAATAACTATCTCTACTAATATAGAAAGTTGTAATATAGAAATAAGAAGTATTGTATTATGTAGTTCAAGTGAAAACATTACAAGTTTGTGTTATGATAAAAGATAGATCATCTGATGAACAAAGAAAAGAGAATTTACTAAACAAAGTTCTCAATAACTCTGAAGAAGTTGTTAAATTTATGTATGACTTTGATGAAAGAACTCTCAAATGTGCCTCTGGTGAATCCTTTAATACAAGTAACAATCTGAATGTTCTGCCTCTGATACTTGTGTCATGCAAAATAATTATTTTCCTTTGATATGTGTGTTAAGAAAAATGATCGTCGACCTCTAATACATGTGTGAAGAAAAATGGTAGTTTATCTTTGATAAGTGTGTAAAGCAAAATGGTCTTTTGTCTCTGATAAATGTGTCAAGCAAAATGATCGTCTACCTCTGATAATTGTGCAATCACTGATTTGTATGACTCTGATGAAAGTGAACGTTCTGGAAAGTCAACAATCTGAATAATCAATGCTCTAAAAGAAGAGAAATATGTTATCCGCTGGTCAATATCTTGAAACTGTCAAATTTTCTGAAAGTCTTTGTGTCATCTTCTGATAGTAACATCCTCTGAGATATGTCCTCTTAAATTGAAGATATGCAGAATAAACCAAGAAGATATGTCCTCTTAAGTCGAATTGTGGTTAATTCCTTTTTCAACAAAGGATCAACATTTCATTCAATATATTTGAGATATATTTTGTCTCAAACCTATTATCGTAATTTTATAATATTTATTTTTTTTACAACTGTAATTTTGATATCCAAAAATTGATCCAAATTAAATTATTTGTAATTGAATTAGATCATATCAATATTTTTAAAACATTTTATTCAAACCAAATCAAATCATATGTGATTTTATCTTTAAATCGGATGAATTTTTTACCTCAAAACCTATTCAATCCACACCACAAATATCCTATTTAATTATATATACATTAGTAGCAACACCACAAATATCCTATTTAATTATATATACTTTAGTAGCATATAAGTATTTAGCTCTTCATTTTCCAATATTTTTATTAAAAGGTTTTTCAACTTGTCCCACAAACTAAGTTGTTTATTGGTGCAAACCCGAAGAAAATTTCGACAGGCCAACTAATGATTGATGCGGTTAGATTAACAATTGTTTATTGAGGGTCATGTGGTTATTATATCTATTTAAACACTTCTTATTAGGAGGGACAAGAGTAGGAAACAAAAGTATATTTTATTAAATGGAAAAAGATTTGTAGGCCTTTAGAAAAGGGGGGTTTGAGTATATAAAACTTGAGGGTCTTGAATTATGATCTTGTAGGTAAATGGGTGTGGAAATATATAAATAAGAGAATTGGTCTTTGGTAAACAGGTATGGGGATAGGATCGAGGTGGGTAGAGAAGGTATGATATGACGTGTTGAATGATATGATTTTCAATTTTTAGTACTAAGTTAGTTAGTTATGCGGTTGAAGATGGAGCTGCAATACCAATCATAAAGTTCACTTTCCGTGGGTTACATTACACGTACGTTTATGGTGTGGGCCTGTGGGGTATATTTGTTTTTTTGGGGAAAACTAATGTAGGACACAATAAGAGTGAAAGTTCTCTATCATAACTATATAAATTTGTACAAAAAAAAAATTAATAATCATCGTTAATCTGAAGTCCCTTTTTTGTACTTGTAAATCGTGTAATCATATATATATGTATGATGCTTTAAAAGTCACTGCGAAGTTTCTTGCGATGCTGCAACTGTCCCCTCAATGGGTTCTGTTCTGATTTTTTCGGTTGTAAACTATTGGTCTTTATTGTGAATTAGATTATCTTTACTATCTGATTCAAGTGTTTTTGGATAATTATTGACCTTTATTCCATTGTGTACAATTGTAGAGATTCTTATCAAACTCCTAAACAGCGATTTAATTTATTTTTAATCAATATTAATATTAAAAATTAATTTAATTTTTTTTCTTCAAGTTAAATACTACTAACCTATCATCTATGCTTACATAAAAAAAGTTGGTCACCAATCATATACATATACATGTTACGGTCAATGCAAAAAGGTAAAGTGAAATTGCTCAGCTATGTACTCAATAAAAGAAATTCTTTAAAAAATATTATTATTGAAAAAAAATTAGACATAAAATATGACACAAATACACTATCATATAAAATACAGAAGATTCACATGTTATATTTGTGTTTCAATATACACTATTTTATTTTTATTCAATTTTATATTTCAATAACATTAGTAAATTGTAATTACCATATACAACACAATATGCAGTAAATTTCCACGAAAGGCGTGGATAATATATTGTTTTTCAAAGTTGGTGATGGACTAATTAAATTTATTTGCAGTGTATTAAATATATAGTAATCTTATGTGGTTGCGATTTTTCATATTGTTGTAGAAAGTTGTAGTTGAATACAGTGTAATGCTAATTGTGGTTTAGTCAATATTTACTATGTTCGACGTGTCAATTGTAAAAAAGAAATTATACATTAGTTAAGCATGTGAGTATAAGTGAGGGGACATGTACATGATACCTTAAATCTTCAACTTTGCAAGGGAAACTACCAAAAAGGGTCAATATAAATAAAACATGGTCCTCACGTCACACTCATTAAAATAAAAAATAATAATAAAGTATTTTGTTATAGGTCTGAAAAATGTCGATATTGTAAAGTTCTTAAGACCTAACTCAATTGAAAACTACGATATTGCTAGGTTGAATGTCTTATTTCAAGTTCAAATACAAGATTTCATAGTTGTATGACTTAATTCGGGTAGAATTTATCATATTTTTTAAGAAAAAAAATGTTTGGACAGTGATCGAGTGTGAACCAATTCAGGCCTTAAGTAGCTGATGAAACAAAAACAAACTATGGAATATCATGACCCAAATTTGACTCCTTTTTTACACTGGTTTTGATAGATTGCACTTAATACGATTTTGACTAATGTTCCTTTGTTTGGACAATTTATTTTGATAATTTTTTTAATTGATTTTTAAGATAGAGTGGATTTTTTTGAAACAATTATTTTATAATATCTAATTATTGCGTTAAAGATACATTCAAAGTAAGTATATTCTATTGCATAAGTAATATAAAAGATTATCATATCCACATAGATTAATTAACAAGTATCAAATTAATTATGATTATTCATTATTTAAACTGACAATGATAGTTGAGTTGTTAGTGTAAAAAAAGTAATTATTAACAAGAAATTATTAATATAAGTGTAAAATTAGAGATCAATAAAAGTGTAAAGTTAGTCATTCATGATTAATATTTTTTTCTTCTTAAATTAACCATTTTGTTTGGTCATGCAAATAATTTAAATTCAAAAAAAATATATAATATAAAAAGTTGAATAACTAAAAGACTAAAATTCAATTTGACAATGCAATAATTTACCGTCTCAATTATCCTATAGATCTACTAATTAATTGTAGTACGATCACTAACAACTAAATGTTTAAGAACATGCAAATGATGGTCAATCATAACATGTAATTAGAGCAATAGAAAAATTTAACTAAACAATAAAAAATAATTAGAATAAAATTAGAATAGATAAC
>JBBPBR010000001.1:37999684-38011490 GCA_037974775.1 Cicer pinnatifidum | reverse complement strand
AAAAAAACAAAAAAAAAACAAAAATCAATATGAAGAGTTTACAAACTCAATGTTAACAAAATAGAAATATAATCAATTTGAAGAATTTACAAATTCAATCCGAACAAGATACAATTCAGAATTAAACAATGACTATATTGAAACCCAAATTTTCACTATAAACAGACACTCAAAGTTGAAGGAGAAAAATATCAAAAAGAAGGAAAAAGTAGAGGAACTCAAGCTCAAAGTTCTCAATTCATTTTAGAGTTCAAAGAGAGAAACACTTCTTCAGGTTAGAAATACTTTATAAGTGTTATTTTCTTAGAGTGTGAGTAGTGGTGGATCTTGTACAAAATATTGGAGGAAGTCGATGAACGACAAATATTAACTAAAATATTATAATTGAAATTCATAAAATTAATATCTTTTTTAGAGTTTCACACAATTCATACATAATCGACAAGTTGAAAAAGTTAGAATTTTAATTTTCAGACGTCACACAATTCACACAAGTTTTTAGATCTTCACACATTTCAATCAAATAAAATATATCCACTTTACGATTTTCATCACGTCAAAAACTTTCTTCTTGAAAAATGCATCAGTTTTCTTTTGTTTAAACATCGTGTCACTTCTAAAAAATACACAAATTAATTAAAACAATTCACAATTAGTATCACACTATATCATACATCAACGTTTAACATGTATAAGTTTGTTAATAGATAGTAGTTGAGTTGCTAACTAGGGTGTTAGAGTTTGTCTATTCTAGATTATTTGCTTATCATTTGATATTAGATAGTTTATTTATATATAGAGTTTGTATTAATTTTATTATATTTGCATAATTCTTATATGATTCGCGACTTGGGTTGTGGTTTAAGAACAATTGAAAAATCTCTTTACATTGGGGTAAAGATAAAACTATTATTGCTGACAAGAACCTTTGACATTTGTTTTTTATTGTATTTGTAGAGAAAAATTATTTAAGTAGAAAAGAAAAAAGAGTAAGAATATGAAAAATACAATAAGCAGATTGAGATGGCCTGGGGATTAAGAACGTTGGCGGCTTGTAGCTGCGATGTCAGTTTTCTGGAAATATTTTAATAATTTATCACTATTAATTTAGTAATTTATCATTATCATTTATATGAAAAAAAAAATAAATACAGGCGATGCCTTCGCCCTGCTCACTCCCGAGAAGATCCACCATTGGGTGTGAGAGTTATTATTATTAACAGTTTTGTTAAAAGCAACTACTCAAGTTCCAATATTTTGTATCCAACCCGATAGTGATTTAGTTATTTCTTCAATCTAGGGTTGTCATTTTGTTAGAAGAAGACTTGGCTTGTAGGGTCAAGGTAGTTAATTTCTCAAAAGTCTGGGGTTGTCAGGCTATTTGGAAAGACCGACTTGGAGGTTATGTGCTTTGTAATCTAAGGTATTTGAATTATTGGATTAAAGTCTTCTCAATGAGGGAACTTGATGTAGCCAAGTCAGTGGTGAACTAGGATAAATCTGTGTCAAATTATTTATGCTTTCATTACTTATTTACTTATTGAATCTGATTGCTTCTACTCCAAGTAAGTCACCAAAACCAAACTAGTTTTTTTTTTTTAATTATTTATAAATTATCAAAAAAATTGTTAACTTTGACAAACACAATTCACCCTCCCTTCTCGTGTTTGCACCTTCGCAAAAAACTTTCAATTTTGAAATGTCTGGAGTAGTACTATATAATATGTAATAAGAAGAAATAAAATTCAACAATTTAGATTGCAATCTATTAATAATAAAAATTGCATGAACAATGACACTAGCCCATAATTATGTAGGGAGTTTTGCTTGAAATCGAAGAACATGAGCCACATTTAAAATATGTTGATGTTTACGCTCAACAATGCCATTTTATTTATGCGTCTAAACATATGTTGTTTAGTGGATTATGCCACTGACTATATAAAAATATATTAGCAGGAACTCATTATCATTATCTGAACGAATTTTATTAACTTTCATATTAAGTTGAGTAAAAAGAAAAAGAAACAAAAGATTTAACAAGGAAAGATGTGTTAAATTTCAGTATAATTTATGAGAAAAACCCAACAAAATTTACTTTTGTCATCCACAATAGTGTAAAAATACTTGTAAAAACAAGAAACACTAGGAGAGAAAAGTGTTGCAAAGTATAAATGGACAGATGTCCAAAATAATAGTGCCAAAGATTATATTTTGAGCCTAAAACATTGTGAAGATTAGAAACCGAAATATAATGAAATTTATAAGAAATATTAGAAATAATAGGAATGTGCAATTTATGGAAAGCAATCAAATATAGTCCATGATGCATACTAGTTGTATCAATAATCTCCTTGGAGATGTTGTCTTGTATCAAACATTTAGTGACATGAATAATACGATTTCAATTAATAGAACAAGTCAACTTAGGAACAAAAATAAAATTGGTAGTAAATTGTGGAAAGTAAAGAACATAAGTTAAATAGAAATTATTAGTAAATTGCACATTTCTAAATAAAATGAGCAACAACTATAAAGCCATGCATTAGTCAATTTAATAGAAATTGATTGCAGTCTTTTAAAAACTTGAAACATATCAATAGAAAAACATACATGATTTGTGGTGCACGTATCAAGGAGCCAAGAGTGTGATTAGAAAAATAATCAATATATGATGAGATAAAGGGTTATCCAAAACATTTGAAGATGAATTCTGAAGATGGTTAACAATATTAGAAGTGGAAGCACCAAAGGCTTGTAGTAATGCTAAGAAAGCTTTTTATTGATCCAATGTGAATTTGTGAGAGCCATCATCAACATCACAATTATCTTGTTCGATGGAAAGGTTATCCTCACGATGATCTTGAATGGTAGAGGAGTAATTGTTTGAAACAACAGAGTTTGGGATTGGGTAGTCCGGAGTATAATCGTGTTTCTTGAAACACACATCTACAATATGACCAAGTTTGTTGCAATGAGTAATCTTGTAGTCACGACTGCGACCGCCAAAAGCACGACCACCGCTGGGTGAAGAGCCACTACAAACCCACTCCCATAACATGACCATGCTATTGCAACGATCCCAATAAATAGAGAGTCGATCTGTACCAAAAGGGAAATTTAGGTTTCCAAGAACAAATCTAGTTTTTTTCTTGAATCGAAGGGCAACAAGCATTGCACGGGACCAATTATAGAATTTAGAGTTGTTGAGAGGTGGATACACGAGAGCAACTCGAGATTGTCACTCGTGTGCATAAAGTATGAATCAAGCATATCACGTTGATAGCTTCGTCTACGATTTGGAGATTTTTCAGAGGTTGATTAACTTGTGATTGATCATTGGAGGATGATGACTAAAATGATTATGTATCTGATTCCATCGCGAAAGAAAGAAAATGGTGCGGAGGAAAGAAGAATTAGACATATGGAAAAAAATCAAAATAGAGAATATGAACGATAAATCACAAAAGGGTTTACTAGTGATACCATGTCAGTGAAATCATGTTCGATTATAATGTTTATGAATATACCAGTGAAATCATGTTCAATTATAATGTTTATGAATATACAACAAAACACCTAATAATGAGTAAAGTCAAAACTAAGTATCACTAAACAACTAAAAGACTTAAAAATAGATTAAAAATACAAATAAAGGGTTAACTAGTTCTAATAAATTGTCCACCATAAATTTTACATGATTAAAAAATTATTGCATTCAAGTGGAAGTGTTCGACATAGTAAAAGTCTTATTATTTGTTTACACAAACTATAATTTCTACTACTTTTGCTTCATTGCTTCTGTGTCTCAGTTGAATGAAACTATTAGATTCTCAAAGAAAATTAATCCACTAATGATGATTTGTACTAGAAAAAAAAAAAAAAAATCAATCCTCAATGAGAATATGGAATCAAAGAGGAAATTTACGCATCCTTAAATTAAATACATTACCCATAAAAAAAAATTGCTCAATGTTAAGTATTCAGGAATATGCATCATATATACCACATTTAATCAATCATGCTCCGAAATATAACAATTTATATATCCCAATTAAAGTGAAAACGTATAAGTTTTATATAATAAAAACAAAAATCTTATGTTTATCCAATTAATATAATGAATGCATTCTTAGATTTACTACTTCAAAATAGGGAAATTGATTGATTAGAAGCATTATATGAAGAAACAAGATTACAAGACATTGATAGACTAACACAAAAAGTCAAATATAAATGTTTAAGGGTCATACTCAATGACGACAGTTAGATTAATTGACAAAAATTAGTTAAGAAATTGATACTCACATAGGCAACAAGAAATAAGGTAGTAAACAGAATGGTAGCAAAGCAACCAAGAAGCAGTATAGGTGGAATATAATGCATGCCATTGATAGACCAACACAAATGCTAAAAATTAAAATGTTTAATTCTCATACTCAATGTGGAAAACTGATTAATTGATACTTATATAGGCAATATGCAGTACACATAAGAAACAAGCAAAATGGCAGCGAACTTGTAAAACAAGCAATAAGAAATGATTGGAGATAGGTAAATAGATATTAATTAAAATTTATCAAATATAAAAAAGTAAAGCAATAGTAACAAAAAATAGTATGTATAATTTACTATTTAATCTGTTGTGTGGTAGTACACCATGCATTCTAAAACACATTGTAATACCTCAATTTTGTCCGAATAATTAAAAATTATTTTTGAATAATAATAAGAATAACATATAATAATATGTTTAATAAATATTTTACAATCATTTTTTAAAAAAATAAACATCATCATTTTACATTTCAAATTTGAGTATGTATTAAAAATAAAATAAATATAAAAATAAAATAAGACTTCTCTTGCTTTGCTTTTTTATCAACAAGGCTTCTCAAACACTCAATCCACTCCCAAACACTCAATCAATCTACTCCCAAACACTCAATCAATCCACTCCCAAACACTCAAACACTAGCACAACTTCCTTGCCAAAATCAACACATATTTTTATTTTCTTTGCATTTGTTTCACTTCTCATTGTACATTCTTTTATTTCCTTCATTTTATAACATCCTTCCATAAACATCCTATAAACCAATAGAAAGAAAAGGTAGAGAAAAATTATTTCCTTAATTATACTTTGCTTAAAAATTGTTACAAAAACAATGTAAAATCCAACTAAAATTAGTGCGAAACAATACAAGATCTAGAGCTCGATTTTGTCTAATGAACATAAATATTCACTCATTTAGGCTATAAATTGGGATCAAAAATCAAAGAGAGGGAGAGCAATTTTGAGTATTAAGAAAACCAGAGAAAATAGAGAGAAATAGAGAGAAATAGAGTGTTTCACCGCCATTCCAAATTCACACAGCCGTGCACCACTACCGCCTCTGTCTTCAATATTGCACCACCGTTTGTCTTCCATCTTTGAATAGGTATGTATTTCCCTTACTTTTCAAACTTTATATTTTGAATCTAGATATTATTTAATTGAAAGATGAAATCTTGTTTGTATATGAATGATATTTTGGCTGAGATATTTTGTATACTGTTTTTGTATGAGATGATTTGGATTGTGTTTGGAAAGTTCAAATTTGTTTTATTTGGATTGTGTTTGGAAAGGTTCAAATATATTGTTTTTTCTACCATATCTAATTGAAATGCTTTAGCCATGAGTTATGTTTTTATCATGTCTTTCACTAAAAAGTATTTAAAAGAACTCATAATTTGTATATAGTTTTATTATTAAAGTGTTTTTTTTATTATTTATTTAATAAATAACAATACAAGTCCATATTTTTTTTACCGTTTATTTTATATGTGTTTATTATTGAATTTTATTTCGTAGATTTATTTAAATTTATTTAATTGTTAAAATCAATTATTATTATTATTATTATTATTATTTTAAACAAAAAAGGCAAAAATAAAACTATAATCAAATATGGTAAGGTTAATTAGATGTGACATCTTTTTAATCTTTGAGTTATTAGAATACAAATTGTGACAATTTGATGGTTCTAAATCTCATAATCACAAATAAATTAATAAACTAAAAAAATCATAAACAAATTAATCATAAATATTATTTAAAGTTAATTAAAATCTTTCAATCCCAGAGTTACGTAATACAAGTTATATATTTTGATAACTCTAAAATTTATTTTTATAAATAAATAAATCTAAAATCGACTTTTTTTTAAAATTTAATTAACTATATGTTTTTTTTATCTTGGAGTTGTTAAGACACAAATTAAACTATTTATCGGTTTTAAAACTCAATTTAAAAATAAATAATAATTTTTTTTAAGAGTATTAAATTAGATGTGACATCTTGTTTTTTACTCTTTGAGTTTTGTGACACGAGTTGTACAACTCGATCGTCTTAAACTCATATTTTAAGATAATTATTCAAATCAAGCAAGTTTATTTTTTATGTTTGTCAAAATTAATTTTTTTTTAACAAAAATACAATTTATTTAAAAGCAATCAACACATCAACATTTTCTACCAAGAACTACGTAGCTTTGATTTCTCCATCGCACCGGGAGATACGTAGGAGCAAGATCACACTCTTGTCAAGCACAATAATAAAAACCTATTTTTTTTTACTCTTTTTTAACACGCTTTTATTTCGAGAAAATTGTATTTATAAAAATAATTTTATATCCATATTTAATAATAAAGAGAAACAAATATAGTTAAGTTAACACAATTTTGCACAATTAATTATAGGTAACCGTTTTTTTAGCGGATGTCGTAGGGTGCTAATACCTTCCCTGCGCATAATCGACTCCCGAACTCAAAAATTTGGTTTCAAAAGACCATTTTTTATTTTTTTACATTTTTAAGGGTTTCCCAATATTTTCCCTATTTTAAAATAAATTTTGGTGGCGACTCCATTGAATTCGAGAAAAAACTCGAAATTTTAGGCCGCGACACACATTATGGTCTCCAAAGTAGGTCCAAACTGAGTCTTGTCTTAGCAATGACTCCAATTGGTTTTGTAATAGTATGTGCTCTTATAACTCTTAGAAATATGAGTTATTTCTCTTATGTGATCTCCATTTTAAGTAATCCTTGAGGTGATGTAATGGCTTACTTTCTTCATTTGAAAATAATTTAATTAATTAGGTTTAATATTATCATTTCAGTTGAATTAGGATAGTTTAATCTGGAATTATGTTGGGTTAAATTGAATTTATGTAGAGTAATGTTGGAGCGTAGAAAATGTGAGTCTAATAGGAACTAAATTGTGTCTTAGGTCTTATGAACAACTCCAAATTAATTTAGAGCATATTTAGTCCATTAATGAAGGTACACTTCAATGGGGTGTCCCAACATTTTGGATAATGGGAAAAGGAATATTTATTGGAAAAAGGATAAAATTCCAAAAAGAAAGAAAAATAGTGTATTTCACTTGTCCTATATAAGGACAAAATTTTGAAAAGTAGGAAATTAGTTTCGCCCTGATTTTCAGAACCTTAACTCTACTCTACCCTAGCCACCATACACATTCCAGAACTATATTCCATCACTACCAGCCATTTCCACCATATTTTTGGAGCCATTAGAACTAGGTTTGGAGCTTTCTGTTGAAGAAAAGGAACTTGCACTTTGAGCTGAAGTAGAATCAATTGCAGCTAAATCGTTTTGCCTTGTATTATTCCTCTTTTCTTCATGCTTAATTCATTAAACTTGGTGGTAATAGTTGAGGCAAAATTCCTCTTTAATATTTTGACGATAATCAAACATTTAATTATATTTGTTAATTATGATTTTGATTTTATTTTCTATTAATTTGTGTTTTTTAGCGTATAATTAAAGAAGAAAAATAAAATATAAATTGAATCATGTATATCCATGCAAGATCACGTGACTATTTTCAAATAATAAATAACTATTACCATCAATTTTGGATCCGTATCATATATACAACAAGACAAGAATACACTTTATGAAGCATAAATGAATTGAAATATTACTCAAAGGAATGTCAAACAAGAGATTAATGAAAGATTGTTCAAAGAGAACATTCTAAAATGGATCAATTTGGGAAAACTAAATGCATGATCAGAATGGAAATTTTACATGGGCTACTCAAAATTAATGAGCCTTTAAATGTCACAAGTTGGGAAGGGCACATGCAAAAACAAACATACAAATTAATATGTAGATTGATGTCATGGAAGCAAGTACAAAAAGAACACAAGATCATTTGACAAATCCTCTCATCATTCTTTCTCAAGTTTTCTTCAAGACTCAAGGTACAACATTTTGGTTTACACAAGAACGTTCTAGACATAAGTTCAAACGAGAAGATTGATTCAAATAAAACAGTTAAAACTTGCCAAGATTGTCCAAAGACTATATTTAGTTTGAACTAAATATTCCAAGTCCCTCGTCATCAATAAATAGAAGATCATTTGAAAGATGAAAGGTAAGAGTTCAATTTTCAATCTATCAATAATTGTTCAATTAAGCACATATTGTGACATTCTTATCTCAAGAAAAACTCCAACTGTCTTCCCTATATTTGTTGATCATTCTTATTGAGTTTTTTATTTTAGTTAATCTCAAACAAAGATTTGAGAATTATTAGATCCCAAACATTCTTTTATCATACACATTATTTGTAACTTAAGTCTATCTTTACTTTTAGATTGAGTCTATTTGTATAAATCCTTTTTCTGGTTCGAAAGGTGGTTGTAAAAATTCAATTCTAGATTGAAAGATGAAAGTTGTAACTGATCAAAGTGTGATCCAAAAGGGAAGTGCAACACAGAACGTTCTAGTGTTGAAAAAATTAGTGAAAATTTCACAAATTGTGAGGGATGTAAATAACCCAAGAGGTGAACTAACATTCTTGTGTGTGATTTTCTTATCCTTCGCTTTATTTATCTGCACTAACATATCACTTGCTATTGCACTTATTTACATTATTTCTAAACCTATCTCATCTTGAGCGTTATAATTATTAACTTTAATTATCAAGATTATTTTTGAGTTTATAAATTTAAGTGTAGAAACTAAAATTCAAAAAAGGAGGTCACTATTCAAATCCTTTTTTCTTGTGACTTATATTGCTATCTCGGTATTGAACTTCTTAATGTTAGCTTTCATTTCCATGTTTCTCAAAGTTCAATATGAGCTAAATTTTTTGTAATTAAGGATTAATGAGGTTATAAATAAATTTTGCATTTTAGTCTGTTGTGTATGTTTAACTTTCTCTTAAACAAGCGATTTTAAAGCTATTTTGTTGCTAGCCTTTTGAGCTTAAAAAAGGAAAAAGATGGAAATATTTGATTTAATATGGGTTAAGTCAATTGAAAAATATATTGATGTTAATTGATTAAAAATAACTTTTAAGTCCATAAGGAAGCTTTATGTAATTAATGTTGCATGATTAAATTTATAATATGAACCTATGAATAGTATGTTGTAGCATTAAATGCATGTAAACACAGTTTATAATTGAGTTATATCCTTAATTATCTTTTACAAACTAAATTTTAGGCAAATTTTCTTTTATTATTTCTTGAATTTTAACTCATAAATTTACTTTTCATTGTCAACTCAACATCTTTATCTTTGTTACTTGTTAATTTGAATCTTAACTAAAGGAACTTATAAAGTTGAGAATATTTAAAACTAAACTACATCAATTCTCTTGGAAAAGATATCTACTTTTAACTATTACTTGTCATGATTGTATATACTAACACACTTGCATTTTCAAAAACGCAACGTGCTCCTCCAAAGTTTGATGAAGGTTGACATAAATTTAGAGAACATTAACATTCACACAAAATATGATTAAAATTCATTCAAAACATTTTTTTAACTCAATATTTAATATATAGTAATAAGATGAGTACGTTTTACAATTTTTCACGATGTTTCCAAATCCTTTTCTATTTTTGAGGTTTTAAACTGAAATAAAGAAGGCCTAGACTATTTCTGAGAACAAATCAATGCCTTTGTCATTTAAGGACTAAGATAACTCCTAAAACTGTCCAAAGCTCTACCACCAATACTAAGCACTTTTTGAAGCCATAATGGATGCAGTTTTTAGGATCCCTTGAGGAATTTTTTTTCCACCAGACAAGTAATTCAAACTTATCATCCCCATGTTCTTTTCATCTAAACATCTCTCAATTTTTTTATAGATCTATTGATTTTTTTTTTTTTTTTGCTTTAAATGCTTCTTAAAAGCATAAATTATTTTCAATTGGATGTCAAATGATTGTGGTATAAGTCTGAGCAGTTGTATGCGAAGAAGATAAGAAATAACAAGATGTATTTGATAAGGAAGTTGTTAACCTTGAAATTTCATGAAGAGACTTTGTTGAAAGATCATTTGAATTCTTTCCGAGGAATTATGAATCTACTCATTATGAATTCTTTCCAAGGATATTAATTTTGATGATGAAATTCAAAGGTTATTGCATCTTGGTTCCTTGTCTGACTCATTGTTCATTGTCTAATTTTGATAAGAATTGTGTATTTTCAGTGAACCTTTTTAAAAGTAGTATTTTGAATGAGGAAATGAGAAGAATGTTTTAGGATTCTCCTTTAGGTTAGAGGTTTTTGTTTCTGAATCAAAGGAGATAAGTAAGAATTGATATACATGTAATAGAGACCAAAACAAAAGTAATTCCAGATATAGGTACAAAGTTGTTGAGTGCTATCACTATGATAAAAAAGGACATATTTAGAAGAATTGTTGGCTTTTGAAAAAGGAGAATAAGGACAAAGGTATACAAAAGAAGAAAGAAGAAGATTTCAATGAAGATTGAGCTAATGTGACATTTGATGAATTTCTTCTTATTAAAGAGCATGATATTGTTATTATTGTTCGATAGTGCATCTAGTTTGGTGATTGATAGTGTTACTTTAGTACATTGTCATTTCCAATAGGCATATTTTTCCTACTTTTATACTCAAGTGAGTTTGGTGATGTCAAGTTGGCTCGCGAAGGTGTTCTAAAGTTTGTTGGTCTTTGAAACGTTGATTTCAAGATGTCTAGTTCAAGGGTGTGTAGCATGCCCAAGATATTCAATTGAATAAACTTTATGTGGTTAAATTATGTGATGAAAGTTATAATAATCGGTTCTTACGAGATACTTGAAAATTCACCAAGGGTTCCATAATTGTTTCTAAAGGTATGAAGTGTTGTACTCTTTATGTGGCACAAGGAAAGTAATTAAAGATTTTCATGAGGTTTAACCAATTGAAAGAGTTGAGTAATGTTATAAGAGATTGCGTCACTTAAGTGAGAAAGACATGAATGTGCTAACTAAATGGGATATGTTGTCTAAAATTCAAAGTTGAAGACTATAAATTTTTAATTTTGGTGCATTCTCATTTATGTGACCCTATAACGACAAAAATTCATAGGAGGATTGCATACTTTCAAGAAAGACTTGGACTTACACCTTGAAGAATAAATAATTTATTTTGAGTGTATTCAAGAAATTTAAAACATTAATTGAGCGTTAAATTGAGAAGAGGTTGAAGTGCATATGCAATAATAATTGAGGTGAATGTAAAATATCATTTGAAACCTATTATAAAGAGAAAAAGCACAAATAACTGAGGTAAACGTAAAAGATCATTTGACACATATTATAAATGGTATTGTTGAGAAGAGGAGTTGAACATTGGTAGAAACAATTACATGTATATTGTTAGATGCAGAACTTTTATTATCATTTTAAGGTGAAATGAACACAATTGTGAATGCCTTAAATCTTTCACCAAGGCACTTGGTTGGTTGTGGGAAGAAAATGAAAAAAAA
>JBBPBR010000001.1:37943028-37980423 GCA_037974775.1 Cicer pinnatifidum | reverse complement strand
TAATTCTTGATAAAAATCTTCTACTAGTTTTTCAAATATTAAAGTGTAGAAATTTATGATGTTGATGAATGATTTAATTGAAATTTCAAACAGTGTGACATATCGTCAAATGAAAAAATTGAATTTCATAAAAGATTAGATGTCATATTTCCAATTTAGTTGTCATCTCATTATCCTTACATGACATATCACCAAAATTTAGATGTTAAAAATTTTCTTTAATTTAAAAAGTGAGGGATTGTATTTTTCAGAATTAATTAATTAGAGCATAAAATTGTGAACTAACAAAAATATGAGAAAAAATGTATTTAAAATAATATATTAAATTTTCAATTAAATATTTCACTTATGGTCAACGTAATTGAAATGGTAGTTATTGAATACCCAATTAAATAAAACAAATGCATCTAGAAGATTACAAAGTATTTGAGTCAAGAAAGTTTACCAAGGATAGTAGATTTAGGGAGAGACAGTTTATTTCCAAAGATTTATTATAAAAAGGGTCATAGGGAATAGTTATTTGCCAAAAAGAGAAAAACCAGAGTGAGCACATAGAGAGAAAGTGGAAAGATGATTGAGATTTCAGAGAAAGTGATGAAACAGTTATTTTGGACAGCTGGATTGATAGTGATAAGCAGTGTTGTAATATTGTTTGAGAAACTATGGTGGAAGCCACGTAGGATTAGATCAGTGCTTGAAAAACAAGGAATCAAAGGACCAAAACCGTCTTTTCCATTCGGAAATGTTTCTGAGATGAAAAATCTTCAACCCCAACCACCTTCAAATTCTGATGTCAAAGAAGCATGGGTTTATTCCATTTTTCCATATTTTCACATTTGGAAACAACGCTATGGTATATCATAATTATTGATATAATTTCTTTGTCCAACCTTTTGTTTTTGTTTTGATCATATTTTTATTTTTATTTTCAATAAATAATAAAATTAAAAGGAGCAATTTCTTTTTCAACCAAATTATTTTTTTAATTAACTTTTTTTATTAATGATGATACTAATAATCATGTTTAAACAAAAAATATACAAATGTATTAAAAAAAAAAATGGTTTACGAAGGTTCGAGACATCCAAAACCAAAGGTTTGAATGACATCTATGCTGTTACCATAAATGATTTTAGAATTTTGGTAAATTAACCAAAGTTTCCTATTTTACGGTACTAGAATTTACATAGTTGATTATCTTTTTGTTCATTCTTTAAGCCTTGTTTGATTTGGTGAAATAATAAATATACGATGCTTATAGGTCCATTGTATTTGTACTCAACCGGAACAAAGCAACATCTGTATGTGGAGAAGGGTGCCTTAGTAAAAGATATGGCTGCGCATATGGCCCCTGATCTAGGCAGGCCTTTGTATCTTAACAAAGCATTAGAGCCTATTTTTGGAGATGGCGTCCTAAGAGCCAATGGTAAAACATGGATCTATCAAAGGAATGTTATTATTGCTGAATTATTCATGAGCAAAATTAAGGTTTGTATATACTTCCTCTCTTTCAAAATATTATCCTTTAAGTTTCTTGCACACATTTATAAATATATAATAAATAGAAGAAATATGATAATTATTTTACTAAATTTCTTTTTATTAAATGTCAATGTGTTTTCTACTTTCATAAATGTAATGTAATATTTATATTTTATTTTTGTTTATTTTATGTAGACAATGTTATATAGTATGGAAGATTCTGCTATGGCAATTGTCAAAAAGTGGGATAAATCTATAGAAGAAAATAAAGGAAGAACGGTAGATTTGTTCATTGAACATGATTTGAAGGTTCTTTCAGAGGATATTCTTTCAAAAGCTTGTTTTGGTAGCAATTATGAAGAAGGAAAACATGTTTTTGAAAGACTTGGTGCTATGCAAACTAAACTTGGAACCACTAGTACACTTTTAGGATTTTTTAACTTAAGGTAACTTATATATATAAAAAAAATCAATACTCTATTCTAAATAAAATATAAGTAAAAAGTATTTGAAAAGTCGATCTATATCTAATAAATCAAATTTTAAAAAACTATTATTGTTTATATTTTATTTCAGAAGAAATATTATATGATATTATGTTGTTTATATTTTATATTATATTGTGCCAAGTGCTAAATTAATATGTTTTCTCAGTTTTCTTTCAAGCAACAAAGAGGTATGGAGGATGAAGAAAGAGGTGGATGTGTTGATAACGAAAATGATCAATGATCGTGAAATCCAAAACAAAAATAAGAACGATGATGAGAAACCAAACGATCTATTACAAAAAATAATAGAAAGTTCGAAAAGAGATACAACTTTAAATGAAAAGGGTTTTTTCAAAACAAAGTATGACATGAACCAATTGACTATAGATCTTTGCAAAAATATATACTTTGCTGGCTCTGAGTCTACCGCTCTTGCAACTACTTGGGCATTGTGGCTCATTGCATCATATCCTGAATGGCAACAACGTCTGCGATCTGAGATTTTGGAAGCATTTGATTACAAGTTGCCTCATTCTTTCTGTGAGGATGGCAAACTTCAAAAACTGAAATTGGTTAGTAAATCACTTCACAATGTTTCTTCTTCAACTAATGTTTATGAGTGGACAACTTTAGTCATCTTATACAAATTGTTGTTGTGTAGCTAACAATGGTGATTCAAGAGAGTTTTCGTCTTTATGGACCAGCAGTGACTAACTCAAGAGAAACTTTTGCTGACATGAAATTCGGAGATCTTTTGGTACCTAAAGGCACCTACTTGTGGATGTTTGTGCCAGCACTTCATCGAGACACAGATAATTGGGGACCAGATGCTGCAGAATTTAAGCCAGAAAGATTTGCAAATGGTCTTAGTAAAGCTTGCAAATATCCTCAAGCTTATATTCCATTCGGATTTGGGAGTCGCAATTGCTTAGGCCAAAACTTTACAATGACAGAAATTAAGATTGCTCTTAGTCTTCTCCTCTATCATTTCTCCTTTGAGGTTTCACCAGATTATCGCCATTGCCCTGCCTCTAATATGTTGTTAATTCCAAAGTATGGTATAAGGCTTCTTGTTACCAGGCTGAACCACACAAACAACTGATTCACTTGTTTTTCTACTCATGACTCTATCGGTTTTAACCGACATCAATAACACATCGTATAATAATATAAATAATACATCTTATGTTTTCTATTCTTCATTGTCATTTATCTTATATCTCTATTTATATTTAGGAATTCTTCTCACTTAACAATATTTCATGTGTTACTCTCTACCAAACATTTTCCAATAACTCTAATGTGTTAAATCTTTCTTACCTCCAAGAATTACATTATTAATTAATAAGTTTCATAATATTATTATTTTTATGGCAAAATCATTATTTATATTTATTATAACTTTTTATAGCAATATATAGAATTGTTAATAAGTGGTATTCAAAGTGAAGACATTATAGTTCAACTAATGATGGTTACTTGCAAAACAAACAATTTTTTTTTCTATCTGTTATTTTTCATTTAATTAGTTGTAACTGTTTTCTAATTACTCCTAAATGTAACTAACTAGTATATAATGTCCAATTAGTAATAATGGAGTACATAGAAAACAAAATTGTGTAGAAACAGAAAGAGGAAGTGAAGAAAAAGCTTGTAAGCGTTCTATCTCATATTAGTGATTTTTCAAAGTCGGATCCAATTCCCCAGATGTCAAAGCATCACTATGAAATGGGTTAACAATTTGTGTGTGTTCATTTTAGCATTTCTTTAATGTTGTTTTGTTTCTGATATGTAAAACTGCAGTAGCCTTATTCTTTTGGTTTTATATCTTTCTATTTCTGGTTTTAAAGAAAACCATTCAACAAATTCAACCAATTATTCATTGAGTTCTCAAATTGATCAAGGAAATTCAACAACAATGGGCATCAGAGCTAGGTTAACTCGATTCAGAGAGAAGATGGCATCAACAAAGTAAGTACTGGAGAAATTCAATGGGAAAAATGATTTTGGGTTATGGCATCTCAAGATGAAAGCTTTGATGGTTCATCAAAGTTTGGAAGAAGCACTAGTATGAGACAAAAACATGGTATCCATGCTTCCAGAAAAGGAGAAGAAGAATATCAGGAACAAGACTCATAGTGCTTTAATCTTGAGTTTTGAAGACAAGGTTCTGAGGTAAATGTCAAAGAAGACCTCTACAACAGTAATTTGGCTCAAGTTG
Source organism: Cicer pinnatifidum (assembly GCA_037974775.1). Taxonomy (NCBI): domain Eukaryota; kingdom Viridiplantae; phylum Streptophyta; class Magnoliopsida; order Fabales; family Fabaceae; genus Cicer; species Cicer pinnatifidum. The sequence goes on along the minus strand of JBBPBR010000001.1, from coordinate 37,976,232 downwards.
GAATCTTTATACATTAGAAAATCGTTTATTCTTAAAAAAAAAAAAATATATATATATACTTTCAAGATGTAATCTAGAAGATCATATGGATGCATTTAATAAGATCATTTTAGATCTTGAAAATATTGATGTAAAAATGGATGATGATGATCAAGCCCTATTATTGATAAATTCATTACCTAGCTCTCTTGAAAATATGTGTGATATACTCCTTTATGGTAGAGATTCATTGTCATTAGAAGAAGTGCAAGCTGCACTAATCTCCAATGAATTAAAAAGGAAATCAGATGGTAAAAAAGAAAATAGTGGTGATAGGCTATTTGTCAAAGCTAAAACACGAACGAAGAATTAGAAATAGAAGAATAAATTCAAGAATAAAGAAAAGGACAATTCTAAAATGAAGTGTTTCATATGCAAGAAAGAAGAGCATTTCAAAAAAAAGAATGTCCAAATTGGAAAGGAAAGAAAGAGGTAAATAATGATGATGATTATGGAAATGCTTCAATAGCCTTTGAAAGGATATGATAACACAAAGGTTCTTATGGAAAATTCATCTGAAATCATGGAAGATGATTAGGTGTTTGACTTAGGGTGTTCATTTCACATGACCTTAAATAGAGATTGGTTCCTTAATTATAAAGAAACTGATGGAGGCCAGGTGATCATGGGTAACAAATCAGCTTGTAAGGTAGTTGGGATTGGCTAATCAAGCTGAAGTTGGAATATTGTACTAATAAAGATTTTATCAAAGGTGAGACATGTTCCAGAGCTGAAAAGGAACTTAATCTCTCTAGGAATGTTGGAAGAAGATGTTTGCTCTTACAAGTAGAGAAAGGTACTCTAAAAGTGATAAAATGATCATTGGTAATCATGAAGGGAAAAAGGATCATGGTATCTATCTTTTCAATGGTCAAGCAGTCATAGGAATGGAAGCTATGATAGTCCAAGTATCAAGCAAAACTAGCATGTGGCATCAAAGGTTGGGACATGTAAGTCTAAGAGGAATGCAGGTCCTAGACAAACAAGACATGTATGTTAGGTTGTGACAAGATTGGTGATCTTAAATTTTGTGAGCATTGTGTTTATGGAAAATGCATAGAGTCAAGTTCTCTAAAGGGAAACATTGCTCAAAAGGAATTATAAAATATGTTCACTGTGATCTATGGGGGCCCTGGCTAAATTGCTTCACATGAAGGTAACAAGTACTTCATTACTTTTCTTAATGACTATAGTAGAAAATATGGATTTACATGTTGAAAATCAAGGGTGAAGCATTCAAAACCTTTAAAGATTTGAGGTCTATGGTTGAGAATCGGATTGACAAAAGGATTAAAACTTTAAGGACAAAAAATGGTCTTGAATTTTGCAACGAGGAGTTCACTAGTTATTTCAAAAGTCATGGTGTGAACAAACATAGGACTTTAAGGCACACACCTCAGCAAAATGGACTAGTTGAAAGGATGAATAGAACCTTGCTTGAAATAATGAGATGTATTTTGTCAAATACATGTATGCATGCTTAGTTTTAGAGGTAAGTTGTCCATAAGCTTGATATTTGATAAATTGGAGCTATTCAATTGCAATTAAACTCAAAACCCCTCAAGAAATGTGGACAAGACATGCTACAAATTACTATCACTTAAAAGTATTTGGGTGTGGTGCATACTATCATGTAAATGAAGGGAGGTTAGTTCCTAGAGCCATGAAAGGATACTTTGTTGAATATCCAAGTGGTGTAAAAGGTTATAGGATATGGTGTCCTGAAAGTAGGAAATGTATCATCAACTCAGATGTAAAGTTTCTTAAGGCTAACTTATATAAGTCCTTAACCAAGGATGCTAATAAAAGTCCACATCAACTTGAAATTGATAAATTTTATCTTAAGTTGGAGCAATCTATAAAAAGAGGAAAAGAACAACAACACACTCAACAAGACATAACTTATACCAACACAGTTGAAAATGGAATGTTTCCAGACAATGAAAATCCAACATAACATGAATTAGATGACTATAACCTCATCAGGGACAAAGAAAGAAGAACATCAAAACCCCCTCAAAGATATGGTTATGAAGACATGATTAGTTATGTTTTGCATACTGCTGAAGAAATCATACATGAAAATCCTTGGAACTATTATGAAGCTATCAGGTGTCAAGATAAAGACAAATGGCTTTTAGCTATGACCGAGGAGTTGAACTCGCTAGAGAAAAACAACACTTGGGAACTCCTACCTATGTCCGCCAACTCTAGAATTGTAGGTAGCAAGTGGATTTTCAAGAGGAATGGGGGAATTCTAGGAGTAGAACCATGATAACTCTTCATCATATGCATATTTTTCCACTGTTTTAGTCTTATTTATCTTCAATCATTAGTTAAATTAAGGATTTATTGATATATTTGGTTTATTTTTACTCTTTGAATTAATAAAATGTTGTGCTTGTATTTCAGTGATTAAGTAGTAATTTTTCGTAATTTTACATTGCGTTTTGTTTTAAGTGCAGTGCTGAATTTTGGTGAAAAATCAACATGACATATGTGGGGTATTTCAGCCATATCTGGAGTTCTAGATGTCCAATTGGAGTCAATCCAAGTGCTAAGGAAAGCTAAGATCCATATCTACAACCTTCATGAAGACACCGGGACCAAATTCAAACACAAAAGATGAGACAAATGCAAAATACGTCAGACAACAGATGTTGTGCGCCTAGAGCGCGCCCTGCGCGCCTGAGGCACATCTCCAGCCATTCAGTACTGTCAATACGCGCCCGGAGCGCAAAGCCTGCGCCTGGGGCGCTCGACACGCATCAGCATTCATAAAAACACAAATTTTTACTATTTAGGGATCTTTTTGACTCTTGGGAAGTGGGGAGACTTGTGCCCTAGCATAGAAACTCAAAGACGGCCGTTTCTAACATCATTGGAGCAGTTTTATCAAGAATCATTCATGAATCCTTCTTGTAACTCTTCTCTAATCCCTATCTTTTGTATCTCTGTCATGAGTAACTAAATCCTATTTGTTAGGGATGAGTGTAACCAAATGAAACCCTTATTTTTCTGATTTGATTTCTAGTTATATGAATGAGTTTATTGAATTATTTTTCTCATCTCTGTGCTTAATGCTTTTTATTGCTTGATCAACATTAAAATGTTCTACGATTTGTATTTTGAAATGGAAGTGGACTTTACGAATGCTTGAGATGAGAAATTCATGAATTTGTAGTCTAGGGATAGATGCAGGTCATGAAACCAATTAAATTAGTTGCAAAGCAATAGTTTACAAGATAATTTCTATACGATAATGCTTAATTCTAATCTTAAATCTACTAAGGAATTAGGGGTTACTTTGGAATTAAAGGTTCTGTCACTAAGACATTAGGGCAAGAATAATAAAGAGAATTCGGTAATAATTCAATAAAGGAATTCAGTAACTAGGATCAAATTAGACACCAATGTTGGATTCGAAGTGAAACTCATCCGTGACATTTTTCTCATTATAAAAGATCAATTTTATTACTGTTGTTAATTTCAAATATTATTTCAATCAACTTGGGAACATTTTGTTCAATTTTAGTAATTAAATATAATTCAATAGTAAAACGCAATCCTTGAGTTCGACACTCGGTACTACCATTTTATTATTACTTGCAATGATTCAGTACACTTGCTGAAACGCTATCAAGTTTTTGGCGCCGTTGCCGGGGATTGCCATATCACTATTGAATTTAATTTATTTACTTAATTGAAATTTTTTGCTCTGCAATAAAAATTTTGTTTTTTATTTTTCCTTATTTTAGAACTCTTCATTACTCACAATCTGTCTAACCTTGTATGGGAGGCCAGTCCTCAGCTGAACTTATCTTTGATCCAGAAATTGAAAAAACAGCGAAAGCATATAGAAAGGCAGCTCGAGAAAGGAGACAAAGGGAAAGACATTTAGTAGTGGAAGAAGAGGTTTTGGGTGATTTTATCATATTTACTGAAATGGCCGATCCACCACCACCAGAACATACTCTCGGAGAGTATGGGAATCGAAATAGAAATCGTGCTCGATTACCCATTCATCACCAACCAGTTACAGTCAACAAGTTTGAAATAAGCCCTGCTCTATACCGAGAGTTGAAGGAAATTCATTTTTCCGATAGACATAACGAAGACGCCAATAGACATCTCACAAATTTCTTTAAATTATGTGAAACAGTGAAGGTGGATGGTTTGTCTGAGGAAGGCAAGAAAATGAAACTATTTCCATTCTCATTGATAGATGATGCTAAGGAGTCGCTTCTTTCATTCTCTACCGACAGCATCACCACATGGGATGACCTTGAGGATAAGTTCTTGGAACAATATTTCCCCCAAGCCATGTTCGTTAGAAAAAGGCAAGAAATCGCCAGTTACAAACAGAAAGAGGGAGAATCTCTTCGTGACACTTACAGGAGATTCAGAAACTTACTAGTCGGATGTCCTAATCATGCTTATGACGACACTGCCCAAATGCAAATATTCTGTAATGGCTTGAGGCCGAGCACTAGAATTATGTTGGATGCCACAACAGGTGGTTCTTTGAATTACAAGACCGCAACAGAAGCACGAAAGATTATTGAGATCATGGCATCAAATGAACAAATGATGTTGTATGACAGAAGTGGTGGGTCAACAAGTGGTGTATTGGAGTTGAATGTTATGGATGGGTTAGCTCCAGGCAGGTTACTATCGAAGATGGAAGAGGTTATCGCCACTGAGATAAAGAAGGGAATGGCAGCTCTAAATATACAACCCCAAGTGGCCCCTGTCAAATTACTAAAGCAGACTAGTTGTAACCTTTGTGGAGGAGCACATAAAACTGGAGTTTGTGAAGCACTGGATGACAATGAGGTAGAAGAACTAGAACAAGTGAATTTTGTGAGTAATAACAACAGGCAGAATAACCCCTACTCGAGTACGTACAATCCTGGTTGGAGAAATCATCCGAATTTTTCTTGGAGAGATCAACAAGGTGGATCTCAGGGTCAACAAGGAGCTCAAACAAACCAATTCCCACCTAGAAAGGCTGCTTGGGAGAGTGCTATAGAGAAGCTAGTTACAAGCACAAGTTCTTTCATTGAAGAGTCAAGAGCCATCCAGAAAAATCACTTTGCATCAATAAAGAATCTTGAGACTCAAGTGGGTCAACTTGCTCAACAAATGGCACAAAGAACGTCTGGAAATCTGCCTAGTGACACAGTTCCGAATCCAAGAAACAATGTTAATGCAATGACCACGAGGAGTGGCAAGGTGAGTGAACAAGTACCATCTGAAGCCAAACAGAGTAGAAGTACTTTGACTTCAACCCACCTGGAGGAAATGGTCACACCAATATCAGTTGAAGAGCACATCGCTATTGAAAAGGAGGAAGAACCTGTGGTACAAAAAAAGGAACCACTGCCAAAACCAGAAATTCGACTTCTATTCCCTCAAAGATTAAGGAGGGAAGAAACTGAAAAACAATTTGGTAAGTTTCTTGATGTTTTTAAAAAATTACAGATTAACATTCCTTTTGCAGAAGCACTAGAGCAGATGCCGACATATGCCAAGGTCATGAAGGAGATTCTGTCGAAAAAAAGAAAAATCGGAGGAGAAATAGTTATGCTTACTGAAGAGTGTAGTGCTATACTACAAAGGAAGTTGCCACCGAAGCTCAAGGACCCTGGAAGCTTCTCAATCCCGCGCGCTATTGGAAATAGAACTTTTGGGAAGGCTTTGTGTGATCTTGGAGCTAGTGTGAGTCTTATGCCCCTTTCAATATACAAAAAATTGGGCATTGGAAAAGTCAAGGACACACAACTGATGTTATAGTTTGCAGATCACTCAATGAAACATCCCTATGGAGTGGTGGAAGATGTGTTGGTTAAAGTGGATAAGTTCATTTTTCCAGTAGATTTCGTGGTACTAGATATGGAGGAAGTTAACGACATTCCTTTGATTTTGGGGAGACCGTTCTTAGCAACAGGGAGAGCTATGATTGATGTAGCAGATGGCACCTTAACCTTAAAAGTAAATGAGGAAACCGTCACTTTTAACATTCTAAAAGCCATGGAACACTCAAAAGAAAGAGAAGGGTGCAATCGAATCGAGATCTTAGATGAGATAGTCAATGAAGAAATAAAGCATCAAGCACCCAGCTTGCCATTAGAAAGAGTTTTATGTCTACCCCAAGATGTCGTTAAAGAAAGTGAAGACCCAAAGATGAAAGAGGTTTTGGCCATGTTAGAAGCATCACCATCCTACTCCCCCCATTTTCCTACTAGATGGGAGGAGTTGAAAGGGAATGAAGACAAGTCCGCGGAGAAAAAGACACCACTGATTGAACTCAAGCAGCTGCCTCTTCATTTGAAATATGTATTCTTGGGTGAAGAAGAAAAAAATCCAGCCATAATCAGTGCAAGCTTAAGCGAGTTACAAGAAGAAAAGTTGTTGAGAATTCTGCGGAAGCATAAGGGTGCTATCGGTTGGTCCATTTAGGACTTGAAGGGAATAAGTCCGACTTTTTGTATGCACAAAATCCTAATGGAGGACAATCACAAACCGGTAGTACAACCCCAAAGGAGATTGAATCCGACAATGAAAGAAGTGATCAGGAAAGAGGTGGTAAAGCTTCTAGAAGCCGGTCTCATATACCCAATTTCAAATAGCTCTTGGGTGAGTCCCGTCCAAGTTGTACCAAAAAAGGGGGGAACGACTGTCATCACAAATGAAAAGAACGAGTTAATTCCTACTCTAACGGTTACAGGTTGGCGAGTGTGTATTGACTATAGAAGATTGAACAGTGCTACGATGAAGGATCATTTCCCGCTCCCTTTCATTGATCAGATGCTTGAGCGGTTAGCCGGACATGAGTATTACTGCTTCCTAGACGACTATTCAGGATACAATCAGATAGCTGTAGCACCCGAGGATCAAGAAAAAACTGCATTTACATGTCTGTATGGGGTATTTGCTTATCGAAGAATGCTGTTTGGACTGTGTAATGCGCCGACCACATTTCAAAGGTGCATGATGTCCATATTTTCTGATATGATTGAGAAACATATCGGAGTATTTATGGACTACTTTTCTGTATTTGGTTCATCCTTTGATAATTGTTTGATTAATCTATCCCTTGTATTAGAAAGGTGTGAAAAATCTAACTTGGTCATAAATTGGGAAAAATGTCATTTTATGGTAAGAGAGGGAATTGTGTTAGGCCACCGAATCTCCCACAAGGGGATCGAGGTAGACAAGGCCAAAGTTGAAGTTATTGAAAAACTTCCCCCTCCTACCAACGAGAAACACATTAGAAGTTTTTTAGGCCATGCTGGATTTTATAGAAGGTTTATAAAAGATTTTTCAAAAATTGCAAAACCATTTACAAACCTACTCGTGAAAGACACACCTTTTGAAATCATGTGTGATGCAAGTGACAGTGCTATTGGGTCAGTTTTGGGACAAAGAAAAGACAAGATGTTGCATGTAATCCACTATGCTAGTCATGTTTTAAATCAGGCACAACACAATTATGCTACAACTAAAAAAGAATTATTAGTTGTAGTCTATGCTTTTGATAAGTTTTGATCTTATTTATTAGGATCGAAATTTATTGTTTACACTGATCATGCTGCCTTGAGGTATTTGGTTACTAAGCAGGAATCAAAACCATGGTTGCTTAGATGGATTGTATTACTACAAGAATTTGACATTGAGATCCGGGATAAAAAGGGGTTAGAGAACACTGTGGCTGACCACCTATCTCGATTGGAGAAGGTTGAGAAGAATGAGGACATTAGACCGATTCGAAGGAAGTTTATCTACGATGCCAAATTCTATGTATGGGATGAACCCTTTCTGTACAAAAGAGGAGTGGATGGGTTGTTGCGAAGATGTGTGCCCGAAGAGGAACAAGAAAAGGTAATGTGGCACTGCCACGACTCTGAGTATGGGGGTCATTTCAGTGGTGACCGAACTGCAGCAAGAGTTCTACAATCGGGGTTGTTTTGGCCTTCATTATTCAAAGATGCATTTAACTATGAGAAGAAATGCGATCGATGCCAGCGCACCGGTAACATTTCAAAATGGGATGAGATGTCGCAAAATCTTGTATTAGAAGTAGAAGTGTTCGATGTGTGGGGTATTGATTTCTTGGGTCCATTCCCATCGTCATATAAAAAAGTTTATATTTTGGTGGCGGTGGATTATGTCTCAAAATGGGTTGAAGCAATAGCTACTCCAATAAATAATTCGAAACAGGTCATCACCTTTCTCAAGAAGAACATATTCACTCGTTTCGGCGTGCCTTGAGCTTTGATTAGTGACGAAGGCACCCATTTTCTAAACCGGAAAATGGAATACCTTCTAAAGAAATATAATGTGCGTCATAGGGTGGCAACCCCATATCACCCACAAACTAGTGGGCAAGTTGAAGTCTCCAACAGGCAGTTTAAACAAAACCTAGAAAAGACAATAACTACCTCACGAAAAGATTGGTCAACGAAACTTGATGATGCACTTTGGGCCTACCGAACAGCTTTTAAGACCTCCTTGGGTATGTCACCGTATCAAATTGTGTATGGTAAAGCTTGTCATTTACCTCTCGAACTTGAGCATCGAGCATTTTGGGCAACGAAGTACTTGAACTTTGACTTGGGCAAGGCAGGCGAGTCGAGAATTCTTCAACTTCACGAGTTAGAGGAATTCCAGAATTTTGCTTACGAGAATGCCAAGATATATAAAGAAAAAACCAAGAAATGGCATGACAAAAAAAAAAAATCAAATTCAAGGAATTCCAAGAAGGAGAACTAGTTCTCCTATTCAACTCAAGATTGAAGTTGTTTCCCGGAAAACTAAAGTCAAGATGGTCGGGCCCTTTCAAGGTAATCAAGGTATTTCCACACGGTGCCGTAGAGTTGAAAGATATACACTCCGATCGGAACTTCAAGGTCAATGTTCAGAGACTCAAATCGTATTTCAGGGAATACTCAAAACTTTCGATGGAGTCCATCCATTTGGTCACCATTTGAAGAGTGAATTGTCAAGCTCGGGACACTAAACAAGCGCTTATTGGGTGGCAACCCAACTTCATATCCTTTTCATTTTAGTTTGATTTCACTCCATTTACTTTCAATTTTAGTTTTTAATTACTAATTTTATTCATTCTTGACGTTTAGTATAAGCAAGAAATCATAAAAATGTGTTGGGGATTGTTTTTTCAGTTGAGAGGGGGAAAACACGCGCCTGAAGCGCAAATCGTGGGCTTGAAGCGCGTTTCCTAAGTTTCAGTTCTGTGAACTCGTGCCTGGAGCGCTTGAAGCGCATTTTCCAGATCTGGTTTCTGTCTTACACGCGCCTGAAGCGCAACCCATGCGCCTGAAGCGCATTTCCCAGGTTTGGCTTTTGTCAACGCGCGCCTGGAGCGCCTGAAGCGTATTTCCCAAAAAGTGCCACTGACTTAAGCGCGCCCCATGCGCTTGAAGCGCACTGTTGGGCTTTAAAACCCCATCCTTTCACATAAACCTTCCCTCTTTCACTATCACTTCTCCAAACCGTCCTCCATTATCATCGAAGGTCAGGCTCCCTCTCTTAACACAATCTCAAAATTTTTTCTCATCCTCAAGTAAGTTTCCCTCTCCTATCCAACATCCTTTCATCCTCAAGTTTCCCCCAACTTCTAATATCAACTCATTCTCGTTTATTGATGCATGTGGGTTTTTTTTTTCTTTTAAATTCGAATATGTGCTAATATTCAAAATTCTTCATACACGCATGTTGGTTTTCTGAGATTGAATGGGGTTAATGTTTGCAAGATTGGGGATTGTTCATACATTGTTATGCTTGCATTCCAACTGTTTGATAAAATGTCACAACCATTATTATGCTTGCATTCCAACTGTTTGTTAAAATGACACAACAAGTTCGAACCTTAGTTACCACAAATTGTATGCATGCACTCCAACTGTTCGAGAAAATGACACACCCAATGTAAATGCACTATTATCACTTAGAATTTTGGTGGACAAACTCATGGCCATGTATGATGTTATTTTTCCAAGGTTGACCATGCCTAAATTAATTAGCTCTAATTTGGAATATTCTGAACCTAATGGCAACCCAACAAAAAGCAAAACGAACTAAGGTCGCAACTACATCTTCCGCCCCACAACACGATGCATTCTTATTCAAGACCAGGGCAACACAGGAATACCATGCCAAACTCCGAGCAGCCCACAAGTTTGTAAGTGAAAAAAAAAATTCAGTTGGAAGACGATGAATTTGTTGACATCCAGGCAATGATTGCTTCCAGAGGATGGGAGAAGCTGACCACATTCGTCACCAAAGCGAGCAAATCATTAGCTGTGGAATTCTACTCTAATTCCTCCGATCTAAAGTCTGACCAACCATTCCCACTTGACCAATTTGTGAGTTATGTGAGGGGAAAAAGGATACCCTTCACACCTCAAGTCATCAATGAAATGTTTGGCCTACCGAACTATAATGATTGTTGTTTTCAAGCTATGGAGAACTACCTTATAAAAGTAAGCAGTCGGGAGATCCTACGCATTTTATGCAGACCAGGCACAAACTGGGTACGAAATAGAGATGGCTCAGTTCGGAAATTACGCTAAGTGGATCTCACCCCAATTGCCAAAGCAAGGAGTACTTTTGTCCATCATACACTAATGCCATGTTCGAATGTGTCCAATATAACATTTCAAAGAGCATGTCTACTACTTGCTATCTTAAAAGGTGACAGAATTAATGTGGGCATGTTACTAGCCAATGATATTCGGAGCACAACCATTCTTGATCCCCCGACAGGCTACTTCCATCACGCCTCCCTGATAAGTAAATTATGTGAGCTGGTGAGAGTGTTACCAAAACAAGGCGAAGAAATGGTGAAACCTGCTACTCCAATCACTGCCAAATGGATAGCAAAACACTCTATGATTCCAGCATACTATCCTGTTGCCCCACCAGCAGCGATGTCGGCAGAGGAAAATACTGAACCACAGGAACCACAGCACCACCCTCCACATCCATCTCAGCTCTCCACCGAAGACAGAATCGGTAGACTGGAAACTATGATGGAACGAGTGATGATTGATCAGTGAGATAGACAAGCCAGATTAGAACTGGGGATGACCAATCTCTATTGAGCATTCGCTTCTTCTCAATAGACACCAGGAGGCATGTTTTATGCTGATCTATTTGCACCTCACCAGTATACTGACGACCATAGCGGAACAGGAGCAGATGATCTAAACGAGGATCCTTGAATTGATAAACTAAGAGAAGTTTTCTTTCTTTTGTTTTGAATCTTTTCTTTTCTTGTTTTCTTTGTTTTAGTCTAGTCTATTTGCTTTTCTTTGCTTCTTGTTGTTTTCTTTGTTTGATGATGAAAAGTTGTAATAACTTGCACTTGATCTTAAAGTTTCTGTTTGGGATTTCGAAAGTTAAATTTTATTTCTTAGATTATGTTATTGCTCAAGTCGACAAGCCTTCCTAATGCATCATGCTTGATTACTAAATGGTTGCAGAAGGCTAATATGCCATCAAGTTTTTCAAAAATACAATTTTAACTTTTCAAAGGCATGTTTGGCATTATGCTGATTGTTCATACTCTCTCTTATTATCCTAGCTGTGAGGTTTTGAGCCTAAACACTTAAATTCTTTGTTGTGTGATTATCCAGGCATGTGTTATCCCTTCAGAACTTGCACTAATTCTGACCTGTATCACTTGTAATTTATGCATACATTGAGGAAATTTTTATTTGGTCATTTGAGCCTTTCTAACTACCCTATGAAAATGTTATCCTTTGCTAGCCCCTTTGAGCCTTGCCCCTTTTATTTCGGTTACTAGCCACATTACAAAACAAAAACTCTACTTCAATTACATCACCTTACTTGGAGTTAGGTAGAAAATTTTTGTCTTGTCTTGATCAAATTCTAAGTTTGAGGTTGCTCATGGGATAACAACCTTTTAAGTTTGGGGTGGTTATTCTCAAAACAAAAAACAAAAAAAAAAACAAAAAAACAAAAAAATTTGATAAATAATATCTTGATAATAATATCTTCTTGGTTCTTTTGTCAATGTTTGAGAATCTCCAGAATGAAAAAAAAAAAGAGGTAGAATAAATTGGAAATATATGTCTAACTCCAAGTAGTAAAGCCTACTATCCCAAAATGTCCTACCCTTACCTGAGCCCCATTACAACCCGAAAGTCCTCCAAAAATGTATGTGTTTGATGCATTGTGATTGCTAACTTGAATTTGTTCAAGCCTATGATAGCGTGATGCATGTTCTAGGATTTGAGTGATAAATTCATAACCCTTTCTAAACACTTGAGAGAAATTTTGGTGAGATTGTGTGAAGAGAGAGTTGAATTTGATAAATGAATGCCAATGTGTACAAATCTTGTTATTTTTTTTAAGCAACCATAGAGTATGATGGATGTTTGTAGTAGCTGAAACTGAGAATTGAGTTTGATTTGACTTGAGAAATTGAGTTTAAGGTTATTATTAACTACACCAAATATGAAATTAATTGTTGCTTGGGGACAAGCAATAGATTAAGTTTGGGGTTGTGATAACTCTTCATCATATGCATATTTTTCTACTGTTTTAGTCTTATTTATCTTCAATCATTAGTTAAATTAAGGATTTATTTGATATATTTGGTTTATTTTTGCTCTTTTAATTAATAAAATGTTGTGCTTGTATTTCAGTGATTAAGTAGTAATTTTTCGTAATTTTACATTGCGTTTTGTTTTAAGTGCAGTGCTGAATTTTTCGTAATTCAACATGACATATGTGGAGTATTTCCGCTATATCCAGAGTTCTAGATGTCCAATTCGAGTCAATCCAAGTGCTAATGAACGCTAAGATCCATATCTACAACTTTCATGAAGACACCGGGACCCAATTCAAACTCGAAAGATGCGAAACACGCAAAATACGTCAGACATCAGATGTTGTGCGCCTGGAGCGCGCCCTGCGCTCTTGAGGCGCATTTCCAGCCATTCAGTACTGTCAATACGCGCCCGGAGCGCAAAGCCTAAGCCTGGGGCACGCGACGCGCATCAACATTCATAAAAACGCAAATTTTTACTGTTTAGGGATCTTTTTGACTCTTGGGAAGTGGGGAGACTTGTGCCCTAACATAGAAACTCAAAGACGGCCGTTTCTAACATCATTGGAGCAGTTTTATCAAGAATCTTTCATGAATCCTTCTTGTAACTCTTCTCTAATCCCTATCAAGGCCATACATTAGGAAGAAAATACCATATACTAGTGCCATAGGAAGCCTCATGTACGCTATGGTCTGCTCAAGGCCATACATTTCTCATGTTGTAAGTGTTACAAGAAGACTTATGGGCAATCCTGGTATGAGCCATTGGCAAGCTGTTAAATGGATTCTAAGGTACCTAAAAAGAACTCAAAGCTTGTGTTTGGTATACAACAAAAGTTCAGAACCATCAAAACTAGTCAAAGGATTTGTTGAATCTGATTTTGCTAGTGACTTAGATAAAAAAAGATCTCTTACAGAGTATGCGTTTAAAGTGTTCAACAACACAATTAGTTGAAAAGCTAATCTTCAACACATAGTGGCATTATGAACAACAAAAGCAGAATATGTTGCTCTTGTTGAAGCTGTAAAAGAAGAAATCTGGCTAACAGGATTAATCATGGATCTTGGAGTTAAACAAGATTCAGTTGGCATAAATTGTGACAGCCAAAGTGTCATTCATTTGAGTAAAAATCAAATGTATCATGAAAGAACCAAACATATAGACATCAAGCTCCATTTCATCAGAGATGTCATCGTAAGGGGTGAGATAAATGTGGAAAAGGTGCACACAAGTGACAATCTTGTTGACATGTTTACAAATACTGTCACACTTAGCAAATTTAGACATTGTTTAAATTTGCTTAAGATCAATTTCAAAAACTGAGATAGAGGATTTGATTTAGAGAATCACAAGCTGAAGCTTATCGTTTGGTACCAAGGTGGAGGATTGTTAATAAGTGGTACTCAAAGTGAAGACATTAGAGCTCAACTAATGATGGTTACTTGCAAAGCAAACAATCTATTTTTCTATATGTTATTTTCTAGTTCATTAGTTATAACTGTTTTCTAATTACTCCCGAATGTAACTAACTAGTATATAATGCCCAGTTAGGGATGATGGAGTACATAATAAGAGAACAAAACTATGCAGAAACAGAAAGAAGAAGTGAGGAAGAAGGTTGTAAACATCCTATCTCGTATTAGTGATTTTTCAAAGTCGGATCTAGTCCCCTAGATGTAAGGGTATCACTCTAAACTGGGTTAACAACATGTGTGTGTTTGTTTTAGGATTTCATTATTGTTGTTTTGTTTATAATATGCAAAACTGCAATAACCTTATTCATCTTGTTTTATAGCTTTCTATTTTTGGTTTTAAAGAAAACCATTCAACAAATTCAATCAATTATTAATTGAGTTCTCAAATTGATCAAGGAACAAAAAGAATCTTATATATTCATACTAAAATTAAATATATAATTCTTAAAAAATACTTTCATTCTATTTTTGGTAGTATTTTAAAACAAAGTATCTGATTTGATTTCTATAAAAGTCCGTTCAACTAATCAAAATGAAATTCCAAAACAAATAAGAAAAATAGTCACAATCGAGAAATCTAGCAAACTGATAGTCACAATTGAACAAATATAGTCAAAATCGTTTTAGATAAAGAATTTTCACTGTAACAACAAAATTCCAAAAGGTAAGGGAAAATAGAGAAAACCTTAAGTTGATCTTGAACCCTAGGTTTGGCTACTATCTAAATCAATTAGGGTTTGGCTTTATTTTAGGTTTTCTTACCTAATTAGGTTCTATCATCAAAAAGACTTTGGTTTAGGTACATGAAAAAAAAAAAAAACAAATTTCAAATCTTTTTCAGAATACTTATGTCATACTTTAAAAAGTTTCCTATATTTTTTTTTTCAAAATTATGGAAGGTTAACTTAAATATTTGTCTTTAACAACTTAGGAGAAAATATATTTTTAAAATAAAACTCTTACATAAAATCTTCTCACAAATGTTTTGCTCATAGGACATAACTTTAAACTCTCATCCTTTGGCATAAAGAGACTAATTTCAAATTATCATACACATAAACCTTTCGAACTTTGAACACTTAAAAATACTTCAAGATTAGGGATTTCTCGAAATTCCTATCTTGATCACCTTTGAATATTTACTTTGACATCACAAATTACTTAAATATTTTTATTTTTACCACTGTCTAAAACCTTTCTAGGATTTTCAAATTCCTTTTGGAAGACTAATCATTTGTTCATGGACAAGTTCTATTTTCACCAAAACTCCAATTTTTAGGCTTGTCCCATCATGATCAAGGGACCAATTTGAATTTGTCCAAAACCATAACCTAAGTGTGCTTTAGACATCAACAAACTTGTGCTAGTTCAACTTTTATCATTTCTAACTTAGGCATAATCACACATTAACCTTTGATTTCAATTATCAAATATCAATTTGTGATTTTCTAAACCTAACCATTTTCCCTGAAATTCAACATTTTTGACTCAAATGGGGGTTTTAGCAAAATTTTCCAAAATCAAAAGATCTAATGTAGTAAAACTAACTTCACACACAAGAAAGAACACAAAAGGGACCAAATTTCAAACTTATTCTAAAAATTTATCATGATTTTTTTGTTTCTATTTATTTTCCTTAAAAATTTCAACATAACATAAAATATTTAGAACTCTCCCCACCGCTAACTGATGGTATAAGTAACCTCTGTTTGATGAAAAATATGCGGAAGAATGCCTATTCTAAGAGATATGCGCAGCAGTTTAACAAATTGTAAATTTATTAAACACAACATTAAACAAGGTCCCTAATATACAATTCTAATGAATGCAAAAATATATGGAGAGATGCATCAGAGACAATTATTCAAGATATTGATTTTCATGCAATCATGTTAAGACAATCAATCATGTAAATTCACTTAACACATAATCTTTAACATGCTTTCAATCAATATCAAAAACGTAATAATTGCAGAAATTTAAACGAGATAAGGGAAAGAAAAGTGTACGCGGATATTTATACTGGTTCAGCCGTCCCGTGACGACTTACATCCAGTCCCAAGATCCAAAAGGATCTTAGCCTTTCTTATAGAACTTCTTAGAATTAGTTTATAGATTATACACAGTGCCTCGCACCAATCTTAAACTATTCTACTTGTTCTATCTTTCCCTCCCTGAATTCCCAAGTTTAAGTCCCATAAACTTGACCAAGAATTCAGTCAAGTGTCTTCTTGTTGACTACCTTCAACCTCGAAGAACACCACCAGTTACAACTGGATTTTCTCAAAGTAATTTGGTTACAGAAAATGGTTTACAGAAATTGAAACATATCAATTTTATAAAGTTCTTGATCTTTCTTCTTCTCAAAGCAATCTTTCTCAATTCAGTCTTTTTCCATCCTTGTTGATCACAAAGTGTATATTGTTCATGGCTGAAAAGGATATTCAAAGTAATATCAGTTGAGAAAGAATTAGTGGTGTATGATTGCACAATGATATTAACAAGTTGTTGAGGTTATGATTATTATGAGAAGAAGTGAATGAAAGCAGTTTATATAGTTTCAGGAAAAACAACATATGAATCGATTTACCCAATCAATTCATTAAAGTCATATAGCATGCTAATCGATTGCTCCAATCGATTTCGCGAATCTTGTTTTTCTTGAATCTTGAAACTGCACACACTAATCGATTTACCCAATCGATTATTTTAAAGAGTTCTTCAGATTTGGATGAATGTATATAATTGAATCGATTGTCATAATCGACTTGAAGTGTTTTGTTCAAACAACGAGATCAAAACAATCGATGTACTTAATCGATTCAACCATTCAGTTATCTCTGTTTCTAAAACTTTTTGTACCAATCGATTTGGTCAATCGATTATGGACTTTAAGTCTGAAGCACCTTTCACCAGTTGGTTCATTCAATCGATTTACCAAGTCGATTGATCCCAAAATTTGTATCAAAGGAAGTATATAAGTCGATTGTGCTAATCGACTGTGTATGTTCCAGACCAAAGTTATTTTGAAACTTGTTTTAGTGAATCGATTTGCCTAATCGATTTAGTAAACATTGGTTTGGCTCTGGGACATTTACAATCGATTGTGTCAATCGATGTAGACAAAACAACATAAAGAAGTGATTGGTTTAATCGATTTGCCAAATCGATTGCCTGCAAAACATGCCACTGACTTGCACATTTTAATTTCAGTATGTGTACTAATCGATTTGTCTAATCGATGTAAACAATCAGTTCAGTCTTGGTGATTTAAGCAATCGATTTGCCTAATCGATTTGTGGCAAACTGGCTGTCTGACTTGCACAGTTTATTTTCTAATAAGTGTACCAATCGATTTGTCTAATCGATTGATAGCTTGTTTGATTTTTCAAAGTTGTGCAAATCGATTTTGCCAATCGATTGGTTAATCCCAGACTTCATAAAATCATTCAACCTGTTACAGAATCGATTTGCTCATGGATCTTCAAGCTTTTGTTGATTTCTTGAGTTCCAAGCAATTGTCTCAAGTATGTAGGATTGAATTGTTGTTCCTGAAATTTTTCTCAGTTTACAATGTTAGATTCATTTCAAGCTGTATGTTTGTCAATAACATCAAAAACGAACATATGTCTAACAATCTCCCCCTTTTTGATTTAAGTGACAAACATGCAATTTTAACTTGAGAAACATTTCAAAAAAAACATATGTAACAGTTTTAGTGAAGCTCCCCCTAAATTCAATATTCATGTAGTAAAATAAGGATTAAAGCATCAGACAATAACAGAACTTATCAGAGATAAGGTATCAGAACCGTTAGAAGATAAAACAGATAAAACTGTTAAAATAAGGTTAGTACAAGTTATAATTTCTCTCCCCCTTTGTCAATTAAGGCAAAAAGTGGTGAAAGAGAATGTTTGCTCCCCATGAGTTGGTAGCAAACCTGGATACTGCTATACAATGAAACTTGAAAAGATTAGTAACAAAAGATGTAACAATGGTATGATTATAAACTTAGTTAAAATTTTTTTTGGATTAGATCAATAAACAGAAACAGATTATGGCGCGCACTAGACAATATGAAAATGAAATGCAGCAGTCAACATGGTCAAAAAGCTCAAATATTTCATTAATCAAAAGTCAATATTACATTCAATAGATTCATTACAAAAAGAAGAGCAAAAAAAACAAAACAAAACAAGAAAGCTAAGAAACCCAAAGTCCTAAACGCCTAGAGTTGCTGGTCCTCATTATTAGCTGGGGATGAGGCTGAGACCGCTGTATTATCCTCAGCAGGTGTCTCCTCACCATGAGTTGCAGCAACCTCTACGTGTGTTGGAGCAGGTTCTTCAGCCGTCTGTCTTCCTATTTCAGCAACATCGCTAAAGGACAACTTAATGCCCATATGTTCCTGAATAGCTGCCACGTCTTGTGCAATCTGATTCTAATCGGCTTGAATCTTCTGAATTGCAGCCTCAATCCTTTCATTCGATTCCTGCATCTTGGCGTTGTGAGCCGCTTGAGCTGCCATAAATTCAAGCAGTTTGGTGAGCACCTCAGATTCTGCTAAAACAGACTCCGCAGTTGGTGGTTCAACACTTTGCTGGGTTTGTTCAGTAGTGGCTTCAGGTCGCTTCCAAACGCCGTTCACCTTTCGCACCTGCATTTGGTTCACGATGGATTCACCAAATGTTAGAATTGTCTTGGACACTTCTTCACCCTTGAGAGATACCTTGAAGTGGGTGAGAATCTTCGTGACTAGCTATGGATACGGAAGCACCAGCTTTCCTTGAGCTGCTTCCAGCATGTGTCGAAGAACGATCCATGCCCAGCTCATCTTGAGCTATTTGCACAGACCCCACAGTAGCACAATGTCCAGCCGTTGGACAATCGCGTGATTTCCGGAATGCGGAACCAGCATCCGGGTGAATGCGTACATCAGCATGCGTTGCTGAACCTTCATTTGGCCTATTGGGAGTGAAACTGATTCCACGAACCCTTTGACCATGAGATCCTACACGGCTGCTTGCCTATCCATATACTCTTCCCATCCGTCGTCGTCGGCGTCGGCTTCGGTGCTGCCGTCTACAGAATTTCCAAAGTAGGGGAGTCCCGACAGATTCGAGAACTCTTCAAATGACATAGAAATCTTCTTCCCTTTTACCGTCGCTTTGAATCCTGTATCCGTCATCTTGAATGTAGAGTAAAATGCGCGAATGAGGTTCGGATACGCATCGAGTGAGCAGGACAAGAAATCTTCTAATCCATGAAACCTGAGATGGTTTTGAAAAGAAAAACCATCGCTGTCAAAATAGCTAAAATCCAAGACGCGAGCTTCATGAATCTTCCGTTTGACGAAAGCCGGTGGAAGCTTGAATTCCTCAGCTTGCTTAGGTTGAGGAGCAACAGTCTTCTTCTGTGGAGTAGTCTTCTTCTGTGGTGTTGAAGAAGTACTCTTTTTTTTTCTTTTTATGCGATATCTCCTTCATCGCATCGGCTAACAACTTCTCTGTTGGAGCCTATTTTCTCTTCTTAGGTTTACCTTGATCTGGGGCAATACCTTTACCTTTATCTTGAGGAGCAATTTTATGTGTAGGTATTGGAACCCTCTTTGGAAGAGTGGGTGGTGGAGAAGGAGTCCTCCCACTAGAAGAAGAAGAAGAAGGAGAAAGAGAAGGAGTTCGGGGTTGAGTTTGTTTAACCCGTGCCATTTGTGAAAAAGTAATTGTGAAAAGACAAAGACAAATCAAGGAAGGTAGTGTATGTGGGTTGAAAGCAGAAAATCAGGGAGAATATGAGTGATTTTGCAGAAAATATGAAGATGAAATCGATTAGAGGAAGTGATTGGAAGTGGTTGAAATCGATTGTTACTGTTCCTTTTATCGAAGAAAATGTAGAAATCAATTGGTCCAATCGATTTGATGACCGTTACTGGGGAAGTCCAATCATCAGAGCCGTTAGATCCTGCAACGGCTAGTAAAAATTGTAACGGTAACAATGTCAATCGATAACCCAAATCGATTCCTTCAGTTACTCAATCAATTTCCCTAATCGATTTCGTATTAACTCATCAGCTTTCATACCAGTTCAACTCAGAATCCATCTCAGAATCGATTTCCCAAATCGATTCTTTAAAAAAGAAATACAAACCAAATTAATCAATCGATTTCCCAAATCGATTTCGAGCATGTTCAGACAACTTTCATCTCAGTCCAGAAGTTACCTGCCTCAGCATCGATTATCCAAATCGATTCTTTAAATAAAAATCCAAATTTATTCAAGTCAATCGATTTCCCAAATTGATTTCGCGTGCAAAGTTTGATAAAATAGACATATTATGGGTCAAGTCGATTAGGGCAATCGATTTTATAACACATTTTCCTGTGTATTCACAGTACAATCGATTTATTCAATCGATTAGACACATAAATCAGATCTGACTAGGATCTATTATGCCCAATTTCAACCTAATGTGATGGAAGCTTTCCTTTGGCAATGCTTTGGTGAAGATATCTGCTAGCTGTTCAGTTGTGTTGACGTATTCTAACTTGATGTTCTCACACTGAAACTGATCTCGAATGAAATGATGCCGAATCTCGATATGCTTGGTCCTGGAATGCATAACTGAGTTCTTAGTGATACTGATCGCACTTGTGTTGTCGCACCAGATAGGAACAGTTCCTAAGTTCACACCAAAATCTAACAGATGTTGTTTCATCCACATGATCTGAGCACAACAACTTCCAACTGCAATGTACTCAGCTTCTGCTATTGACAAAGCGATACTGGTTTGCTTTTTGCTGAACTAAGATACAAGTGAATTACCTAGCAAATGACAAGTACCAGAGGTACTTTTCCTATCCAGTTTGCACCCTGCAAAGTCTGAATCCGAATACCCAACCAAAGAACAAGTTGATCCCTTAAGATACCATAATCCAAGGCTCCTAGCCAACTCTTCTAAAGACCTATTCTTCCTCTCCACTACACCATTCTGTTGAGGTGTCCTAGGGGCTGAAAACATGTGATGTATGCCATTCTCTTCACAAAAAGTATCAAAAGAATCATTTTGGAATTCACCTCCATGATCACTTTTGATGGACATAATTTTCTGACTTGTTTCATTTGAACTAATTTTGTGAACTTTTTGAAAACAGAAAAAGTGTCACTTTTATGAGTCAGAAAGTAGGTCCAAGTGAATCTAGAATAGTCATCGATTAACACAAATCCATACAAGTTACCACCAAAACTTCTCACATGGGATGGTCCAAACAAATCCATGTGGATAAATTGTAAAACCCTATTGGTTTTGACCATATCTATTGGGGGAAAAGAAGATTTAACAAGCTTGCTTTTCTCACAGGAATCACACAGCCTATCCTTAGAAAACTTTCTATTGGGAAGGCCTATGACTAACTGCTTGATAACAAGTCTATTCAAATGATCAATATGAATGTGTGCAATGCGTTTATGCGATAACCATGTTTCATCAGCATTTGATAATAAACAACAAACAGAATTAACAGGCATAGCAGTTAAATCCAACATGTAGATATTATTAACTCTATTACCAACAAGTTTTATGCTTTTATCAAGTTCATACTCAATAACGCAGGAAAGTGGAGAAAAACTAACTTGAAAGCCGTTATCACACAGTTGACTTATGCTTAGAAGGTTGTGCTTCAATCCTTCTACGTATAAGACATTTTTGATGATAACAGTTGATTCGCTGCCTATGTCACCAATTCCGCAGATCTTACCCTTATTGTTGTCACCGTATTTGAGAAATCCATCTTCTTTTAGGCTTAGGGACATGGACATAGATTTGTGCCCTGTCATGTGCTTTGAGCATCCACTATCAAGATACCATTGGTGTTTTGTGGATCTCAAGCATACTTGCAATAGGATTAGAATTTAAATTTAGGTCCCCAATACAGATTGGGTCCTGGGGGGTCAATTTTAACATCTTGTGTCTTAATCTTCCAAATCTGTTTACATCCTCTATTGGCAAGTCTTTTAAATTTGCAATTGTAAACAAAATGTCCTTTTCTACAACAGAAATGACAAGTGACAGTAGAGGTTGCAGACTGTTTCGGTTTGACAAAGACATTATGCATGTGACTAGACTTAGCAAATTTCTGGTGATGTTTAACATTACCATAACCTATGCCATGTTTAGTCATATTCTGATTTGCATGCATTTTGCTATTAAAACCAAGTCCACATTTTATATTGACACTTCTCTGGTTGCTAAGAATATCATTCAGTTTATCCTTGCTACTAGAGAGTTTCAATAAATCAGACTTCAATAATGCAACAGAATTCTCAAGATCAATGCATTTGGCAGATTTATCATGTGAGTCCTTTTTCAATTGTTCACATAAGTCCTCAATCTTTTTATAATCAGTTTTCATTTGATCATGCAATTTACATTGTTGTTCAAGCATTTTCTTAGTGCTAACTAACTGCTTAACAGATTTAACATATTCAGCATGCAGTTCGTTAAATGCATCTTGCAGTTCATCAAAAGAAGGATTATATTGAGAGCTTACCTCACTTTTTGATTCAGAATCCGTTTTAGCCATGAGACACATATTTGCTTCTTCAGTTTCGGAAGATGTGGACGATTTTTCGTTGTCATTCCACGCAATATATGCTTTTCTGTTTTTCTGAGCTGGTTCCTTGCCTTTAGTTTTGGAATTTCTGTTTTTGTTCTGCAGCTTGTAACAATCAGCTTTTATATGACCAAGTTTGCCACATTCGTAGCATGTGACTATTTTACCGTCATTGTTTTTCGAGCTGGATTATTTTCTGAATTTACTGTCTTTCTTTTTCAAAAATTTCTTAAATCTCTTGACAAGTAACCCCAGTTCAGGTTCCTCATCATCCTCACTGCTTGATTCATCTGAGCTGGTCTCATGTTCAGATTTAGACTGATGTGTTTGGGTTTTTAACGACAATCCTTTACGTTTTCTGTCTACTTGCTCAGCTTCATTGAGTCAATGTAGTTTCATCTCATGCTCTCTCAGTTTTCCAAACAATGTAGCTATTGTCATGCTTCCTAGATCCTTAGATTCTGCAATGGCAGTGATTTTTGGCTGCCATTCCCTAGTCAAACACCTCATCATCTTGCTAATTTGCTGATCATTATCAATCTCTTTGCTTAAGGCATTTAGGTTGTTGACTATGTGCGTGAATCGGGTCTGCATGTCGTTTATTGATTCTTCTTTCTTCATGCTAAACTATTCGTACTCGTGCATGAGAGTATTTATCCAAGCTCTCTTTACGTATGTGGTTCCTTCATGCGTTTGCTGAAGTGTATCCCACATTTGTTTTGTTGTTTTGCAATTTGAGATTCTAAAGAATTCATCATGACTCAAGGCTGCAGTTATGATGTTTTTGGCTTTGGATTTGTACCCAACCTTCTTTTTGTCTTCCTCAGACCAGTCACTTTTTGGCTTTAGGATTGCTGATCCACCTGTACCTGCTATGGTTGGCACAAAAGGTCCATTTTCTATTGCATCTAAAATGTCAATACTACTAGCTTCAAGAAAAATTAACATGCGTTGTTTCCAATACATGTATGCGGCCCCGTTAAAGGCGGGAGGCCTAGCTAATGATGCACCCTTTCCTAGGAAATCAGAGGTCATGATTTTTTATGAGAGTTACTCTAACAAAAATAGGCTTTGATACCAATTGATGGTATAAGTAACTTCTGTTTGATGAAAAATATACGGAAGAATGCCTATTCTAAGAGATATGCACAGCAGTTTAACAAATTGTAAATTTATTAAACACAACATTAAACAAGGTCCCTAATATACAATTCTAATGAATGCAAAAATATATGGATCATGGTATATATGGAGAAATGCATCAGAGACAATTATTCAAGATATTGATTTTCATGCAATCATGTTAAGACAATCAATCATGTAAATTCACTTAACATAGAATCTTTAACATGCTTTCAATCAATATCAAAAACGTAATAATTGCAGAAATTTAAACGAGATAAGGGAAAGAAAAGTGTACGCGGATATTTATACTGGTTCAGCCGTCCCGTGACGACTTACATCCAGTCTCAAGATCCAAAAGGATCTTAGCCTTTCTTATAGAACTTCTTAGAATCAGTTTACAGATTATACACAGTGCCTTACACCAATCTTAAACTATTCTACTTGTTATATCTTTCCCTCCCTGAATTCCCAAGTTTAAGTCCCATAAACTTGACCAAGAATTCAGTCAAGCGTCTTCTTGTTGACTACCTTCAACCTCGAAGAACACCACCAGTTACAACTGGATTTTCTCAAAGTAATTTGGTTACAGAAAATGGTTTACAGAAATTGAAACATATCAATTTTACAAAGTTCTTGATCTTTCTTCTTCTCAAAGCAATCTTTCTCAATTCAGTCTTTTTCCATCCTTGTTGATCACAAAGTGTATATTGTTCATGGCCGAAAAGGATATTCAAAGTAATATCAGTTGAGAAAGAATTAGTGGTGTATGATTGCACAATGATATTATCAAGTTGTTGAAGTTATGATTATTATGAGAAGAAGTGAATGAAAGTAGTTTATATAGTTTTAGGAAAAACAACATATGAATCGATTTACCCAATCAATTCATTAAAGTCATATAGCATGCTAATCGATTGCTCCAATCGATTTCTCGAATCTTGTTTTTCTTGAATATTGAAACTGCACACACTAATCGATTTACCCAATCGATTATTTTAAAGAGTTCTTCAGACTTTGATGAATGTATATAATTGAATCGATTGTCATAATCGACTTGAAGTGTTTTGTTCAAACAACGAGATCAAAACAATCGATGTACTTAATCGATTCAACCATTCAGTCATCTCTGTTTCTAAAACATTTTGTACCAATCGATTTGGTCAATCGATTGTGGACTTTAAGTCTGAAGCACCTTTCACCAGTTGGTTCATTCAATCGATTTACCAAGTCGATTGATCCCAACATTTGTATCAAAGGAAGTATATAAGTCGATTGTGCTAATCGACTGTGTATGTTCCAAACCAAAGTTATTTTGAAACTTGTTTTAGTGAATCTATTTGCCTAATCGATTTAGTAAACAATGGTTTGGCTCTGGGACATTTACAATCGATTGTGTCAATCGATGTAGACAAAACAACATAAAGAAGTGATTGGTTTAATCGATTTGCCAAATCGATTGCCTGCAAAACATGCCACTGACTTGCACATTTTAATTTCAGTAAGTGTACCAATCGATTTGTCTAATCGATGTAAACAATCAGTTCAGTCTTGGTGATTTAAGCAATCGATTTGCCTAATCGATTTGTGGCAAACTGGCTCTCTGACTTGCACAATTTATTTTCTAATAAGTGTACCAATCGATTTGTCTAATCGATTGATAGCCTGTTTGATTTTTCAAAGTTGTGCAAATCGATTGGTTAATCCCAGACTTCATAAAATCATTCAACCCTGTTACAGAATCGATTTTACTAATCGATTTGCTCATGGATCTTCAAGCTTTTGTTGATTTCTTGAGTTCCAAGCAATTGTCTCAAGTATGTAGGATTGAATTGTTGTTCCTGAAATTTTTCTCAGTTTACAATGTTAGATTTATTTCAAGCTGTATGTTTGTCAATAACATCAAAAACGAACATATGTCTAACACTAACTTGGTCTCGATAGTCCAAATTATTTTGAGACATAAGAAGCTAACTACCTTAACATAGAATTCAAATTTTTAATTTCACAATTCAAGTTAATTTTTAACTACCTAAACATAGAAGCTAATTTACAATATCAAACTATTTGCGGGTTTGATTTTTTTTTTTAATTCAAGTTACTAACACCTTTAATTTCATCATTAACAAATCACCTAAGTAAAAATAAACTTTCATTTTACTCTCTTAACTTAGGGTTTTTTTTATTTTTTATTTAAAAAAAAGTAGTTGAAAATGTTTTTTTTTCTAAATTCCTAAACACTAACGACCATAGTAGTGGTAAACAAGGAATATGGAAGCTCAAAACATTAAAAAAAAATTAACAAATTCCTCATATATAGACATGGTTACAGGTTTTAGATAAAAGAAAAGACAAATGGCTATCTTAACTAGTGATACTTAGTTCTTTACAATCCTCTCAAATAGTGGAACAATTTTGTAGTTGGAGGTTTTGTGATTAGAGACCTCTAAGTTGTTAAAAAATGAAGAAAGATTTTAAGATTTTGAGAGAAAATGAAAGAGGAAAAAGAAGATGCAATTTTGTTTGAAAGAAAAAAAAAAGAAAAAAAGAAGTGCTAGTGATAAGAAAATGATGATGATTGTTAGTCATCTAATTAAGGGGGGAAATAATTAATTAATTTATTTATTTTAATTCTCTCACTAACATATGATGAGTGTTCATCAACTCTTGTTTTTTAAGTACTTTATTAACAACTTTTTATTTAAGTCCAATCTTTGTAGTAAGCTTTATAGTTATTTGATTAAGAAATGAATATCGAATTGTCTTAGATTATTTTTGAATGTGTTATATTAACTCTTTCCAACAAAATAAATTCTCGAAATTTTCTCCTTTTGTTGCGAAGTTACAAGTCATTTGCATTAAAGAATAGACACTCGAGAAGTTATAGAGGGTTAGAGCTGAAAAAAGGTGATCTCTTATGCACAAAATTGTTTTTTGATTGATGCCAGAGTGCAATAGGAAGGGTCAGGTCGTATTGCACTAGTGAATGAGTTGCAGTGCACATTGTGGCACAGTTCATTGTCTTTGGGCGTAATAGAGGAGTATCATAGTGTATTGTGCAGCCTGTTGCACCATAATAAAAAAATTTGGAAGCGCAATGCGTTGGTGTGCGTTCCTAGATTTTTATTTAAATAAAAAAGCAGAATTTTGTTAGGGTCAAATTTTTGGATGCAAAAAAGAGGCTCCTACATCTAAGAAGAGATCTAGTGGAGTCATTATGTACAATTTCCTTTTCTCTATGTATCTTTTATCAAACAATATGAGTAGCTAATTTATATATAATAAATTAACTTTTCAAAAACTATTATTGTTTATATTTTATTTTAGAAAAAATATTATTGATATTATATTGATTATATTTTATATTATATTGTACCAAGTGCTAAATTAATATGTTTTCTTTCAACTAATGGCAACAAAGAGGTATATATGGAGGATGAAGAAAGAGGTGGACGTGTTGATAACGAAAATGATCAATGATGAGAAACAATGATGAGAAACCAAACGATCTATTACAAAAAATAATAGAAAGTTCGAAAAGAGATACAACTTTAAATGAAAAGGGTTTTTTCAAAACAAAGTATGACATGAACCAATTGACTATAGATCTTTGCAAAAATATATACTTTGCTGGCTCTGAGTCTACCGCTCTTGCAACTACTTGGGCATTGTGGCTCATTGCATCATATCCTGAATGGCAACAACGTCTGCGATCTGAGATTTTGGAAGCATTTGATTACAAGTTGCCTCATTCTTTCTGTGAGGATGGCAAACTTCAAAAACTGAAATTGGTTAGTAAATCACTTCACAATGTTTCTTCTTCAACTAATGTTTATGAGTGGACAACTTTAGTCATCTTATACAAATTGTTGTTGTGTAGCTAACAATGGTGATTCAAGAGAGTTTTCGTCTTTTGGTACCTAAAGGCATGTACTTGTGGATGCTTGTGCCAGCACTTCATCGCGACACAAATAATTGGGGACCAGATGCTGCAGAATTCTCAAGCCAGAAATATTTGCAAATGGTCTTAGTAAAAGGTGTAAATATCCTCAAGCTTATATTCCATTCAGATTTGGGAACCACAATTGCTTAGGCCAAAACTTTACCATGACAGAAATTAAGATTGTGCTTAGTCTTCTCCTTTATCATTTCTCCTTTATAATTTGTTGTTAATTCCAAAGTATGGTATAAGGCTTCTTGTTACTAGGTTGAACCACACAAATAAATGTGTGCATGTAATGTAGTAGAAGACTGTATTTGTGAACGGAAGGAAGTCTTGATGTTTTTATTATTTTGAGAACTCCCTTGGACTATGGTATACTCTCTAATTTTAGTGTATGAGAAAAATTAGGAGATTAAATTTATTTTCTATAAAGTAATTATTTAATAGTTTAATATATATGAAATTTTAATTTATATGTACCGACAATATATAGTATTTTACACTGTCATCTAATGAAAATAATGTATTTTAACATAGTCATCTAAATAAAACCACTTTTAATTAGTGATTTCATGTTACATATTTAAAAAAAAAATTGTAATATAATAAATAAAAAGTTAGTGTGTTAAGTTGATGTATCAAAAATTAGTAATGTTTAATTACATTTAAAAAACATACTTTACAACTCAATTTCATGAATTGTTTAATTAAATTACAGCAACAATATTTGAATTATAAAATTTCCCCTAATACATCAGGTTACATCTAATAAAAATAAAACATTAAGTCCATAACAAGGCTTGCAGATCATCCTTTGGTACTGGGAGTAAACGTTAGTTACCTTTAGATGCTAATGTATATAAAAGTAAAAGAGAAGAGATAAAATCTCAATGAGTTCTGAAAATAAAAGGAAGGGTTGTTTAAAAATATTTCTTTCATAATATGCATAAAAACATAAAATTATGATGCGTTTCATGATGAAGCTCTTAACTTCAATTTTTAATAAAAATATCAACTGAAATCATTCTTTCATTATGATTCTGAAAAAACTATACATGACCTCAAATAATTTCATTGAACAAGGAAAAGTCGTTCAATCTCTTGATGTGGGTCACCAAGAAAATCGAGTCTTGATTGGTAAAGGTGGTCTAGCCAAACTCCAACCAGTGTCCTAATTTTTCTCTTCTACCTATTGTATTATCCTTGGAACAAAACTGAATGTCCCGTCGTGAATAAGGACATACATGATCTGATATATTATGTATGCAATGCCTTGATAATATTATGTTTGCAATGGATCATTACTCCATAAAACTTATAATAACTTAACAATATATTGTAAATCAAGTGAGAATTAAATCATGAGTCTCTGATCATAGTGGGAACTAGCGGCAAACTTAGCCAGAGGCAGAACTCCTGACCAGAGGTAGTGCATTTTGGAGTAATTAATCAGAGACAACATGACAAGAGACAAACTCTGATTAGAGGCGAAATCTAACTAGAGGTAGCATGACCAAGAGTATATAGGTCAAAGGCAGAAAAATCAGAGTTAGAGGATATGTGACCAAAGATACATTGACAGGATACATCTCTAGAGGCATAAGTAGAGGATACGTGTCCAAAAGAAAAATCAGAGGATACATGTCTAGAGGTAGAATTAGAGGATGTGTAGATCAGAGGCAGCATGATCATAGGATATGTGGATTAAAGGTACCATGATTAGAGGATACGTGAATTAGAGGCAACATGGTTAGAAGAAAGACAAAAGGTAAAAAACAAATAAAAAATAGAAGAAGAAAATAAAAAACAAAGTAGAAGAAGAAAAACCAGAGGTAAAGTAGAAGAGTATTATTAGAGGCAAAATAGAAGCATTTCACCATAGACAAAAATAAAAGTAATTTACTAGAGACAAAATACAAGAATCCATAAAACTGCTAACAAAGGGAAAAACAAAAGGAAAAACTAGAGGCATAAGTACTAATAGTTGAGAAATAACATCAGAGGAAACATGCCCAGAAATGTAAGTTAATCATTAGAGGTAGCAAAATAGCAAATAATTATCAGGAGTAAAAATACTTAGGTTTTTTAAACAACAACCAGAGGCAAAAACTCTAAAGTTACAGAATGACACAAAGAGGAAAAACTACAGAAACATGGGTGAAAAAGCCTCCAAGGCACGCACATTTCCCTTAATGACATGATTCACACATCAAACAACAATTCTTTACTCAAATTTTTGAGAGTTCCTAAATTTCAAGCGAAACAATCATACAAAGATCAAACAAACAACATGCATAACAGTTTAAAATCATTTTGGTGCAGTTTCAAAACATCTATATGCTAAAAATTATATTTTTCTCACGTTATAAGTTCTTCTAACACGTAATACCCCCAAAACAGTTTCTACAAAAAATAAAGAATTTTAGTTAATAAACTCCTAAAACCCTCGTGCTAAAAGGAGTTAATATAACATAAGTCACAATTTTCCAAGAAGGGATTCTTATACTTCGAACTAGTTGTGGGATTTTCTTTCTTTGTCACCTCTTAGTTGTTTTTGCCTTTATACTCTAGTTCAAATTTAGAGGTCCTCCATATGTAGCTTCATATCTTTTTTTAGTGTTACTTTGACTGATTAATAGATCTTTAGAGAATTTTAGACAACTTTTATCTTTGAGGAATTTTGGAAAGAAGAAGAAAATTAATGAAAGAAGAAAATTGTTGGTGGAATAGAGGGTGCATCTCGTGTTAAATGGAGTGTCTTATTTTATAAAAAAAACTATGAAGTACAAACACTTCCGGAACCTCAATTAAAGTAAATGATAAAGTTGTTTGAAATCTTTTAAATTTTAAAAGGAAATCAAATCGTTAAAATCAAATTCCAATATTTAATTTTGAATATTTAATCTGCTTTGGGTTTAATTTAACTTACATTGCCATGACATTTTCCTATTTGGAACATCTAATACCACACATTCTATGATCCGATACTCGGATCCACTCCCGATCTCCACCAAGTCGAACCAGACTCTAATACCACTAGTTGAAATTATCTTACTAATTCATCAATCAAAACAAATATAATTATGCTTTAGTGAGAAACCAAATAAGCATATGAACAGAAAAAACAAAAATAAATTTTGATAATCTTAGTATCTATATATAGCATGTTGATTTATCAAAGATATTAGAAATACCTAAATTTATGTGTTGATAGTCTTTCAACGGTGATGCTCTAAGTATCTTGAAAAGAGAGACAAATGACAAACACTCGTTGGTTTATGGTTCTTCCTCAATCTAC
The DNA here is from genome assembly GCA_037974775.1 of Cicer pinnatifidum. Lineage (NCBI taxonomy): Eukaryota > Viridiplantae > Streptophyta > Magnoliopsida > Fabales > Fabaceae > Cicer > Cicer pinnatifidum. The sequence goes on along the minus strand of JBBPBR010000001.1, from coordinate 37,945,147 downwards.
ACTTTGTATGTCCTATGCACTCTTCAAATGGAGTGAATGAGGAAATATGTCATATGTCATGTATATTGGAGATCATAGCCTATATATAGTTTGATGACTAATTATGGTTTGTATTATTCTTAAATGATCCGTCAGACATCCACTCATATTTGAGCTTATATCACTTAATTAATTATTTTAATTAGAAATCTAATAAATTTTATTATTTAATTTGATCACTAATCAATTAAGCATCGTAATTGATAGATAGTTAATATAATTAAATAAAGATATGTGCTCACATAATACAAATATTGCCGATAACAAAGGAAGTGTTAATATTGTTGAGGATCAAACATGAAGAGGAAGGAAAAAATTGTGTGATTAATTGAAAGACTATCATAAAGTGACAAGTCTTCTTGTAATGTCATGGTTTAATACAAATAAACCATAAACAACTGGTCCTATTGACAGTGTTGCATAAACCATAAGACCTATGATCGAGATCTCTTCAAATAGTTCAACAAAGTTGGTATTTTCATAGTCAGAATTTAGAATGGAGCAGACATTACAATAGAAGAAATTGGAACAAGGCAAATTTAAAACTGTTGGAAAATAATTATATTATTGTGTGAATTTAATAATTTATTGAAGTCCCACATTGGAAAGAAATATTTTTTATAAATTTAAGTGGAAAGAAACTTGTTAAGTCCCACATTGGAAAGAAATAATTTTGAAATCCCACATTGTAAAACTCTAGTATTTTGAGTAGTTTCAAATCTATACATACTAAAGTCCCACATTGCTTAGAAAACAAATGTGAGTTTCCTTCCATCACTATATAATGAGCTTCAAACTATTGTGAGAAGTACACAAAAGTTGGATGTTTTTCCCAACTTTCTCTTTTCTCCCTCTTATATTCTGCTCGCCAAATTTCGAGCCACTTCTCCCCTTTCTTTCTGTCCCTTTCGGTTTAGAGCGGTAATTATACCGTAGTCCCTTCGGTTTTTAGAGCGGTTATTATACCGTAGTCCCTTCGGTTTTTAGAGCGGTTATTATATCGCAGTTCCTTCGGTTTTTAGAGCGGTCATTATGTTGCAGTCCCTTCCGGTTTTTAGAGCGGTCGCTATGCCGTAGTCCTTTTGTTTTTTTTTTGAGCGGTCGTTATGCCGTAGTTATGAGTGGTCGTAGTACCATATTGAGAATGACTTTAATCGTCATATTGAGAATGACTTTAATCGTCATATTGAGAGTGACTTTAACCGTCATATGGCTTTAATTGTCACATTGAGGGTGTAATTCTAGAACGGTTTTCTACAGTGCAGTAGAACTCCAATACAGTGATCTGGGCTGTTTTATCCTGGGGACTTCGTGGTTGATAGTCTGCCTTGCACAATTTGGGCAGTGCCGCGAAACGTCTTAAAGAGAGCGACCTAGTCCGCGACTCAACCCAGTAATATCTTCGGTGGCATAAATTGTGAATTTTGAAATAGTTTTTGAAACTCAAAATCCAACAAAAACTAATTTAAAACTATTTTCCAATTTAAAACTAATTTCCAATAATTTATATGTCTTGATATTGACAAAAATCTTTTTTAAATGTTGCTCAGTTTTTGGAGAAACACTGCAATGTATTATTTGAACATAAAAATTGCATGATTAAAGATCTAAACAACAAATAGTTATCACAATTCAACTAAAAGTTGGAACTATTTTTTAGATTTAATAAAGATTGAGAATATTTTTGATGAAGAAGAGGAAAAAAGGATCTAAATTCAAAGAAGACAATGAAGATACTTGTATTTTGAAGAGATTTCATGTTAAAGAGGAACGTGAAAATATAGGTGAAGAATGAAAAATTAAAAACAACCGTAAATTTGGACTCATCAAAGAATGACATATAAGGTTAGTAGAAAAGATGTATAAAAAGTTTGAGGATCTGAATCAAATAATTCAATGTGAGTTAGACCAAAAATGTTACGAAAAAAAGTGTATAAAAAGATTGAGGATATGGTTACTATAAAAAGTTCTTGATGATAAAGGTTACTATAAAAAATGTATCAAAAGTTTGAAGATCTAAATCAAACAATTCAATGTGAATTTATTTACACAAACTAAAAGAATTAATAATTATCTTATT
>JBBPBR010000001.1:37930757-37942368 GCA_037974775.1 Cicer pinnatifidum | reverse complement strand
ATCATGTTAATATAAACCAATTTTATATATATATATATATATATTTAAGAATATGTAGGAAATATATCACAACCAAAAATGTTACTAGATGGATAAGGTTACTAGAAAAAAGTGTATAAAAAGCTTCAGAATCTGAATCATATAATTCAACGTGAGTGAGACCAAAAATGTTATTAGAAATAGTGTATATAAAGCTTGAGGATAATAAGGTTACTAGAAAAAGTGTATAAAAAACTTGAGAATCTGAATCAAACAATGTGAGTTTTTTTATATCAATCAAAAAGAATTAATAGTTATCTTATTTGAATGAAATTATTTATTTTTATGATATTATATTCTTGATTGTTTAGAAACTTATATTACTTAGACACAAAAGTGGTAGTTTTGAAAGAAAAACATAAGCAGAACTACATTTATTCTATTTGTTATGCAATTTTATATTTATTTACATAAATTTAAAGAATTACACTACGCCAAAAATGACATTTTATAGCGCGTCTTTTATAGCGTTTATTAAATAAAGCGCCGTTGTATGATATTTTAAAAATAACGGAGGATACAACAGCGCTTTTTTCACAAGCGCTGTAAAAAAAGCGCTGTAAAAGGTTTTTTGGAAAGGACCTATTAGAGCGCTTTTCAGAAAAGCGCTGTAAAAGGCTTTAAAAAAAAATAAGAATGCCTTTTACAGCGCTTTTTTCACAAGCGCTGTAAAAAAAGCGCTGTAAAAGGCTTTTTGAAAATGACCTATTAGAGCGCTTTCTGAAAAAGCGCTGTAAAAGGCTTTTTGGAAAGGACCTATTAGAGCGCTTTTTGAAAAAGCGCTGTAAAAGGCTTTTAAAAAAAAATAAGAAGGCCTTTTACAGCGCTTTTTTCACAAGCGCTGTAAAAAAAGCGCTGTAAAAGGCTTTTTAGAAAGGACCTATTAGAGCGCTTTTTGGAAAAGCGCTGTAAAAGGCTTTTAAAAAAAAATAAGAAGGTCTTTTACAGCGTTTTTTTCACAAGCGCTGTAAAAAAAGCGCTGTAAAAGGCTTTTTGAAAAGGACATATTAGAGCGCTTTTTGGAAAAGCGCTGTAAAAAAAGCGCTGTAAAAGGTAAATCGTTTCATTTTCATCTTTATTACATAAACTTCACTACGTTTCAGTGTCTTTCTCCCCTTCATTATCCTTCTCATTGCGAACCCTATTGTCCCTACGAACAATATTGTTAGCCATCTTCATTATAAATCATCTCCATATTTGTTACTATCCCTACGAACATTATTACGTACTCTTCTCATTGCGAACCCTACTCTGTCCTACGAACCGTTCGTATTTCTGCGCATTCTCGTCGTTCCTTCTTAAACGAAACTGTAACTCTATGAACCCTACATATTTCTTCGCACTCTTCAGGTATTGTATTCATTTATTTCTTGCATACATATATATAATGTGTTTGTTAATACTAATAATCACATTTATTTGATAGTGCTTTACAAGTTTTCCGAGCTCAAATGGGTGCTACAGTGTCGAAGCAAAAATCAAATAAATCACATGGATTCCAATAAAGGTTTGAAATATATTGCCTTTAAAATTTCATTAACAATCAATGCACAAATATTTATTGACTTATATGTTTTATTTTATAGTGCTCTCATCAAACTAACAACATGGACTGCTGATATTGTATATTGCGATTTATGAAGGAGATTGTTGATATAAACCCAGAAAGAGATCTAATTGAAATAAAGGAATGCGCCTATTACAACGCTTTTTTTAAAAAGCGCTGTAAAACTAATACAACAAGCAGCGCGTTTTTAGAAGAGATTTACAGCGCTTTTTTTATTTTAAAGAGCGCTGTTGTATCCTTTTACAGCGCTGGATACTACAGCGCTTAATTTTTTGAAAAAGCGCTGTAAAAGGCTTAAAAAAAGCGCTGTAAAAGGCAATTTTTGGCGTAGTGTTAATATTTATTTTAACGAAATTATTCATTTTTATCTTATTACATTCTTGATTTATTGGACGTACTACAATGATTTTGAACCAAAATAGATTAGAATAAACTTAGTAAAGATCAAAATGCGTAAAATATAAATCCATTTAAACTTTTACACTTATTGGACGAACTACAATGATTTAAAACCAAAATGGACTAGATTAAACCTAGTTACTACCAAAATAATGTGAAATATTAATCCATTAAGACTTTTCCTCTTATTGGGTAAACTACATTGATTTAGAACCAAAATGGATTAGGTTAAAACTAAAACCTAAACTTTAACCCTAATGCCTAAACCCTAATCCCTAAACCTTAAATGTAGTAAAGACCAAAATGGCCTAAAATTTTAATCCATTAAGACTTTTGCACTTATTGGACGAATTACAATGATTCAAAACAAAAATGGACTAGATTAAACCTAGTTAATACCAAAATGACGTAAAATGTAATCCATTAATACTTTTCAACATTTTGGTCGAACTACATTGAGTTAGAACCAAAATGGACTAGGTTAAAGATAGTAAAACCCAATATGACCTAAAATATGAATTCATTAAGACTTTTGCACTTATTGGACGAACTACAATGATTTAGAACCAAAATGGACTGCAATAAACCTAATAATGACCAAAATGACATAAATTATTAGTCCATTAAGACTTTTGCACTTATTGGATGAATTACACTTTTGCACTTATTAGTCCCCATATGGGTGTTTCATTGAACAATCCGTAAACTATAACATCAGTTTCGTGTCTTTGACTCTTCCAACGCCTAACCTTTTGTATATGGAAAGGGGCATAAGACTTACACTAGCCCCAAGATCACACAGGGATTTCCCAAAAGTTCTACCCCCAATAGCGCAAGAAATAGAGAAGCTTTCAGGATCCTTGAGCTTAGGTGGCAACTTCCAATGTAGAGTAGGGATTGTTCTGCTTCCCGTTATTACCCACAAAATTAACCTCTTCTAGTTCTTCTATATCATTTTCATCGAGTGCTTCACAAGCTCCATTTTTATGTGCTCCCCCACAAAAGTTACAACTAGTATGTTTCAATAATTTGACAGGGGCCACTTGGGATTGTACATTTAGGGCTTTCATCCCCTTCTTTATCTCAGCAGCGATAACATCTTCTATATGTTTTGAGAGCAACCTAGCTGGAGCCAACCCAACATCCATAACATTCAATTCCAATATACCATATGTTGACCCACCACATCTGTCATACAACATCATTTGTTCATTTGATGCCATGATCTCAATAATTTTGTGTGCTTCTAATGCGGTCTTGTAATTCAAAGAACCCCATGGTGTAGCATCCAACATAATTCTAGTGCTAGGCCTCAAACCATTACAAAATATTTGCATCTGGGAAGTGTCGTCATAAGCATGATTAGAACATCTTGCTAGCAAACTTTTGAACCTCCTTTAAGTGTCACAAAGAGATTCTCCCTCTTTCTATTTGTAACTAGAAATCTCTTGCCTTCTTCAGAGCAACCATCCACTTTCACTGTTTCACATAATTCAAAGAAGTTCGTGAGGTGTCTATTGGCGTCTTCGTTATGTTTACCAGAAAAATGAATCTCCTTCAACTCTCGGAATAGAGCGGGACTCACTTCAAACTTGTTAACTGTAAACGGTGTGTTATGGATGGCCAACCGAGCACGATTTCTATTTCAATTCTCAAACTCTCTGAGGGAACGTTCAGGTGGTGGTGGATCGACCATTTCCACAATTATGAAGAAACCCCCCAAATCCTCTTCTTCCACTACTAATTGACTTTCCCTCTGTCTCCTTTCTTGAACCTCTTTTCGATTTGCTTTAGCAGTTTTTTCAATTTTTGGATCAAAGAAAAGTTCAGCTGAGGACTGGCCTTGCATACAAGGTTAGACAAATTGTGAATAATGAAAAATTTTAAAATAAAGAAAAATAAATAAAAGTAATAGTTAAAAAGTTTTAAAAACATATTTTTTTTTTCAAAATTAAAAATAAAGTAAAAAGCAAAAATTTTATTGCAGAGCAAAAAATTTTAATTAAGTTAATAAATTATAACTCAATAGTGATATGGCAATCTTTGGCAACGACGCCAAAAAATTGATAGCGTTTCAGCAAGTGTACTTAATCGTTGCAAGTAATAATATAAAAGTTGTATCGAGTGTCGAACTCAAGGATTGGGTTTTACTATTGAATTATTTTTAATTACTACAATTGAACAAAAAGTTCCCAAATTGATTGAAATAATATTTAAAATTAACAACAGTAATAAAATTGATCCTTTATAATGAGAAAAATGTTAGGGATGAGTTTCACTTTGAATCCAACCTTGGTGTCTAATTTGATCCTAGTTACTGAATTCCTTTATTGAATTATTACCGAATTCTCTTTATTATTCTTGCCCTAATTTCTTAGTGACAAAACTTTTAATTCCAAAGTAACCCCTAATTACTTAGTATATTTATGATTATAATTAAGCATTACCGTACAGGAATTCTCTTGTTAAACTATTTCCTTTGCAACTAGTATAATTGGTTTCGTGACATGCATCTATCTCTAGACTACAAATTCATGAACTTCTCATCTCAAGCATTCGTAAAGTCCACTTCCATTTCAAAATACAAACCGTAAAACATTTTAATGCAATAAAAAACATTAAGCACAATGATGAGAAAAATAAAGGTTTCATCTTGTTACACTCATCTCTAACAAATAAGGTTGAATTACTAATGCAGAGATACAAAAGATAGGGATTAAAGAAGAATTACAAGAATTATTCATGAATGATTCTTGATAAAACTGCTCCAATGATGTTAGAAACGACCGTCTTTGAGTTTCTCTGCTAGGGAACAAGTCTCCCAACGTCCCAATAATAAAAAAGATCCCTAAAAACTGAAGAAAAAAAATGTGTTTTTAAACATTCAGTCACATGCCACGCGCCTTTGGCACAAGTAGACAGATCTAGGATGGTCGAAATGCGCCCTAGGCGCAGGTCTATGCGCAACATTTGTTGTCTGAGTTATACTGCATTTGTCTCCTCTTTTGAGTCTGAATTAGGTTCTGGTGTCTGCTTTAAAGTTGTAGCTATGGATCTTGTCTTTCATTTTCACTTAGTTTGACTCAAATTTGACATCTAAAGCTCCAAATATGGTTGAAATACTCCACATAAGTCATGTTGATTTCTCACCAAAATTCAGCATTGCACTAAAACAAAGAAACAACACAAAACTACAAACAATCTCTACTTAATCAAGGAAATAAGAACAAAACATTTCATGTAAAGAATTAAAATCAACAAAATATATCAAATAAGCGCTCCATTCTTCATTTGATATGTAGTGTTTGTATATTTTTGGAGCTTCAACACTCAAATTTCCATCACAATCTCTTAAGTAGAAATTTGATAAATGAGTTCTAAATCCTTTGTGTATTTTCTGGCAACTCTAAGCACATAATTTTTTCGCACCTCATCAACATTATAAGTCGATTGCAAACCAAATAAAGATAGAGTTTGAGTAAAAGTATTTCAATGGAAAAAATTATAAGTAACAAAAAAGTGGAGTAAAATAGTTACTTTTATATTATTCCACAATATATCTTTAGCATCCTTCAAAGCTTTATCTATCCAATCATCAATTGTTATTGGGATATTTTGACGAACAACTGCACCAATGTAACTTACCATCATTGAAATGTTGGGCTCAATTAGCTGGCCACTTTGATTCCATCCCACCTAATAAACTCATAGAGTAAGTGCATGCTTTCAAAAAAGATAAAAATAAATAAATTCTAAACAAAGTATAGTACACCTCAAATTTAATTCCATTACTTCTTACTTTGATGACCTTTTGCATAATAGTTGTCCCACATTTAACATCGTTTTCATAACCCTTAGTATTGACAACTTCTTCATTTTGACGATCTAAATTATTATTAGAATCCATTTATCTAAACATTTCACACAGTATAATTATAAGTTCAATATAACTTCAACAAGTTCAACATGCAATAATCTAAGTAGCAGTGTAAGTTCAACATGAATTTAGTGACACCAAAAAATTAATAAATACAATATCTGACAACAACAATCATTGAGTTTAGGGTTATGACTTTGCTTAAGTGGGAACAATGAGAAGAATGCACATAAATACGTATAGAGAGGGTTTGTAGGGATAATAGTGAAAATGGTTCATATGGAGAGTGTTCGTAGGGAGCAGATGGCAATAGGGTTTGTATGGAGAGTACAAAATAAAGAGGAAAATGAGGAGGTTTCACACTATCAAGTTCGTAGGGAGAGTATGTAATGAAGAAGAAAATGAAGCAGTTTTCTTACTATCAATTTACTTAAAAGCCCTTTAAAAGACCTAACCTATTACAACGCTTCCAAAACAAGCGCTTTAAAAGACTATATAAAAAGCTTTTCAAAAGACTATATAAATGACGCTATATGAGCATTTTACAATGTTTGTGGACAAAAAGCGATGTACAATTACAAGTTTATGTTCAGTTTAGTTCAAGTTAAATATGCTAAATTACAATTTCAGTTCAATTTATGTAAAATGATAAATAATTAGTAAAATACCTTTATTTGGATTTTTTTCCAAATAATTAATTAAATACCAATATATCAGTGCTAAATTACATGATCAACTCAGATTGGGATCAGTTCAAGGAAAATGCCCAGTCAAACATAACTTTTTCAAGTTCATGTTCACTTCAAGTGCAATATAAGCAGAAAATCAAATACAGTTCAAGCTAAATACTAAAATGCTCAGTTCTAGCATGTCAAACACTTAAATTACATGAACTTAGTATAAATTACATGATGAATTCAGATTACATGGCTTATACAAAACACTTAAATATCTTAAGATTCCCTTCTTCTTTTCTTGGTGGGATTCACATTTGTTTGTCCCTTAATGATATGAAACAATGGATTAATCAAAATTCCCTCATCATGATCATCTCTAAGATATAAACCATCATCAGTTGAATCACTTTCACGTGGTTGTGATGTCGCAAAGAAAATATCATTACCAACATATTCATTGTATTGTTATCATCACTTATTTTATTGGTTGATAGGACAATCGACCATTTATCATCAATAGGATCAGTGACTTAAAACACTTGTTGAGTTTGCGACGCTAAAATAAAAGACTCATCTTTATATCCCACCCTATTAAAATCGACAAGCAAGAACTATGACTCATCTATCCGAATGTCATTATGATTATTATCAACCCACTTGAAACCATGTGTAATCTAACTCCCATATGTGCTCGATAACCCCAAAATATGATAGATTTGCATATATTGGGTTTTTTACTTTTGCACTTGAGATATGCATCACTTCATTTACGAGAGTTACTCCACTATTTTGCATAGTGGTTTGATCATCATATTCTTTGGTATAAAATGTGTAGTCGTTAATTACATAACGCTGTGTAAGAAAAGACATGTAAACTCGGACCATTTGCTTGCCATCTCAATCTCTGTGAAATTGAATTGGGGTATGTATCAAACTTTGAGGTATTGTGATTTTTTAGCCATGTTATAAAACTTCCATTGTGCTCTTGTGTTATCCAATTTTGATTCCTATTGATGTTCAAACTAGATAACTGATCCATGTGTATTATAACATATGGTTGAATCTCATCATCATTATGCAGAATATATAATTGTGTTTGCTCCCATTTTTTCCTTGATGTAGTCATTACTCTCTTTCTGATTATCCCTTCTCCTGTTATTCTTCCTATAGATTCAACATTGGACAAATATTCAGTACAAAATTCAGCAGCTTTTTTGACAATGTACCATTCAGCAATACAACCTTCTGGTCAACTTCTACTTTTTACGTTCCCTTTAATATTTTCATATATCATTCTATCAGATACATCCATCTCATATAAGTTGGCCCACAAAGCTGTGTTTCCTTAACAAGATGAACAGTAAGGCGAACCATTATATCAAAAAACGAGGGTGGGAAATACATTTCAAGCTGACACTAAGTAACAACAATTTCCCTCTGCAATGTCGATAATTTCTGAGCAACGATCACTTTATGACAAATTTCCTTGAAGAAGAAACATAATTTAGTTATGGATCGTCGAACGTTTTCAGGTAAAATGGAACATATACCAATTGGTAGCAAATATTCCATTAGAACATGACAATCATAGGTCTTCAAACCTTTTAACTTGAGGTCTTTCATACAAACTAAATTTTTAATGTTTGAAGAGTATCCTTCTAGAACTTTAACTTCATGTTGAAATTTACATAAAACAATTTGTTCCTTTCTAGATAAAGTATGAGCGGCTGCTGGAAGATATCTGCAATTTCCTTTATTTACGGGACCCAATTCATTTCTTATTCACATATCGACCAAGTACAATCTTGCATTGATGTCGTCCTTACACTTTCCTGGAACATTGAGTAACGTACCAATAACACTATCAAATATATTTTTTTCAATATGTTACATCAAGAAAATGTCTTATATACAATGAATTTCAATATGGTAATTCAAAGAAAATTGACTTTTTCTTCCACCTAGTTTTGACAATCTCTCCTGCAAAAGGTTTGCCAAATTTATTGGTCAAACCTTGTACTTTTTTAAATATTTGATATCTAGTCGGTGCTAAAGGAGCAGTATCTTCCTCCGATTTTTCATTGAATGCATTTCTCCACCCACGATACTGATGATTAAAAGGTAAAAATATACGATGTCCAAGAAATACGTTCATCTTGCAATGTTTCAACCACATCTAATTTGTACTTTCTGCACATATATATAAGACATGCACGCTGACCTTTAATGCTATATCCTCATAAATTGCCATATGTTGGAAAATCGTTAATTATGCCGAACAACATAGCCCTAAAATTGTAACATTATTTCTTATATCCATCATAAACTTCCACACCTGTCTCCCACATATTTTTTAAATCTTCAATTAAAGGGGTCAAGCATACGTTGATATCATTCTTCGGTTGTTTGGGTCCAGAAATTAATAGAGGCAACATCATAAACTTACGCTTCATACATAACCATGGAGGTAGGTTACAAATCAACAAAATCACAGGCCACATGTTGTGTGAGATGCTTTAAAGACCATGTGGATTCATTTTATTAGTAGAAAGTGCCAGTCGTAGATTTCTTGACTCTACCCCGAAATTAGGATACTCTTGCCCATTATGGAGAATCTGTAGGGTGTCAAAACTTTCAATCTCTAATTCTTTCATTTACATGCAATATCAAGTGTTTTGAATCTTCTTCACTGCGATAGATGTGCCTAAATCTTATTATTATAGGAAAATACCACACGACTTTTGCTGGAGTAGATTATTTCTTCTTATATCGAAATACATTGCATTTCAGACACACCTTTAGTAATTCATATTCGTGTCGAAACAAAATGCAATCGTTAGAACTCACATGAATCCCTTCGTAACTCATGCCAATAGAGTACAAAATTTGTTTAGCTTCGTAGGTTTGACTGGGAAGTTCATTATCATCTGGTAACATATCTTTTAAGAGTTGTGAAGCTTTTATCAGACCATTCATTAATCGCTTTCAAGTTGTACAACTTTAATATTACCGACAGTCTTATGAATTTAGTACAAGCTATATATAATGATTTCTCTGCATCACTCAACAAACTCTCAAACATTTTAGGACAATCTTGAAGATCTTCTTCAACTGCTTTTGAAATCTCCTCAACTCGGTCTTGTCCAAATGTATTTGTGTCGAAATCATTTGAACCATATGTCGAACCATTCTCAAAATTAGTGTTCCTTTTTTTTTTCTCACCATGTCTTATCCAACATGTATAGCTTTGATCAATTCCATGCCATACTAAATGTTATTCCAATTGATCTAATTTAACGTGTTTTCCAAAACAACATTTTAAACAAGGACAAATGATTTGATTTTGGTCTTTTGCATTCTTCACTGTAAACTCAACAAACTCCTTCACTCTATTTTCATACTATTTTGACAATCGATTGACAAACATCCATTTTCGGTCCATTTTATATGACCTATATGAATGCAGCCTTACACAAATGATAAGCTACTGATAACATTATAGCAATCTATAATATATATAGTCTAATATTGGAAAATGGACACTAAGGTCTGATTTCAAAACAGAACAGATCGAACAGATTTCAAATAAGAACAGATTTTATATGATTTATCAGGTAACTATTTATTTGATTTATCAAGTAACAATATATATGATTTATCAAGGTTATGCCATCTACTATCAGGTAACATTTTATATGGTTTATCAGATAACAATTTACACTACTAAAAAAACACATATTTGTGGCCAACTTTATAAATATTTTGTGGCCGAATAAAACCCTCACAAATTTGTGACCGAAAAAGCCCTCACAAAGGCTAAAATTGAAATTGGTCATTTTTTGTGGCTAAAAAACCCTCACAAATTTTTAAATATTTAACTGGATTTTGTGGCTGCCTAAGCCCTCACAAAATCACAACATTTTGATTTTGTGAGGGCTTAGGCAGCCACAAAATCCAGTTAAATATTTATGGATTTTGTGAGGGCTTTTACAGCCACAAAGGATGACTTTTGTGAGGGCCAAATCTGTCACAAAGGATTGACAAGACCAGTGCGTTTGTGGCTGCATAGGCCGTCACAAAGGATTGGGCACGTGGCGTTTGTGGCTGCAAAGGCCGCCACAAAATACGCCCAAATCCAGCTGGATTTTCTGGCCGCTTAGGCCGTCACAAGTGTTTTGACAGTTACCTTTACTGGCGGCAAAGGCCGCCACAAATATCAATCTAGCCGTTGCCTTTTCTAACGGCCAGGCCCCCACAAAAGTGAAGTAGCCGTTGGCATTGTGGCTGCTTTGGCCGCCACAAATGCCCAAGGCCAATCCTATATATATTTCTCACCCTCCTACTTCATTTTTTCACATCCAACTTCTCTCTAAAACCTCATTCTCACTATTCTCTCCTCCTTCTCTCTACACAAAATTACTCTACATTTAAAATTTGGTAAGTATATAAATTATATTATATATGTAATTTTTTAATTTTATTTTTTAATTTGATATAACTAATTAATGTTATTGATTTTTATTTTTGTAGTGCTTGCTAATTATTTCGAAGACTTCCAAGCATCGTACGTGAGTGAAAGCTTGAAGTCAGTCGTTACTCGGCATCAAGTTAGTATTTTATATATTTTAAATTTAGATTAGTAAATATATATATATATATATATATATATATATATATTAGTTTTTAAAATATAGATTAGTAATATATATATTTAGATTATCTTTATAAATTTATTTGTAAAAAAAATAGGAATGATGTTGGTCTTAATATATTGGTTTTAATATATTTAGATTAGTTTTAAAGTTTCAAACTACGGTTAAAATATATTGGTTTTAATATAATTATTATTTAAAAAAACATTATTAAAATTGATGATATGATTATTTTTTGTTATAAATAAGTCTTGATTATTAGTCTTGATTTTTTAAAAAAAACATCATAATTGACATATATATTTGTATAATGATATAGTCTTGATTAATAATTTATTATATTGTTTTCAAATTAATTAATATATAATCCCCTAATTGACATATATATCAAAGTTATTGA
>JBBPBR010000001.1:37913041-37930320 GCA_037974775.1 Cicer pinnatifidum | reverse complement strand
ATATATATATATATATATATATATATATATATATATATATATATATATATATATATATATATATATAAAGCAACTATGGATTTAGACCGTAGTTGGATGTACAATAGGAATTTTCCTGGAAGAAAGGGTCTTAAAAAACATTTTGCTAACAAGGTCGAAGACTTTCTCAATTTTGCGAGAGTGCAAAAAATTGTCCAAGATGAAGGGGGAATGAGATGTCCATGTTGTTTATGTCGATGTAGATGGTTTAAAAATGAAGATGAAATAAGAGTGCATTTGTATGCAGATGGATTTGTGCCTAACTACTGGATTTGGACTAATCATGGAGAAGAGTCTCCGGTCGCGCCTAATACTAGTACATCTTTGGAGAATTATAACATAGGTCGTTCAAGTAGTAGTACTAACATGTTAGGTATAGATTATTATAACTATCAACACTTTGAGGCGGTGAATGATATGATATCGGATGCTATTGGGGTTAATTTGTCATTCAATGAAGATCAATATGATGATACTGATGGACTTCCCAATGAAGAAGCTTAGAGATTTTATGGTCTTTTGAAAGAGACAAATAAACCATTGTTTGAAGCTTCTTCAAACTCAAAGTTATCAATGTGTATTAGACTGTTAGGTCTAAAGTCTCAATTTCATGTTCCAGATTTAGCTTTGGATTTGATGACTAAAATGATGCTAGACGCAACACCTGTTAGAGATGGTTTGTCGCAAAGTTATTACGATGCGAAACGGTTAGTGTCAAAGTTAGGATTAGGTGTCAAGAGGATTGATTGTTGTGTTAAAGGTTGCATGTTGTATTATGACAATGAATTTGGTATGAATGATGCAAACTTAGTTGAATGCAAGTTTTGTCAAGAACCAAGGTATCACCAAAGGAATAACTCAAGGGTAACTAGGGGAAAATCAATTCCAAGGAAAGCAATGTTTTACCTGCCTATTGTATCAAGATTGCAAAGATTGTTTGCATCAATACAAACTGTAGGAAAGATCACGTGGCATTATGGGAATAGAAGAAATTCAGGCGAGTTGCGACATCCGTCTGATGGTCAGGCATGGAAACACTTTGATCAAATACATCCTGATTTTGCGTCAGATCCACGCAATGTAAGACTTGGATTATCCTCAGATGGATTTACGCCTTACATACAAGCATCGTCTACTCCTTATTCTTGTTGGCCGGTTATTGTTACTCCTTACAATCTTCCTCCTGATATGTGTATGTCTAAACCTTATATGTTCTTAGCTGCTGTGATACCAGGTCCTTCTAATTCTACAACTGGAATTGATATTTATTTACAACCTTTGATTGACGATTTGAAGAGGTTGTGGAATGGTGTCTTGACATATGATATTGCTCGGAGAGAAAATTTTATGATGAGAGCTGCATTGATGTGGACCATTAATGATTTCCCCGCTTATAGGATGTTGTCAGGATGGGGCACCCATGGTAAACTAGCTTGTCCTATTTGTATGGTAGATACAAAAGCATTTACTTTAAAATTTGGCAGAAAGGCATCGTGGTTTGACTCGCATCGTAGGTTTTTACCTGCTGATCATGCATTTAGAAGGAAAAAGCTGCATTTATGAAGGGCTATGCAGAAAGTCTAGGACCCCCGCTTAAATTGACATCAGAACAAGTTTGGAATAAAGTAAAAGATATGCCAAAGGTACATGTTGTTAATGGTGTGGCTTGTAAACCACAAGGTTACGGACAATGGCACAATTGGACAAAAAGATGTATTTTTTGGGATCTACCGTATTGGAAAGATAATCTTTTGAGACATAATCTCGATGTTATGCATATTGAGAAAAATTTCTTTGACAACATCTTTAATACTGTGATGAATGTGAAAGGGAAAAGAAAAGATAATGACAAAGCTAGAAAAGACATAGGTATATATTGTAGACGACCAGATTTGTTGTTGGTGGGAAAAAACGGCAAGACCCTAAAACCTCGTGCGAATTACACTTTATCTACTGATGAAACCAAATTTGTTTATCATTGGATCAAAGAGCTGAAGACGCCTGACGGTTATTGTTCTAATTTGGCAAGATATGCTGATGTGGAAAATGGGAGGATGCATGGGATGAAAAGTCATGATTGTCATATATTTTTAGAGTGTTTACTTCCTATTGCCTTTAGTGCTTTACCGACACATGTATTGAACCCACTTATTGAAGTGAGTCAATATTTCAAGAATTTGTGTTCTTCAACACTCATTGATAAAGATCTGATCAAGATGGAAAATGACATTCCGATCATTCTATGTAAGTTGGAGAAATTATTTCCTCCTGGGTTTTTTGATTCCATGGAGCATCTCTCAGTGCATCTTGCAAGTGAAGCTAGGCTTGGTGGACCAGTTCAGTATAGATGGATGTAAGGTGATATATATATACATCTCTTTAATTTCAATAAACTTCAACTTATATATATATACATGGAGCTTATTGTACATCTCTTTGTATATTATAGGTTCATGGGTTATTCAAAATGGTCGGTGAAAAACAAAGCTACAGTTGAGGGCTCAATTTGTTCATCTTACCTACACCGTGAAACAACACACTTTTGTTCTCATTATTTCAACAACGAAACACTGTCACCAGTTAACGGAAGAAACGCTACTGATAGTGTTATACATCATCCATATGCTTTATCAGTTTTTTGCTTGTCTGGTCATCATACTTGTAGGGATTTTCCGATTATCTGGCCAAGCGACAAAGTATTTAATGCAGCACATGTTCACGTTTTGATCAACTGCACTGAAGTTAAACCATATATTGAGTACGTTTCAAATTCCTCTTCTTATTAAACAATTATATTTAATTATATGATTAAATTGATATTCACCATATATATGGTCATCGATCAGAGCATTTTTAAATACGGGACAATCATCTGATGATATACATTCAAATTTCCCATTATGGTTTCAACAAGAAGTGCATCTGGAAGAACAAACTCCTATCAACATCCACTTAAGGCACTTATCTATGGGCCCGAGTAGAAGTTTCAAAGAATGGCACACCTATTACATCAATGGATACAAATTTCACACTGAATCTTGGACTGAAGGAAAAGAAACAATTAACAGTGGAGTTTGTATGAAAAGTGTCTCTGATAGTGGTGTAGTAGAAGATTTTTATGGCATAATTGAGCATATTTATGAAATTGACTACACGTTCCTTGATTATGCGAAAAAAGTGGTGTTGTTTTACTGTAAGTGGTTTGATCCATCTAGCAGAGGAACTAAAATCAATTTGATATCCAATACTGTAGACATTCGAATGAGCAAAATATATCCACGGTTTGATCCATTTGCCCTGGCCCATAATGTAAGACAAGTGTATTATGTTCCTTATCCATCAACTGTCAGAAGCAAGCAAGGTTGGTGTGCTGCAATCAAAACAAGACCAACGAGTGGAATAGAAGAAGTTGAAGCAGGTCAAAATGAAGAAGTTGGATTTCAAATGGATGAAATGTCAAATTTGGATCATGTGATTGGAGATGAGACTATTAGTCAACTTTGTCATGAGTCACACATTGGAGAAGAAGTTGATGAACAAGAAATAGATGAATTAGAGAACGATGAAGGCAATATTGACTTAATTCACTCATCAAATGAATATACTGATGATGAAGATGACCAAGACGAAGACAATTAATTAATTAGGCATTATATATATATATATATATATATATATATATATATATATATATATATATATTTGTATGGATATTGATATGTATAATATTATATATTTCTTTATTTATGTGAGTGTTAAAATTTATTTATGTATATTTCATTATTATTATTATTATATATATATATATATGTATGGATATATAATTATTTATATATGTATATCATTATGTATTGTATTTATTTATTTATGTATATTTCTTTATTTCATTATTATTTACATATAATTAATCTTATGTTAATTGTACATACACACATATATTATATTATATATATGTATGGATATGGATGTGTATATATATATATATATATATATATAGACATGGCTTCAGTGGGAGTAGGATGATCAGGAGGTTCAGGAGGTTCAGATGGATCAGGAGGACCAGGAACGGTGGCAATACAAGGAATATCCAAAACATCACGTGGTAAGAAAAAAGTTGTTAGACCACGTGTTGCTAATGACACATCTCTCATGCCGATGCCGACCATTGGTACTAGTGGTGGAGCTATTCCTCTATATCCAGAGGTCCCAGTAGAGCCTTATACATTAGACGAAATAATGGAACCCGGATGTGTTGATTGCTACAACCGCATTGTCATAATTCCAGAAGGAGATGGGTAAGTAAACTATGATTGTTAAATATTTTATTATTGCATATCATGTTACATTATTTTATTAATTAATTTTTATATTTAATTTGCATGTAAATTTTGAAGATATCTTCCTTTTAAACCATCTGCAAAGGCAATTGCTGAAGTCATACAAGAGAAATACAAAAAACCATGGTTGTCTTGGGGTTAGATTAAAGAGGATAAGACACCTCAATTTAGGGAAGTTGATCACTTTCTACATTGTTTCAAAGTAAGTGATTACATTAACTTATTTATGTACTAATTAATTATATATACATTTGATTGCTTAATTGAATTATATTTTTAATATTTTTTAAATTTCAACAAACAACAGACTAAATGTACTTGGAAAAGAGAGCATGATGCCGCAGTTATGGCTTCATTTGACCATTGCTTTTCAAAGCGTCTCTCATATATGTTGTCTTACGCACGTAATAAGGGCGAAGAAAAACCACCTAATTGGATTGGTGAAAATATTTGGACTGCTTTATGGAGCAAGTGGAACACATATGCTTACAAACAGAAGAGAGAAAAAGCAAAGATTAATAGAGCATCTGAGAGGGGTACTAGTACTCATAAGGGAGGTTCCATGTCTGCTGGAGAAATTAAATATTATATGGTAATTAATTATTATATATAATATATATCTATTAATATTTATTCAATTAATCATCACATTTCACCATAAACTTGACATTATTTTAATATATATTTTAGGAAAAGCAACTTGGAAGGGAGGTCACTCAGGCTGAGATACATCACTATCTTCATGTTAATCCTCAAAAAAATGAGTATACTGATTCGTTATCAAAAACGATTCAGGTAATTATTATATATTGATTATTATATATTTACACCTTTAAATTATTATATATTAATTATTAAGTATTTTAATTTTTAATTTTTTGATTTTTAATATAGGAACAACTTCAACAAGTCATGAAAGAATGGGATGATCATCAAGCTACTCTTCCTCCTGCTATGCGAGCTACTCCAGTGCAGCGGAAACAATATGAGACTGCAAGTTTTATGAACATCAATGGTGGCAAGTACAAAGGGCGTGTGCTGGGAGCCGGTACTTTATCATCAATCTTTGTGAAAGGTCCAACCGGCTATATTCAGACTGAGACGTCTTCTTCTTATGCTAGTACGGATCGATCTAATCGTCCGGCGCCGATAGATAATCTTGACCAGTTAAAGGAGCAATGGGCAAGTGAGCAAGAAGAAAGTACACAACAAATGATACAAGCCGCAATTGATAAATTGAATGAGGAATGGAAACAGAGGTTTCAGGAGCAGCAGCAGCAGTTTCAGCAACAACAGCAATTTCAACAACAACAATTTTCATTTCCTCCTGTCTTTCATCAGCAGTTCCCGCCTCGGCCTCAATACTTGCATCAACAACCACTTTTCCAGCAGCAACAAAATTACTCTCAATACTCCCAGCAGCAGCAACCGCCTCCAAATTTCCAACAGCAACCCCAGGATCCTTCGAACTCTGCTTTCCAGCAACAGCAGCAGCCAATGTTTCAGCAACAACAATATTTTCATAATTATCAGTATGCTCCATCATCTTCACATCAACTTCCTCAACCTCAACCAGATCATCAAACTGCATACCGACCGACTATGCCAACAGCTGGGTTGATCAGACCATATTAAATCAACCTCAGCCAGCTAGGGCTCCTCCTTCGACTACTGGTGGTGCCATTGAAGATGAAATTCAATTTCAAAGCATGATGTCTCCTCCGACACAAATGCATAATACTTTTGAGGGACTTCTTTCGTTAGGTATGAATGCAGGAAATAATGATGGTGGGAGTGGAGCTGATCAGACGAATTATTATGATGATTGATGTGATTTGAAGAATTTGAAAATATTATTTTTGGGTTGTATGACATTATTGTGTGCTTAATTAATTTCCACTTTGTAAGACATTATTTGTTAATTTTGGGTTTGTAAGACATTAATTGTTAATTTTGGAATGCATGTTTTATTTGATTTTGTCATAATTGCTATAGTTAGCTTTAATTATTATTAATATTATGTTTTTATATATAATATTTATTTTAATTTTAATATTTAATATTTAATTTTAATATTTAAATTAATGTTTAATTATAATTATAATTATTAATTTAAATATTTAAATATTTTATTATTAATAATTTAAATATTTTATATTAATTTAAATATTTTATTATTAATATTTTATTATTCAAATTAATCATTAATTTAATTATTAATCTTTATTTTTAACTTAAATATTTTATTTTAAATTTTTAATTATATTAAGATTAGTTTATTATATATATATATATTAAATTTAATTTATAATCACATTATATTTCAAATTTAATTTAATTATAATTTAAATTTAATATTATAATTATATTAATTTATTATATATAATATTATAATAAACTATTAATTTTGAATTAAAAATTAATTTATTAATTATGTTGGCATTTGTGGCGGCCAAAAGCCCTCACAAATGCCCAGTCAGCAATCCTTTGTGTCGGCCAAAAGCCCTCACAAACGTCTAATCAGGCAAATTCAGTCTGTCCTTTGTGGCAGCCTATGCCCTCACAAAGGCAGACTTTTGTGGCTGCAAAAGCCCTCACAAATGACAGCCTGTTTCAGGCACTTTGTGGCTGCAAAAGCCCTCACAAAATTTGGTGACCAGCTTCTTTGTGGCTGCCAAAAGCCCTCACAAAAGCCACCTTTGTGGCTGTTTTTTTCCCTTTGTGAGGGCTTTTGGCCCTCACAAAATCCATCTATTCTTGTAGTGTTATAAGTTTCAGTGACAATAATAAATTAATAAATATAATACCTGAGACAACAATCATTTAGTAGAAATTTTCGCACAATAGATGAGCAATAGAAGAGGGTTCAACAAGAAGACGACGCACAGTAGATGAGGGTTCACAAAGTAGACGAGAGAAGGTTCGTAGGGTTAGAGAGAGAACGTATTATATATGTTTTTATTTATTTTAAAGGAATGATTTTTATCAAATATGCACAATTTTACAGCGCTTAGATACAAAACACTCTAAAAGACCATGTAACTGTGTGAAAGCTCTATATTTTACAGCGCTTATATACAAAGCACTCTAAAAGCACTGTAAACATAATGTGGTAGCGTTATAATTTACAACACTTGTTACAAGCGCTGTAAATATTATGTGAGAGCGTTGTGACCCTACAACATCGCTTTTGTTAAAGCGTTTGTTAGAAAAGCGTTGTTCCGTTAATTTTACAACAACGCTTTTAGTAAATGGTGCGCTGTAAAATGCTAATTTTGGCATAGTGTACATTGAAAAATTAATATATTTTAGTACTATCAAAATTAAATCGCTAATAGTTGAATGTTATGTTATCCACGTACTAAAACTCTTAATTTAGTAATTTTAATAGATATTATAGTAATGTATATCTGAACAAATTAAAAAAAAAAATTATCGATAAGAAAGTTCATAGAACTGATACACACTATATTTTTATTTTATTGAAGAACTTGTCATATTTTTTGTCGCATGAAAAAGGGTCTGTTTTGGAAATCCAGGAAAACGGTAGCAATAACAGGAAAAATACTCTTGAACTACAAGAGACTGTGACACCACATCTCAATTCATAATGCAATAGGTATTTGAGTCACCTATTTTATATATTCAATATTTTACTCATTCATTATCGATGTGAGACTTAACCACTTTTACTTGAATCACTCAATCTCCCCCTCAAGTGTGGATCCCGCACATCCTATGATAATCCAATACTAGAATTTGTGACACCCTAAATCCCAAAATAATTTATATCATATTTTTATAAAATTTACAGCAGATAAATAAAAATTTGTTTCCATGGAAATAAAAAATTTCATTTTTAATTTAGTATATCGTTTCTCAAAAATTAAAAGAAACAGTTTAAACTTATTTTCTCCATTAAAATAGTGCAATCTCAATAAACTTGATTTAAGTATAATTACAGGATTTAATTCTAAAAACTTACTAGTACTTCTAAGGTTTTCATACAAAAATTCGTTTCCAATTAAATAACTAAAATACAAATTAAAACTCTTATTCCCGGTATCACCTATTAGAGTGGGGTTCCTTTCAAACTTGAACTTCAAGACTCATTAACTTGTAACAACTGCGATTTTGCAAATGCAAGGACAAGCTAGACAAACACAAACAACAAATGAGGTGAGTTTCGAAATCATGTTGATAGTATAATACAAGTAAGAAGAACACGCAAAAAAAAATCATAATAGAACCGTATCATTAGACAAACACTGCTCAAGAAAAATATCACATTAAAAGTCAAAATCACTCAAGGAAAATCAATATCTTTCGCTATAACATCAATCGTTTAAGAGAAATTATAATTACATGCGATACACATTAATCACAACAAAACAATCACACAAAAAATGCAATGCTATGCATGAGCTTAGACTCTAATTCACAATGTGGTACCATTCTAACTCTGAAGAAGTTGGTTAGTATGCTTGATACTATGCCACCATCTTGGTGGACGGACAATTCAAATTTGCCCTGTCCTCATAGATCCACTCACTCAACCTAAGACACAAATACGCGACAGTTGAGGTAAACGTGTGTTACGTGGTAGCTTCCGACATTTGGAGTGCTATCTTCAAGTCACCTAGGAATTCCCCACTCAAATACCTCCAAGGTCTAACAATCTTGCCTTAAGGCTTGACGGTAGACCGCCACGATTAGGCTCATTCAATTGTACTTCCCTAGAATCACTAGGCTTGTTAGACCCTACCTATATGATGACCAAGTAATATTCACTTCACAATTTCTCAATATTTATTTTCTCCCCTCATTGACCTATGATACTCCATTAAGACAGTCATCTCAAACACAAATTGGAATCACAATTATTTCACCAACTATGGGGTTACTTCAATATTCTCATCACAATTTTATAGCATCACTATCATCAATCATACATCATCACATTGACTTGTCACAAATTTATAACATCATTATTATTAATTATACATCATCATAATCACATAAACTTATCAAAATGCATTCACTCTTTATCATCACATGACATAAACCCATCAAATAAAACATATACATAAAATTCATTCGACACTCAATATCACAACAATATCAAATAACACACATTTAATTCCCTTTTCTTAAATTCCCTTTCCTTTCATTTACTATCCAATTAAAGCTAACCTAATAAATTCTTCTCTTATATTACAAGCGCCGCCACCATTTTTATTTATCTAAGTTCACGTGCTTCCAATTCCAATAAATCTTTATTCGTATCGGATAAAGACCATACAACTATACCTACACCAAAGGTATAATCTATTCCTTTTAGTGTAACATTGGTTGCCCACGGCATAACAATTCAAACCCACACCTTCAATGCATCTAGTGATTTCTTCGCAGGTTGGTCTCAACAAATTTCCCTTGCCTTGATTCCTATTGTTAGGTATTTTTATTTGTAACTCAAACCCTGGAGTGTTTGTAACATATTACTCATTTATAAATATAAAATCTCTTGGCATTTGCAAGGTTGGACTCTTAGCGTTTTTTCTAGTTGTTCATTAGTGAAGACTTTGGAATCATTCACTCAACAATTTAGATTTCATTTAAATTAAGTCACTGATTCCTTCACTTGATTCATATTTGATTCGCATTTTTATTTTGGAAGATATTCACTTTTGATTGAACTCGTGATTTTCCTTGAATTGTCGATTCCCATCATCAACTTAGAACTCTCATTTAATGAAAATGGCTGCTTTATTGGGTTTGGAATTGCTCATATTGCTTCATCTTTTCGTCTATGACACGTAAAAAACCACATGTATGTAACCATTGTTTAAAAAAATGATGTATTTCACAGATCACGCTTCATGTTCACAGATTCCAAGCCTAGAGTTTTGAGAGTGTTTACTTATAATTATTATCTTCGTGCCTTATTTTCATTTCAACACGTGGAAATAATCTTCCTAACAACATGTCATAGCTTGGAGCTTTCAAACATGAGTCATACTGGTTGATATTTAAATTGTTTGGAACAGTTGCAGCCCAAATCACCACAATTTATTCGTGTTGTTATTTCACTTGGTCTAGGTATGGGGTGAGAGTGAGTTTGAATCCATGAGTGTAAATTAAGTGAGATGAACGGGAAAACCGTATTTTCCGTAATTCATTTGGGGCTCGCTACATACGGCTGAAGTCCTTTGAGTAATAATTGACTAATGAGCAAACTTGAATTTGGTGAGGTTAAAACATGAATTAGAAACTTTTTTAGGATGTTGTTTGATTTGATATTGAAGATCATGTGGTAGTTGAATTATTATAGACTTGTGTATTTGATGCATTATATACTTTATTTATATCCATCCTTGATATTGATATATGATATAAAATGTGAAGAATTGTAATTATTTGTCTTGCAATTGATGTGTTGTGTGTGAATGATCTAGTAATATTATACGTGAGTGAAAACCCCTTATTGTTGGAAATTGTTTATTATGATGATAAATTCTGAATCTAACGTATGACTATGGAAATCTGCAATGACGATGTGTACTCTTTGACTTATGATGTACCACCTTGATGAATATCATGAAATGCATATTGTGTTTAATTAAATAGTGATAAATTCGACTCGTGCCAATGATGGTTCTCTTAAATGAGTGAGTAACCTAGGCCTACGAGGGGAGAAAGTAGATGTTGATAATTTTTGAAGTGGAGATTATTTGGTCATCATATAGGTAGGGCTTGACAAGCCTAGTGATTCCGGGAAAGTACAACTGAATGAGCCTGATGATGGCGGTCTGCTGTTGAGCCTTAGGGAAAAATTGTTAGGTCTTGGAGGTATTCGGGTGGGGAATTCCTAGGTGAATTGGAGGTAGCACTCTAAATGTCGGGAGCTACCATGCAACACACATTTACCTCGATTGTCGCGTAAATGTGTATCGGGTTGAGTTGAGGGGATCTATGAGGACAGGGTCAATTTGAATTATCCGTCCACTTGTGTGGTGGCATAGTATCAAGCCTCCTAACCAAGTACTTCAGAGTTAGAATGATACCTAATAAAGGAGTAGTCTAGAGTATAAGAGCATGCATAGCATTACTTGATTTGCATGTTTACTTACTTGATATTGTGGATTGTATCAATGTTTTTCCTTGATTATTCTTGTTGATTGTGATTTGATATGATATGGTATTTAATATACTTTACGTGTTCTTCTCAATTATTTTATACTATTGCATGTTTTTGAAGCTCATCCCTCGTTTCTTGTGTTTGGCGCTTGCGAGAGCGCAGTTATTTCTGGTTATCGATTGGTGATCCACGCTCTGATAGGTGATACTGGGTGGGAGTAATTTGTTGTATTTTATCGAGTTATGAACTAATTTAGATTTTTGTAAATTCTATCGATCAATTGTGTTATTTTTATCTTTTATTAGGAGGTAGAAATTAATTGTCTCTAAGTTTAGAACATGTTTTTATGTCAGAAATATTTATTTAATAAACCTGAACTGTATTCGATATTAAAAGATTTTGTATTGAAAATTTTTATGCAAACATTTTGTGTAAGTGTGAATGCGACGACTTGAGCTTTATAGTTTAAAAGAATTTATTTTTTATACTCTATTTTTGCACCGTTGTGAATCTCTTTCAAAACAAGTGTAGTTGACTTTTTATTTCATTTTGGGCTTACGATGTTATACTACACTCATGTACAACATCTGTTAAAAGGTTACTATTAATATTTTGTCAAAAATAGAGGGGAAATAATGCAAATAGTGAGTGAGACCAATGTTGGATATGTGTTGGTGACAATTGTTGCAACACTTTAATAGTGAAGTTGTTGATGAAGATTATATGTAGCAAACTCCAAAGCGTGTTGTTATACTAGCCTTTAGGTTCGACTCTCCTCTATTAATGAGATAACTAGCGATCCCCTTCAGGGTATCTTAGAAAACCTTGATATGATTTGGACTATCACATCAAGAGTATCTTTCAATAGTATGTTACAAAAGAATGTTTCATATCCTTCACTCATGCATTAGAGAAGAATAAGATGACTTAAAATATAAGAATGAATGAGAAAAGCAGATGACAATTTCCGAATTTTTGTGTTTTCATTATGTCCAAAGTGACACTATTTATAGAAAAATAATGTCACTTGAGAAAGAGGTACAACTCTTGGTTCTGCCATTCTGTTTTGCGAAAATATATATGCATATAACGTTCAATAATTGATTAAAGCGTTGCAATGGTCTGGGGGTCGATCAGTGTCTCTGTTCGCGCATGACCCAAAATCAAATCTATTGGGTGTGCATAATTGAGCCTTTTCAAAAATAATTTATGAAAGAAAAAAAAAAAAGCACAGGTAAGGATTCCTGTACTTCGAACTAGTTGCAGGATTTTCTTTCTTTCTCACCTCTTATCTCCTTTGCCTTTATACTATGGTTCGAATTTAGAGGTCCCCAAATGTAGCTTCGTATATTTTTTTAGTATTATTTTAACCGATTAATGGATCTTGAGAGGAGGAAAGGGACATGCAAGGACTCGAGTAGGTGTAGAAGACTTTAGATAACTTTTATCTTTGAAGGATTTTGGAAAGAAAAAGAAAATTGATTGACGGGGGAGAAGATGAATAGTAACTGTGTTGGTGAGTTTAGAATATTTTGAGAGATGGTGAGATTTATTGGTGGAATAGAGGGTGCAATCGGTAGTGAAATAAAATGGAGATATGTGTCTTATTTTATCAAAAACTATGAAGTACAAAATCTCTCTGACTCTCAATGAAAGTAAATGATAAAATTGTTTGAAATCTTTTAAATTTCAAAAGGAAATAAAGTCACTAAAATCAAATTCCAAGATTTAATTTTCAATATTTAATCTACTTTGGGTTTAATTTAACTTACATTGCCATGCCATTTGCCTATTTAGACCATCCTGTGCTAAATCAATCTTGCAATAAGTTTTATATATTTTTGGGAACTTCTACGGTACATTGAAAAATTAATATATTTTAATATTATCAAAATTAAATTGCTAATAGTTGAATGATATATTTTTCATGTACCAAAACTATTGATTTAGTCAATTTTAATAGATACCACTTGTTGAAAGTATCTTAGTAATTCATCAATCAAAACAAATATAATCATGCTTCAGTGAGAAACCAAATAAGCATATGAATAGAAAAAACAAACATAATTTTGACAATCTTAGGATCTCTAGGATGTTGATTTATCAAAGATATTAGGAATACCTGAATTTATAGCACTTAGTGTTGGGAAAAACAGCAGCATAAGTTCAAAAGAATCAAGACACAATCACAACACAAGAATATAACGTGGAAACTCCAAAACCAGAGAAAAACCACGGCCGCTGCCTAAACCGGCAACCAGAGAATTAACACTATGTGAAAATTGTTACAACACATAGACTTCTCTCAGAGAATTAACACTATGTGAAAATTGTTACAACACATAGACTTCTCTCACCCACACCCAACACCCCAGTACAACCACACTCTTACAAAGCAAATATTTAAACTAAGTCAGATACAAGCTTAAAGTGCTACATGTTGACTGGTGCTGGTGCATTTGAAAACAAAGGACTAAAACTCAATATATAGCCTTGGTCTTCTCCTCATTCTTCCACACTAAGCGATGTGGGACTTGCAATCAACCCCAACAATCTCCACCTTGATTGTAAGAGTTACACCGCTTTCATTGTCTTACCGACAATCATACTCCACCATAAAGAGTACACTTCACTTGGAACTAAACCATCCCAAGAATTTTCTCCACTTGGAACTAAACCATTCCAAGAATTTTCTCCACTTGAAACTAAACCATTCCAAGAATTTTCTCCACTTGGAACTAAACCATCCCAAGAATTTTCTCATGTCGAAACCTCGCTGAAATTTATGGTGCAACTCCCATGTTGGCTTCCAGGAAGTTCTTCAGCCATCGACACATCACCACACACCTTGCATCAATGCCAACCAATGCCCGTGTGCTATTCTGAATCCGCTAGCAATAACATGTCCTTTTTCATGGTAAAGCGGAAATACCATAAGGACAAACGGGAGACCTTGCCAGCACTTGTCTCAGAGTCTTTTTCAGACACGCTCCACCTTGTGTAATCCTGATTGTATAAGCACATCATTGACTTGTACTTTCCACAAGCCAAAGTTGATTCTTCCATCAAACTTCTCTATGTCAAACTTCATAACGCTTGAATGAGACATAGCAGCTGCACGCAGACTGTAAACTGTGCACCAGGTAAGTTCCCAGGAAAGAGAGGTGGGTCACAACAGACACGCTTAAATACCAAGTCTTTCCTTAGCCAGAACCACCCTAAACAACACTTTCACAGTATCACCTTTCCCCTAACAATACCAAGGATAATTCTTTTCTGATGTGGAAGATCAGACAAAGCTGCAACCACAGAGCATACTAAGAAAAATTATCCCACCGAACCTCCGAACCTGGCTCTGATACCAGTTGTTGAGAAAAACAGCAGCATAAGTTCAAAAGAATCAAGACACAATCACAACACAAGAATATAACGTGGAAACTCCAAAACCAGAGAAAAACCACGGCCGCTGCCTAAACCGGCAACCAGAGAATTAACACTATGTGAAAATTGTTACAACACATAGACTTCTCTCAGAGAATTAACACTATGTGAAAATTGTTACAACACATAGACTTCTCTCACCCACACCCAACACCCCAGTACAACCACACTCTTACAAAGCAAATATTTAAACTAAGTCAGATACAAGCTTAAAGTGCTACATGTTGACTGGTGCTGGTGCATTTGAAAACAAAGGACT
This sequence comes from Cicer pinnatifidum, assembly GCA_037974775.1. NCBI lineage: Eukaryota > Viridiplantae > Streptophyta > Magnoliopsida > Fabales > Fabaceae > Cicer > Cicer pinnatifidum. The sequence goes on along the minus strand of JBBPBR010000001.1, from coordinate 37,915,106 downwards.
AAAACTCAATATATAGCCTTGGTCTTCTCCTCATTCTTCCACACTAAGCGATGTGGGACTTGCAATCAACCCCAACACTTAGGTGAAATTATCCCTATTTTCAAACTTGATAAAAACAAACCCAATTGAATATGTCATTTATGTTGAAGTTACACCTTGATCTCAAACAAAAACATTTGATATTGATTAGTTTGATAAGATGAATCCATCAGCAACACATTAGGAAAAATGTCAAACAATGTGATTGATTCAAGATGGTCCCAAAAAATATCATCAATTTCAGTTTCAGACTTACCAATCGTTCTATATATGTATACATATTTGTGATCATCCATACATTTCAATAGATGTTGCATTTGTAACCTTGACCCCTTATAGTCTTTGTGTATCTTTGACGCACATTATAAACATGCTACGTTGTAGTTACATGTTCATTTCTTTTGTTTTTCAAAGTCATTGGAATATTTTTTGGTGAGACCATGTTTATTATCATCTCGTCAAAAGTTTCCTTCTCTTCCTCATTTAAACGATCAATAATAAAATCTTATAATTTTTTATCCATCTCATGGTTGTATGTTCCTAACACATCACTAAGATTCCATTATTTGGTTGTCAAGAAATAACCACGCAACCTAGATGGACATTCACAATTCCAAGATTTTGTGTCTTCGCATTTCAACCACTTCTTGGTTCCTTTATACACACCACTTCTTTCATAGTTCAATATGAAAAATTGTTTTTTTTCGATTAGAACCATGAATTGATTTATTTTTACCTGTGAAAATCCTAACTTAGCTTCCTTACGACAAACCCAAACAATCAAAGCATATCAGAAGTTATATTTATTTTCAACAATAAAGTTTTTTTCGAAGTTCAGGTTTCAAATCAGCGGTCGACTCAACTTTCAAATCAACTGCATATGCTCAACCATAACTAACTATAAACATTCAAAGTAAAGTAAAACTCACTTTGCATAAAACAGACAATTCTAGTCTGCACAAACCATTATCGGATGCGTGAATTCGGTAGTGGTCAAATTTTTTAAAAACAAACTAGCAGGTTCCACCATCCAGTACTATGTAGGACAGTTTTTCAAAAAATTTAACAAACATAATGATAATGAAGAAGGTTTAAGAGCTATGTTACCTTGTCAATGAACAAAAATAATGTAGATGTAGCCAATGGATGAATGAGTGAATGGTGTATTTGAACACAAAAATCATGAAAAGAGGTTGAGGGTTGAAGAAGAAATATATAGTGGAAATATGACATGACTTATGTCTAGATAGTTATAGGATGGGTGAATCCAATAACTTAAAGATCCATATTCACGTTTCCGGGAATTCAGCAAAGTCGTGCACGAGCGGTCCTACCAAGCATACAGACATGGAAGACGATGGCGGCGAGCATATTGGACAATGGCCCATCTAGCGGCAGCGGTCAGCGTTTCCCATGTTTTTTAGATTTTTACATTTCTATTTTCCTTTCATTTCTTTCTCTTTTATTACTTGTTTTGATATGGTTTGCTTAGATATGGTTCTGTTGAATTGAACGGCGGCAAAAGAACAATGTTTCTGAATAACACGACAAGGAATAAAAGGAGTGTTTCGGCGTGAAGCGAGAACAATGGTAGCGGAATGAGAAATCAGATTTTGTTTATTTGTGTATTCTTTTTAATTTTTTTGGCCAAAACAGAAAAAATAAATGGTAATAACAATGGTTAAAAAATTGCCCTAAAACTGTAAACAAAAAATAGCTCTAAAATAATCAGAGTTTAATTTTAGGCGTACTTATGTGAGTTTTTTTATTTAAATAAGTTATTTTAAATAAAAAAAACACTAAAATATCCTTTTTAAAATATTATACATTTTTTTTTTAAGTTATAAGTCGCTATTTCGACTTTTTTAAAGAAGCCCAAGTTCCAAATGGCTACTTCTAATATGATTTAAATTTTTTTATTTTATATTCATTTTTAATAAATAACATAAATATTATATATTTAATTAATTAATATAATTTATAAAAAATACATAAAAATAAATAAATAAAAATTTTAAATTACGAA
>JBBPBR010000001.1:37901656-37912725 GCA_037974775.1 Cicer pinnatifidum | reverse complement strand
AAAAAAAGTTATTTAAATTTTTATTGAAATAACAAAAGTAATATATATATATATATATATATATATATATAATTTATTAAAATTGATAAATAAAAAATTTAAATTACGATAATATTTTAGAAAGTACAAGTTCGAAATACCGAATTCCCAAATATTTTTTTAAAAAAAAAAATTATTTCAATTTTTATTGAAATAACAAGAGTAATATTTCAATTATTTCAATTTCAATTCTTAGTGCTGCAGAAGAACTATTTCCACCTTGAGTCAAGTTGGATATTTGATTCAATGGAGTATATGCATTCCCAAAGCTTGGAATTTGAAAGTTTTGTTGACACATATTATTCAGTAACTGGGTAGCGGACTCAGGTGTATTATGACAAGTGTTGAACGTGTTATACAACAATTCATCTTCACTTAATGCAAATGATAGTCGACGATTGTCTTTTTGATGTGGTTGTTGGCTGTCAAAATTAAATTGTTCCCCCGGCGTGAACTCATAAAATTGATGTGGTGTGTGGCAAAAAATATGAGGATGTGGTGTGTGGGTAAAAGTATGAGGAGGCAGATGAGTATTAGGAGGTGTTGGTATATAATGTTGATTTTGTTGTGTTGTGTTTAGGGATGGGAATAGGCTAGGCCGTCCGTAGGGGCCTATGGCCTGGCCTACTTATGGCCTGGCCTGGCCTAGCCTATTTAATAAAAAGGCTAGACTGAGGCTGTTTTTAAAGCCTATTTATTTAAATAAGTCAGGCTCAGACTTATAAAAAAGTCTGTTAGGCCTAACAGGGCGGCCTATATATATTTATTATTTATTAATATTATTTTTTATTATTATATTAATAATATTATTTTCTATTTTAAATTCTATTAATTAGGCAATCACTTACTAATCATTCCATATTCAGTAGTCGTTTCATATTCGGTAGCAGTTCTATATTTGGTAGTCGTTTTATATTCGGTAACCGTTCAATTAGTCAATCACTTAGTAGTTGTTCCTTATTTGTTTAAGAAGTAATAATGGATTCGTTTAAAAAGGCTTTTAAAAAGGCTTTCAGGCCAGGCCAAACTATTAAAAAGGCCAGGCTTAGGCCGAAAAAAAAGCCTATGATAGGCCGTAGGCCAGGCTTAGGCCGAAAAAATAAATCGTAGGCCAGGCTTAGGCCTTTCAAAGTCTGGCTTGGTCTGGCCTATTCCCACCCCTAGTTGTGTTGGGCATTGATTCTTGAAAAAAATGTTGGCTAGATTGTGGTGGAGGTTGACGGTGAAAAAAATGTTGACTAGATTGTGGTGGAGGTTAGGGTGGATTAACACGAGGATCAACCAATTGGTTTTCTACAGAAATAAATCGTTTAGAATTTTTGCAAAACCAAACCATGTATTCATAACTTGATTTGAATTCAACATTAAGAGGTTGACCATGAAGAATATGATTATCTCGTTCATTCTACTCTTTGTTCTCATTTTCGTAGAATAATGCCAACTATAGTCAACTTGTTTATGCAAATCTACCTTATGATACTTTCTCATGTTCCTCGGAGGATGTGGAATTTCTTGAGGTAGTCCAAATTGTGGTTTCACTCTATCAATTTGATGCATTTCTATTATGTAGAAACAAATTAAATATGTAGATGCATTCAATAGCCAATTGTCTTCTGGATAATCGTATGTTAGACCTAGATATGGCCTCCAGATAAACTGATATATAACAAGTTTGTTAGTAATATATGCATAAGAAAAATAAAATAATAGAAATAATGTAATGTTTTAATATATTACATCGTTAACAGTCATGTGATCAATTTTTGATCGATATCCAGCGGTTTGATAACGAGGTGTATCATCAAATTTCAAACCCTTTCCATTATATCTACGAAAATAATTTTGAATGTTAGTGAATTAATTAATATATTTATAAATATTATATTTAACTTTTTTTTTTTTGATATTTACCTTTTTGCGAATGGAAAATGAGGCTCAAGATTACTTATTGGTGCAAGAAACGACAAATGGTACCATGCCCACGTTTGAAGTAGATGTAAACATCCGCTGATCGACATAACACCGGGTTCAGATGCACGACACAATTCTTTATGAATTATATTAATTAATTATATATATATATATATATATATATATATATATATATATATATATAATATTTATGTTATCCATTAAAAATTAAAAAATTGAAAGTTTTTATTTTTTTTTATAAAAAAAATCATGTGGGAAGTCGTCATTTGGAACTTATGCTTCCTTAAGAAAGTCGTCATTACTAATGGTGACTTATAACTTAAAAAAATGGGGCATTTTGGTATATTATTTTCAAAAGGGAATAATTAAGTTTTTTTTTAAAAAAGGAGTATTGATAAAAAAAATTCCCTAGTTATGTGCACGACTCTAGATAAATTATTAAATTGAAACAGTTAACATATTTTGTATTATAAGTCAAAAGTGGATAACGCATAAAATGAATGGGATTTATTTCAATTTTTTACTATTATGGAAAACCAACAATAAATTAAGTTTAACTACGTTGAGATGCATTTCAATAGTAACAATTGCGTAACAACAGTATGATTTTTTTTTTTTTTAATTTTAAATATTTCTATCTCTTTTCACCATTTGTAATTTTCTCCTTTTTGTGTTTTAATACAAATAAATGGTTTAATTGATTTCAACTAAAGGTTAAAGGTTAAGATAGACAAATAAAAAAAAAAAACTTAAGAGTATGATTCATTGTTGAATAGATTCAAACACAATTTCATCGACGTTCTCCTCTTTTTATTTTATTTTTTTCTTAAACACCTAATCTCACCTCTATTTATAGGGATTTTTTACCCATATATCCCACTTTTCAGAAAACTTCACCAAAATGCCTCACTTTTAAAAATGGTTATCAAAATGTCCTACTTTTTAAGGGTACCAGGAAAACTCTCTCTTGAGGAGCGACATCTCAAAGAGCCAATTTTTTCCCCTAGTAGGAGGTCGCTGGGTGGGGATGCGACCTCCCAAAGAGATTTTAATTTTTTTTTAAATAATATTATATATTTTAGGTAATTTTTAAATAATAATAATAATAATAATAATAATAATACATTAACAATAATAATAATGATTATTATTATTAATTATTATTATTATTATTAATTATAATTATTAATTATTTTTATTATTATTATTATTAATTATTATTATTAATTATCATTATTAATTATTATTATTATTATTAATTATTATTATTGTTATTAATAATAATAATAATAATAAAACATTAATAATAATAACAATAATAATTAATTATTATTGTTAATTATTATTAATTATTATTACTATTATTATTATTATTAATTATTGTTATTATTAAAAATTGTTTTAGTTAAAAATAATTATAATTAAATTAAAAATTATTATAATTAAAATAGGAAATTAATATTATAAATATTAAAAGTAATTAAAATTAAAAACAGTAAATTATGTAATAAATTTAAAAGAAAATACATTAATAAGAAAAATTACATTAATAACATAAAACAAAATACATTAAATTAATTAAAAAAAAATATATGTTATTAATGTCCACCTAAATGACATCCAGTTCCACATCTAGGATTTCGTCGAACGAGTTGAGGTTCTTGTGGTTCATTCTGATAATTATCCTGAACATTAGTTGTAGGTGGATTAGAACCACTACCAACTTCCATTTAAATTTGAGACGGATTATTATACATGGAGTCAAACACAGCATAAGCCGACTCAGGGGTTGTGCACTGAGTTCCAAACAAATTATAGAAAAGCCCACTTTCTGTTGGATGATCAGGGGTTGGTATTTCTGGAACTGGAATGTAGTACTGAGTCGTTGGTGGATATGGAATTTCTATGGTAGGGACTTGTATATGAGGTGATGATAGAGACGGTTGTGTCATGTTTTGTTGTTGTGGGCTTGATTGGGAGGTCGAAGGAACATAAGGATATGACGGTGGTTGCTAACGGGGATCACTGAGATATTGTTCGACCGATATAAATAATTTGGTGTGATGTCTAAACCAAATCATATATTCTTCGTTGTGGCATAAAAGACCTTCTACGATCTTACCTTGCAACACATAATTGTGACGCTCGTTCCAATGTTGAATCTCTTCCCTCCAAACCCAGTTCCAATTATCATCAACCCCATGCCTCATGTCGACCTCATGATACGCTCTCATGTCCTCTGGTGGTTGTGGTATTTGTTGATGGAATCCAAACTGAAGTGTGACCCTATCTGTATGATGTTTTTCAACAATATGATAACAATGCATATAGGTACATGTAGTCCAAGTGACCATCTCTTCTTCTGAAACTTCATGTTGGAACATGAGATAAGGTCTCCAATAGAACTGATATTTAAAAAAACAAGCTAAAGTAATTATAACAAGTATTAAAAACAAAAATATTTAAAAAGTTCAAATAAATGTGAATGAATATATTACTTCGTCAGCCATCATGTGATCAATTGTTTTTCGGTATCCTTCTATGTCGTTATGAGGAACTTTACTGAAATTTAGACCACCAGAATTGAATCTGTCGAATATATTAAAAATTAAAATTATAATAAAATTAGTAAAATGGAAAATGGTAAGCAATTGGTTTTAAAAAAAGGAAAAAAAAATTTAAAATTTATTTGCAATGGTTACCTTTGTGCAAGTGGAAATATCCATGGATTTGGTGATTCTGGAGCGACACAAGACAAATGATACCATGCCCAATTTTGCAACAACAATGCACATCCTCCCATAGACATTACACCGGGTTTCGTTGCAAGATATAATTCTCTATATAGTGTAGCTAAAACGGCTGAACCCCAACTATATTGAGATGCTTTTTGTAAATCTCCTAACAATGAAAGATATTTTAAATGTACCCGGTTGTTGGATTTGTTAGGCATCAATAATCCTCCGATCATACGTAGGATGTATGCTCGACAAGATGCTTGTTTTTCTAATACAGATGCATCTTCACCAACATCATCAAACATATCCTTGAGCCACTTTAATTTAATAGAATTACCTTTTGTTGCTCCTTGAGGTGGGATAACTCCTAAGTAATCTTCACAAATTTGTTTAAAGTTCACAAAATTTGAACCGCTAACAGGAAAACCAGAACCATTTAATCCTAAAATATAGTATACATCTTCCAGAGTTATTGTGCACTCACCTACTGGAAGATGAAATGTGTGAGTTTCTGGTCTCCATCTCTCAACCATAGCAGTAATGAGGCCAACATCTAGTTTATATTTTCCGAGTTTAATCACTTCACCGAAGCCGGCCTCTTGCAAATATGGTAATATGGCTTCATTTGGTTTTTTATTGACGTTACCGTGACATTTCAGTTTATCCTTTAAGGGTGACTGAAATTAACAAAAATAAAATAAAATAAAATAAAATAAAATAGCATAAAATAAAATAACATACAATAAAATAAAATAACATACAATAAAATAAAATACTTTAAAATAATATAAAATAAAATAAAATACTTTAAAATACAATATCATAAAATACTTCAACACAATCTCACCACACCTACTCTTTCACTATATTTTTTCAAAACAATTTCACCACACCTACTATCTCATGGCTGCTCAACAAGTAATTTGCATTGTTTACTACAATGGTTCAATTGTTGATGGAGTTGAAGGTAAAACATTCATTAGTGATTATAAAAAAGCGTTCAAAGTACATTCGGGAAGCAACCTTGCTCGTCTAAAGAATGTCATTAGAAAAAAGTTGCAGCTCGATGACAAAGACGAATGCGTACATGCAATCAAACGTTACCATCTAAAACAATCAATGAATTTTGTGGTACAAGTTGACGGGACTTGGTTGTATGGAAAGTACAAAGGAACTCTATTGGTAGCAGTTGCACAAGATGGGAACGACAATGTAATTCCTATTGCTTATGCTCTTGTGGAAGGTGAGACAAAAGAAGCTTGGAAGGTGAGACAAAAGAAGCTTTGAGAAATTTGAGAAAATACGTCACTCCACAACCCAACATTTGTATGATTTTAGATAGACACGAATCAATTAAGAGTGCTTATAATAATCTGAATAATGGGTGGCAAGATCCTCCGTCAAAGCATATGTTTTGTGTCCGACATATTTCACAAAATTTTGCAAGGGAATTTAAGGACAATGCTTTGAAGAAAAAAATTGTTGCTATGGGTAATAATTTCATTCTTAATTTTTATAATTAGTGTAATTTTTAATAATTTCATTCCTAAATTATATAATTACTGTAATAATATTTTGTCTACTATTTCAATACAGGTTACTCGATCAATGAGCCTACATATCGATACTACCGTAGAGAAATCGGCATAGTAAATTCGGAGGCTTTGAAATGGTTAGACAACATACCTCGACAAGATTGAATTCAAGCATTCGATGGAGGTAGCCGTTGGGGTCAGATGACAACCAACCTTGTGGAGTCGATTAATAGAGTATTAAAAGGCACGCGCAACCTTCCCATCACTGCTTTAGTCCAATCAACTTATTTTAAAACAGGGACAATGTTTCCAACCATGGGAAAACGACACGCGTCAATTTTAGCTTCTGGTCAGGTATACACAGAAACTTACATAAATTTTATGAAATTGGAAATAAGCAAATCCAATAGTCATAGAGTAGATAGTTTTGATCGGAGCAACCATACTTTCATGGTCCACGAGACAGTAGTTCCAAGGGAAGGACGACCAATTGGTCACTTCAGTGTAAATCTTTCTAACAAGTGGTGCGATTGTGGAAAATATCAAGCTAAACATATGTCTTGTTCACATGTCATAGCAACATGTTCTAGCATAAAATATGATTATTGGAGCCTTATACCTGATGTGTACAAAGAGGAAACAGTATTAAAAGTCTACAACGAAGCCTTCACACCCATACCAAACAAAGGATATTGGCCACAATATGAAGGTATTAAGTTGTGTCACAATCCACTAATGCGGAGAGTCAAGACAGGTCGTCCAAAAAGCAAACGCCTGAAATGGACAATACAAAAAGAGTACAAAAAAAATGTGGATTATGTCGGGTACCTGATCATACTAGGAAACATTGTCCAAACGCTGCGGGCACATCTACTCAAATTTGATTATAATTTTTATTTAATGTATTTTCTATTTTAATTTAATGTATTTTGTTTTATGTTATTAATGTAATTTTTCTTATTAATGTAATTATTATTATTAATGTATTTTCTTAATAATAATAATAACAATAATAACAATAATAATAATAATAATTAATAATAATAATAATAATTATTATTATTATTAATGTATTATTATAATAATTTCCTATTTTAATTATAATAATTTTTAATTTAATTATAATTATTTTTAACTAAAACAATTTTTAATAATAATAACAATAACAATAATTAATAATAATAATAATTAATAATAATAATAATCATTATTATTATTATTATTAATGTATTATTATTATTGTTTAAAAATTACCTAAAATATATAATATTATTTAAAAAAAATTTAAAATCCCTTTGGGAGGTCGCATCCCCGCCCAACGACCTCCTACTAGGGGAAAAAATTGGCTCTTTGAGATGTCGCTCCACCAGGGAGAGTTTTCCTAATACCCCTAAAAAGTAAAACATTTTGGTAACCGTTTTTGAAAGTGTGACATTTTAGTGAAGTTTTCTGAAAAGTGGAATATATGGGTAAAAAAATCCTATTTATAGTGTTGAATTAGGTTAAAATTACAAAATTATACCTCTACTTTAAGAGAAATTAGGATAAATAAAAAATAAATATTTTAAATTTGAAAATTTGTCTCCAATAACAAAAATCAAATTTGTCTAAATTAAAATATATCAAACTATTGACCCAAAACATCACACTAACATAGGAATTTGACACAAAACGTTAAAATATGAACGTTAAAAAAACATGAACGGACATTAAAAAAACATGAACAGACAAATAGAGGAAAACGTAAACTAATCGTAGCACTCCAATTAAAATATTAATTTAGATATTAGAATAATTTGTATATTTATTTTTATTTGTTATTTTAAATATTGTTTCGGTTAAATAAATAAGAATAATTATTTAAATTTGTTTAGAATAATTTATTAAAAGTACTTATTTTATTAGAAATAAGTATACTAATTTAAATGATTATTTTAGACAAATTTAATCAAAACAATATTTAAATAATAAATAAAAATAATTTGTATACTTATTTCTAATAAAATAAGTATACAAACTCCAATCAAATATAAATTTAAATAATTATTCTAAACAAATTTAACCGAAACAATATTTAAATAACAAATAAAAATAATTTAATACTTATTTTTAATAAAATAAGTCTACAAATTCTAATGATAATACAAATTTAAATAATTATTTTAAAAAATTTAACCAAAATAATATTTAAATAATAAATAAATAAAATTTGTATATTTATTTCTAATAAAATAAATATACAAACTCCAATGGGAATATAAATTTAAATAATTATTCTAAACAAATTTAACTGAAATAATACTTAAATAGCAAATAAAAATAATTTGCATACTTATTTCTAATAAAATAAGTATACAAACTCCAACAAAAATACACATTTAAATAATTATTCTAAATAAATTTAAATTAAAAATAAAAATAAAAATAAAAGTAAGTACACAAATTATTTTAATATTTAAATTAATATTTCTATTAGAGTGTTACGATTGGTCAACATTTTCTTATATTTGTCGGCTCACGTTTTTATAACGTCCATTTGACGTTAAAGATCAAAAATAAAGTTTTTGGATATTACAGGGATGAAATTCAAATAAATATTTAAATGTTTGATAAACAGTTTCCTTTATCAATTAACGTTTTTGTAATGACTATTTTATACGTTTTTACATATTAACTAGAAATATATTTAAACCAAAAATATTTTACATGTTATAGAGAATTTGTTTTGCTCCTCTTTCTCTCCATTTGGACTGTAATGGTTTTTCCATTGTCGTATTTTAGTTTGAATAACGTTGTAAACCCCTTAATAAATAAATTTTTTTTATAATAAAATAACTTAAAATACAATAGCTCTATTTGCATATTATTTTACTCCACCCATGTGCATGCACCTATTAATAAAATATATTAAACATCATTTTAAAAAAAGATATAGTTGACTACCCAAGTTAAATATATTAAAATCCATTTTTAAAAAAAGTGTATAAAAAACACATGAAAGTCTAAATCAAACATTTCAATGTGAGTGAGTAAAGAGAGAGAGTGGAGATATAATGGAGATTTTAGAGAAAGTTATGAAACAGTTATTTTGGACAATAGGATTAATAGTGATAAGCAGTATTGTAATATTATTTCGGAAACTTTGGTTGAAGCCACGTAGGATCCGATCTGTTCTTGAAAAACAAGGTGTCAATGGACCAAAACCTTCTTTCCCCTTTGGAAATGTTTCTGAGATGCAACAAATTCATCCTCAAAGTCCAGCATCTGTTGATTCCAAAGAAGAATGGGTTTATTCCTTATTTCCATATTTTCACACGTGGAAGCAACGCTATGGTATGTTAAAATTGTTTTTAATTTTGATTTATTTTCCTTTGCATGTCTCTAAGGAACTTGAACCACACATGTTGCAATTTTAGTATACTGTGTTTGTTTTGTGTAAGACACTAACATTGGATTCTATAGATTTTGTTTTTTATCTTTCGAGTGCATAGTGAACTCACATTGGATTCTCTTTCGCATATTTTGTATCAATGTTTTAACTTATAATAATTTCACTTAATTCTTCAAAATGTTTTGGATATATATAAACTAATTTATAGGAATATAAGAACTTTTTGAATAAATCTAAATTGAATTTAGCGGATGAATTTAGACTCTACGTTACGACAAATCTCATTTTTTAATTTTAATTGAAATAAATATTCTGATTTTTAGAAATTTGTAGAGGATAAAAAGTATTTTAGAAATGATTTTACTAATATTATATATTTAATTAATAAAGTACAATTAACTGAATTTTATTTTGATTTTATATCATAAAACATGAAATTTTTATCGATTATGTTTTTTTATGACGAGAAGCGGCAAAACTTTTTTTTTTTTATTAAAAAAACATAGGGCCGGCCGGAATCCTTTCGTTGATTTTAACAGTTAAATCATTTATAGTATTTTGTTTTATTCAACCTAAAAATATGAGTATTTAACTATCAACTAAGACTCAAGAACAATCAATTATAATTTTTTTTTATATTTTTAATTATTTATCTTATTTAATCGTAAAAATTATATTTTTATTATTTTTTTTAGTTTTTTTATTAAAGCAAACTAAGGTGGCAAGCAAAGTTAGTTTTTTACTGATATTTTTTTTTTTTAAAAAAAATAACAAATTAAGAAAATGAAGCAAAATTTGTTATCATTTTCATGACGTCATCATCTTTATCATTATATCCAGAAAAAAAGAATCCAATTCAAATATAAAAGATCCTCAAATTAAAATTAAACCTTAAATAATTTCAAATCCATTATTTCCGGAGTTATCTGCACAACAAAGCCACATTAATGACACACTTTCTGCGCTGCAAGTGAAACCATTTACTTCTCGTTTCTTTGTAGTGTTTCTGAATTTTTCTATTCCTTCAATTTCACTAGTCATGACCGACACTTCCTATTTGCAGATCTGCGTTATTTTTTTTTTTTTTGACTTACTAGTGATTTGATTCTTGATGAGTATGTGGATTTAGAAATTTCAATTTTTTGGGTTTTGAGCTTTTTCTAGGTTTTTAAGAATAAAAAGATAAAGATAATGATGACTATGATAGATTTATGAATTCAATTCTAGGCTTGACACATCATTCCTATTTGATACTTGTTACATTATTTTTACACATTTAGTCCTTTCTTTAGTATGTCTTAAAGGAATGATAGAAATAAATGTAACATAAATATAAATAAATGGTTGAATCGAGAAAAAATAAATTTAAATAATTTAAGTAAAAATTAAATTAAATTTAAAAAATTAAAAATGTATTTTTGTTAAAATTAAAAA